>CP139506.1:129851738-130281572 GCA_021014915.2 Artemisia tridentata subsp. tridentata | reverse complement strand
CATCATCATCTTCTACAATTAACCAAAACCTAACAACATAACAACCAACAACATAACAAGGGTTAACCAAACCCACTAAACATACTTATCTTTCTTCCTACATCATCATATGATCATATCTTGATCATATGATGAAAACCCACCTAATCATAAACCTTAACCATAATAATCATTAAATAGAAATACTTACTTGCATAAGATCATAACTAAGGAAGGCCATAAACACTAGGACTTGATCATCTTCATCTCTTCTATATCACCATCTCACTTTCCCTCTCTTCCTTCTCTCTCTAAAATCCGGTCATCCAACTCTATCAATAATGGAGGAGAATTCTAGATAAGGCTAGATATATTAGTTAGGTGTAATCTTTGGCCTCTTGGCACCTTTAGTCCCTTAAGTCTCTTTTATCTTATTTTAGCCACAACTAACTTATAACACATAATTAACACTTGGCAACTTAGGTCCCTTTAGTTTATACATCATACTTCATATTACTACATTAGTCATACTTGACTATTAGTTGACTATCGTGTTTGACTTTCCACGCAACTTTGTTGACCAACCAATCGCATCCAACCTTAGCATATTTCATCTAGGGTGGGGCCTACTCAACACCGGGATACGGGTCTAACAATTCTACCCCCTTATTTAGATTTCGTCCCCGAAATCTGTCATTCTTTTCTAGCCTACACTTAGTCACATAACTCATCTCATTACTAGCACCTTAACCCCTAGTTTACTTAGTTCAACGATCTAAGTGATCTTGCAATTTTACGCATACTATAACATATCACATGCCCTAATCCACATTACCCCCGCTTACTTTTATACCACACAACTCTCGCTTAGATTTTACATAATACAAGACTTACTTATTATTGCCAATCATCATTCTAATCCGCCCTATTATCGCACATCATCATTTCTCTCGCTTTATCCTCTACCCTCATTCTTGACTACCCAATACTTAAGAAACTCGTACTAATACGTTCACATTCCGTTACTTTCGTTCATCATATTTCGTACCACACCGCAAGGCACATTATGCCACCATTACAATTTCTCCATCCCATCAAGGTCCTTCTAAGTCTCAACTAAAGCCATGGTCAAATTCTAATCCTCCTATCTTAGTCCTTAAAATTTCTACGAATTCTAAACTATCGCTTTCTACTTCTCTAACCCTACTCGTGCCGTGTCGGCAACACATAGCCCACTCGTTTATAATTCCTCATTTACATGGAGAGGCGTCCCAATCGATGTAAATCAAGAAATATAAACTCATGGTTATGTACTCCCGACATAACACTACTACTCCTATTTCCAATTTTTAACTTTTATTATTTCATCATTTTCTTTTTATTACATTATTTTTACCTTTCTTAGACTTGGATCCTTCACATTATCATATTCATCATGGGGATACTTTTATATGCCATGGACGTAGGCAACCCCTTGCCGGTGAAGGCAACACTTTTCATCCCGAATGATTTCTTAACATCCCTTTACTTGGTCATCCCGAGGGGTACCACATTTAACATTCATCCCGAAGGATCATTACATTCACACTTTATCACCTTAACAACGGATCCAAGTCATAAGCACTACACACACATTATTACATTCGTTTATTATAGTAATTACCGCTAATCGCTTTAGCAGTAATATGATAATTTTAGAACAACGCCTTTATCTCATACACACTCCTTACATTTTTAATCCGCTTTAGTTATTTTCACATCTTTACTTTACCTCTTGCATTCTTAGCCTTCATTAATCAATTTCACATTCTTATTTTACATTTTAGTCCACCCGACTCATTTACATCTAGACCTCTCACATTTTACCAACCTTAACTCATGCATTCATTATAGTGATTACAGCGCCGTAATATGATAATCTCAAGACAACTTCTTTATCTCACACATACCCCTCTCATTCTTTTTTACGTTTTTAATCCATCACCTTTTTATTTCCATATCTTATCTCTTTTCTTTTAGTCTCACTCGCTTCCTTTACATGTAGACCTTACATAGATCATCCATTACAACACACTCATTATTTATTAATGATTACAGCTAATTGCCTTAGCCGTAATATAATTATTTCATGACAACACCTTAGCTTCACACATATTCATCTCATTTTAGCTAGTATCACTTAAGAAATTTCGCTCTATTTCATTATTTACTCAACTCCTATGCCTTTTTCTCAATTTGTAACTAAGTTCATCACAAACTTATTATGCATATATTTATATCATTTCTTCACTACACACATTCAACGTTACCACACATTCATAATCATGCTCCTAATACTTGACTCTCTACTAACCCATCTCTAATACCTCATTAAGGATCATCACACTAAGTATTACTACTCATAAGATCATGCTTTGGTCATTCCTAGCTCACAAGCCATGCACTTTCCTTATTAGTCACATTTCTTACGACCACCACACAACTTACTACACCTATTCGCCCTCGCTAACTACCAAAGCACACAATCACATAATCATATAATAATTACCGAGACAGCCCGAGGTGCACGGTAATCCTATCACTCCCACGTTAAGTCTCCCATGCCATATATCACATAAGACACGTCCCTAAGTCCCCATCATACTACCCATATAACGATCACATCATTCGTTTCAAACTCTACATCCACATCCTATAACTCACAAACTATTAGCCCACCTATCTCAAACTTAACTTAACGCGTCTACGAGTGGTTTAAGTCTAGGCAACCTAAAGGAAACCTAATTCACTTAAACCGAAGCTCTGATACCAAGTTGTAACACCCCGTGCCCGCTTAGACCAAAATTTAAAACTTTTTACACGGAAACGACTCACTTTTACGGACACCTGCTTACTCTTTTGACCACTGAAAAAAATCTATAAACTTTCAGACCTTGAAACTATTTTTAGATGAAAGTAGACTCAATTACCTTCAAAACGATAGGTGGCACGAACCATTTCGACTTACGGATTAAAAGATATGATTTTTCGAAAACTGCCAAAAATCTGCACAGTCGGCTCTGACAGCGTCAGGCCCAAGCCTGACAGCGTCAAGCCTTGATAGGCCAGACGAATTTTTGGAGTTTAAAGGGTGACGGCGTCAAGAAGGCCATCAAGAACAAAACTCAGAGCCTTGATATGCCAGAGAATTTTTGGAGTTTAAAGGGTGACGGCGTCAAGAAGGCCATCAAGAACAAAACTGCAATTTCACCACTAGAACCCATTTTGACCCATTTCATGACAAACCACTTATACCACTTCCGTTTTACACCAAACTTGATCCACTTCATTAATTTAACATAACTAACACGTTTCAACAACACTTGACCCGTTTACAACCCAAAATGGGTACGAACATGCTTAAACCAAACACCCCATTATCATTACTCAAAAACACTTAAAACACACTTTGACCCATCGTTAGACTCCCAAATTGTTATGACCTTTCTAACATACAAATTGACACTCGACTACACTTTACAAATCAATAAAAGACTCTTGGGGGTACAACCTTGTCACTTGAGCTCGGTGTTCTATACTAAGCTCCTAATTAAGATTTATCCTCCAATCCGCTTCCAATTCCTTAGGCTATAGTCCAAGTCCTTATATTTCGCCGCACATAAACCTACAAAAACATTAACAACTAAAAGAATAAGCTTACGCTTAGTAAGTAACCCATCATAAAACATATATCATACACATACTTCCACATAAGCATCATAATCACATAAAAGCTCTTAATCTACTATATACCACTCATATCATACACAACTTCATAACATAATCACATCCATTCACCACAATCCATAATCAACAACATACCTTAACTAGCCAAGTCCAACAAGCTAACCTACCCTTGGTCAAGATTCACTAGCCATCCATCCCTAGCTCACAACCATTCTAAATCCAACTATTATACTTCCATACAACCACAATACATACATGACAATACACATATAATACATGTTTTAGGGAGAGTTACTTACCTTCAATCCAAGCTAGGCTACTAACATAAATCCCACCAACAACATCTTCTAACCATCATCATCATCATGATCATCATCTTCTACAATTAACCAAAACCTAACAACATAACAATCAATAACATAACAAGGGTTAACCAAACCCACTAAACATACTTATCTTTCTTCCTACATCATCATATGATCATATCTTGATCATATGATGAAAACCCACCTAATCATAAACCTTAACCATAATAATCATTAAATAGAAATACTTACTTGCATAAGATCATAACTAAGGAAGGTCATAAACACTAGGACTTGATCATCTTCATCTCTTCTATATCACCATCTCACTTTCCCTCTCTTCCTTCTCTCTCTAAAATCCGGTCATCCAACTCTATCAATAATGGAGGAGAATTCTAGATAAGGCTAGATATATTAGTTAGGTGTAATCTTTGGCCTCTTGGCACCTTTAGTCCCTTAAGTCTCTTTTATCTTATTTTAGCCACAACTAACTTATAACACATAATTAACACTTGGCAACTTAGGTCCCTTTAGTTTATACATCATACTTCATATTACTACATTAGTCATACTTGACTATTAGTTGACTATCGTGTTTGACTTTCCACGCAACTTTGTTGACCAACCAATCGCATCCAACCTTAGCATATTTCATCTAGGGTGGGGCCTACTCAACACCGGGATACGGGTCTAACAAGTCCATCCCATCATGAGCCATTAATCACTTGCGAGTGGACGCGAATATAGTGAACAGATCTGTTGGAGGCTGACTGCCTATTTGAACTATCCAGAAGATGGTCTTAGTTGCTAGCTGGATTAGTCAAATGCACATTATTTGAAGGAAATAGGTAGATGACAATCTCCTATTGAGGGCCATAACTCACACCATTAATTTGGTGTGTTCTTGCCGTTTGTGCGGTACTGTTAAGGTTTGAGTGTCATGAGACTTAGGGCAATATATCGAACAGCAGTATTACTATTTCAAATATGATTGTATTTCTATGCAATTATAGACTTGTGTTCAAGCTGATTTCTATTACAAACACTATGGATTCACTCAACAATTTTGTTGACTTTTAGCATGTTTATCTCAGGTAATTAACGGAGCATTCAAGGCACAGAGTGGGCAAATAAACTTATGGTTTTTGGTGTCAAATAATTTCTATAATTTGTGGAAAACTAGAAGGGGGGGGGGTTGAATAGTTTTACGTCTTTTTAATTTTATTATGAAAGCTTTATTTACCTTTTTAAAAAACTTAGATTCGAATTTATGTGAACTCAACTTTTGAACAATATGAACAAATATAAGTAAATCTAAATAAACAATGCAAGTAAAGTAATGAAATGAAATGAAATATAGAGATGGAAAGATCGAACCGCGAGACAAAGGATTTATAGTGGTTCGGCTACAAGGACACCTTCCTTGCCCTACTCCACTCCCCGAGCACCTAACTCGAGAGTTTTCTTCACTATGTCAACAAGCTCCCTTATGGCGGAGAAAACCTTACACAACTTTAGCTTACACCAATTTTACGACACAAAGCTAAATGTCGAGTTCTAATCGTAGCTAGAACCAATCTTACAACTTCAATCACAACTTATTCACGACTTCTTCACGACTTATTCACAACTTCTTCACACCGGCTTCACGACTACTCCACTACCTAACACTACTTATTTACTCTTCTATTTCTTTACACCTTCACTACTTACACACCTTAACTTCTTCACAACTTCACTACTTACACACCAATCCAGCCTAAACAATTATGCTCACACCTATCTAACAAATATACACAACTTATACACAAATGAATGAATGATTACACAAACAACTTAGGTAGCAAGATGATACTAAGTTGCAATACTTCTTCTTTAGTTGTTGAAGGAGTATTCTTCTTTTGCACTTGAATGGTAGAAGCTTGGATCACTTAAAAACCAATGCTTAAGAATATATGATCAAAGGATTTAGAAAGGATTAGAAGAGATTTAGAACAGAAGGTTTGAGGTGCAAAAGGTGAGGAAAAAGTCCAGAGATGAACCACTATTTATAGGAAAATATGAGGACCTAGAGGAGTGAGGCGGTCCCCTTAAATAGGTGGCCGGTCCCCTTAATTTTAAGGGGACCGCCTAGTGAATTAAGGGGGCCGCCCAAATCCGAACGTTGCTCATATTTGTCTTTTTGTAGGGAAGGTTTTTCTGGAACATTTTTGCCATTTTTGGTTGAAAATTTGAATTCATATATTTATAATAGATTAAACATATTTATTTAATACCAAAAATGTTTTTCTAAAAATATAAAATGTTTGTGACATTTTATAAAAAGTTTAGTGATTAAGAAATAAAATTCCTTTGATCATATAATGCATTAAGCATTTGTTTATTCATACCTTAAGTGATTGAGTTGTCAAAATAGATATTTACAACTAAATACTTGTTTACGTCATAATCTTTCGTTTAATGATTTTACATTTTGTGATTATCAAAACGTAGAGATATCAAAAAATATTAATAACGTGTTTAGGCATTATTTATGTCAACAATCTCCCCCTTTTTGATGATTACAAAATCTAAACTCATTAAATTGAAAAATTAATTTTTAGACAAGTATTTAGTGAGTTTATATCTACTTCTCCCCCTTTTTGTAGAATCAAAAAGGTTATGCCGACAAGTTTTTAAAAATCAAATTTGTCGGGATGAGAACTCCCCTTTGATGTGTATTCCCCCTCGTTTGAGGGCACCAAGGAGACGAGCTATGGAAATCTTGGCTTCAAAAACAAGTTAAGAACACAAGACATATATATGCATAGCAAAAATATTTAGAACAAACAACTAATCTTATTCATTCATTCAAGATGATCATGTATAGCACATGAATCATCATTACATCACACGATATGCGTAAAACATAAGGGTTACAACATAAGTAAAAGACACTAATGGTCCTAATATTGCCAAAGAGAGCGATTGGACTTGCTTGCGACACAAAAGGGTGAGGGATTTTATTTTGGGGCGGAAAGCTTGTGAGTGGGGCTTAGTTATTTGATGGTGAAGGAAATGGAGCGGATGAAGTGGATCTAACGATATTATATCATTTTAGGGGAGGAATAGGATGAGGACGGGTGAGTATATATTCTATCCAAGAAATATCTTCACTTAAGTGGAGAATTTGTTTTTGAAGGAAGATGCAACAAGGGCAATAGTGGGCGTGGTTTGTAACTTGATCCAAGTTGAGAGAGTGAGGTAAGCAATTTGAATAGGGTGAGGATGGAGGTTGTCCCTTGTTGCGTTGTGCAATGTGCATAGCAAGGAGATCACTAAGATCATGGATTTGGTTAATCTCTTTATGAAACTTTTGCCTTTCCGAGGGAATGTGGATTTGGTCATTTTGTGGGAATGGATGAAATTGGGGTGTGTGGTTTGAGGTAAAGTTTGATGTTTGACCAAAATGATAAGGGTTTTCAAAGGTTTCATTGAAGTTGGTTTGAGGTTTAGAAGTGTAGTTTGGAATGAATGTGGATGTTTGGCCAACATGATAGGGTTTGTGAAATGGTTCAATGAAATGAGGTTGAGATCTTGGAGAGTAGTTGGGAATGAATGAGGATGGAGGTGTTGGTTGTCTAGTCACACCATTTGTGATGGCCTTGTTGTGAGGGTGATGTTTTCTTTTTCACCCGGGTTTTATGGTCATCCTTGCTAGCCTTGAGGTTTTTGGTTTTGGGTTGATGGGAGAAGACATGATGAGATGAGTGTATATGGTGAGGAATGAGGATATTTATAGTGGAGGATTGATGTGATTAAGGATGGATAAACTTGTTGGGGTGATCAGGACAGAATATGTTTATGAATTTAGGGAAGGGTAGGATGAAATGGGCTAAAAAGCAGAAAAAGATTCTGTGAACTCAGCCTGTAGATGGCCGGTCCCCTTAAATAGGGCCGGTCCCCTTAATAATTAAGGGGGCCGCCCATCTGATGGTGTTATGAGTTCCCGAAATGGGTTTTTCTGCAGGAATAGGTAAGGAGGGCTATGTTTTGAGTTTTTGGTTTTAGGCAAGTCTCACTCTTTGAGGCAATAGAGTAATATATTAATAATTATGCATGCAAGACATATTAATTAAACACATAAACAAGCAATAAATTATATCTAGCAATCAAGGATTAATCATATAAGGCAAGGATAATAGAATAAAGGCACTAGAAACTAACAAGAAATAGGTGATGGAACAAAAGTGGAGATGTAATTAGCAATTTTCTTTTAGTGTGTGCCTATATGCAACAAATGTAGAGATGTGATTGTTTCGACTCCTAGATGCAAAAATTTCCTAAGAAACAATCCAAAGTCTCCTTGATTTGATTTTGCTCAATATATGAATATCAAAGATATATATTAGATTATATATTTTGACAATTCATGTGAGATTTTATGCATGAAAGAAAAATGTTTTTAGCATTATTTAACAATGCAAGGAAAATGGTTTTCATGTGCTTTCCTAAATGTGAGAATGATTTGAAGAAAGTAGATTGGGTTTTGTATATAAATATATTTATGCAAAAGAAAAAATGTTTCCCAATCTTTAGGTTTGTGCAAAACAGATTCCTAGACACAGATGAGAGGAAAGCAGAAAGGAAAAAAAAATTTGTCAGACGATGGCCGGTCCCCTTAATGAGAGGCCGGTCCCCTTAATAATTAAGGGGGCCGCCTTTATAACATTAAGGGGGCCGCCTATCTAATGGACCAAAAATGCAGAAAATTCAGTCAATTTATTCCATCATTCCTAAGCCTAAATGCAAGTGGTTGAAGAGTTCGCGCTTAAGGGGTTTAGTGAATATGCCCGCTATGTTATCTTCCGATGCAACCTTTTCTATAGATATGTTTCCTTTTTGAACATTATCGTGAAGGAAGTGGTGACGTATTTCTATATGTTTAGTCCTAGAGTGTTGAACAGGATTTTTACTTAAATCTATAGCACCTTTGTTATCGCACATAATAGGGACATTATCTAACCTAATGCCGTAATCTACGAGAGCTTGTTTCATCCATAGTGCTTATTGACATGCCTTTCCAGCGCTTACGTATTCGGCCTCTGTAGTAGAAATAGCAAGAGCGGTTTGCTTCTTCGAAAACCAAGATGTTAGGCAACATCCCATGAATGTGCATATACCGCTAGTGCTCTTTCTATCCACGTAGTCTCCCGTATGATCCGAATCCGCATAGATGAAGGTTCCTATGCCGGATCCCTTAGGATACCATAATCCTAAGTGTATAGTGCCTTTAATGTATCGGAAGATACGCTTAACCGCTTCTAGGTGAGAGGTTTTAGAATCCTCTTGAAAGCGAGCACAAAGGCCGACACTAAACATGATATCCGGTCTACTTGCCGTTAGGTATAGTAAACTACCTATCATCCCTCTATACTTAGGGTTTTCTACGGACTCACCTTCTTCATCTCTTGTGAGTTTTACTTCCATAGACATCGGTGTTTTCATAGGCTTAGAGTCTTCTAATCCAAATTTCTTAAGCATCTCCTTAATGTACTTAGATTGATTAAAAAATATTCCATCTTCTAATTGTTTTATTTGTAATCCTAGGAAAAAATTAAGTTCACCCATCATACTCATCTCAAACTCATCATGCATGATTTCGGCGAATTCATCACACATATCCTGACAAGTCGATCCAAATATAATGTCATCGACATATATTTGGACAATGATGAGATTTGGGCTTTTCTTTTTCGTGAAAAGAGTGTTATCTACCATTCCCATGAAATAATCATGTTTAATAAGAAATGATTATTTGGTATTTTTACTACGTTCCTTACATCACATATGCTCTAAATAAAATGCTAAACAAGATCCATGCATGCTGGATTAATCGAATGAAAATTATATGTTAAAAACATACATAAAACCTAAAACAATTCATGTGATTTTTCTGAGTCTAGAACATATTTTTCCTGGGTTCCATACGTATCATATAACATCAGAAAAATGATCATTGTAATTGTTAAGGCTTAGATCGTGCTTGGTGAGTTTTGTTTCTAATCGGATTTAATAGAAAATAAAGAAAAAAATAAAAACCCAATCGTACGAAATTAGGGTTAGGGTTTTGGGGTTGGATTGGGTGTAATAATTATGTTTTTAAGGATGTTTAATGATTTGGTAATGATTGGGAATGTAGGGTTAGGGTTTGTGTAATTAAAAGTATACCGAATGGATTTTTAAAAAACTATAGGGTGTGTTTTGTAATTTTTCAAACTTATGGGATATTTTTGTAAGGTATTTTAGACCAGGGGTAAATCGTCAAAATATATATATGGGGGTATCTTGTGTAAAATTGGTAATTAAAAGGTTTAATTGGTAAATTTGATAAATGTGTAATTCGAATGGAAATTAATTAAATTAGAGGGGCTATTTTGTAAATTCTGGAAACTAAAGGGTGTATCATATAATTAATTATGTAATGGGTGTAATGTGTAAATTTGGATACTTAAAGGCTTAATGTGTAATTATAAATATTTTGAGGATCGAATTGTAGATTTTATAAATAAAGGGATTAGTTTTGTAATTTATGAAAAGTTGAAGGTAATTCGTACCATATATAAATTTAATGGGTGTATTGTGTAATTTTGTAAAATTAAGGGCTTGATGTGTAAATATAAATATGGTAAGGGTTAAATTGTAATTTAACTAATTATAGGGTTTAAATTGTAATTTAGTAAACAAGGGTGTAATTTGTAAATTGTTAAAGTTGAAGTGTTAGAATTGTAATTATGGATAACTTATGGATTAAAATGAGTAACTTGTGACATTTTCATTTTAAACCTTAAACTTTGGTATATTTACATTTAAAACCCTAAAATATGGAAAGTTGTTATATTTAACCCTAAACTTTTATAACTTGATAAAATGAACCCTATTTCCATAACAATATTAAATTAATGACTTAACCTAATTTTATCTTTCTAATTATGGGAAACCTGCTAAGTATAGAAACTTACTAAATAAGGAAACTGATCCGTCTGAAACACACTTATATATAAATATAAACAGTCTCAGAACCGGATGCTCGTGTGTAGTGTGAAACCAGGCAAGTGATCACCTGGGTCGTTTCCCAACGAGGTGTGAATGGAAAACTGTGAAAAGCTAGGATTAGAGTGATTTGATGAATCAGATATTTGATTTTGCTTTTGATTAATTCTAATAAACAATTTAAAACAGATATGCACAAGAAAATAAAACGCGAATAAATTAAACTAAAATGCGTAACGGAAAAGCTAAAACGGGACAAAAACTAAAATTTATGAAATTTAAAACCTAAAAATGTAAAATTACTTAAAACTTATTTAAAAACTTAAATTATATTTTTCTACACTTTTTATTTAATTATTATTAATTATTTATTTATTTAATTACTTATTAAACTATTTAAATTTATAAAAAATACAAAATGAACAAAGAAAATTCTAAAACTTTTTCTGAAAATATTATAAGATGAGAAAAAGCTAAGAAAATTATAAAAATGAAAATTACTTAATTAAAATTTAAAAAGATAAATTCTATTAAATAGAAGCTATCACTATATTTCTATTTTTGGTTTTTCTTAAGGTCTAAAAATGATATTATATTTTTCCTGGATTAAAATTAACAAAAGAAAATTATGAAAATTGGAATTATATTTTTCTGATTAATATTCTATTTATTATGATTTAATTACTACTAGAAACTAATTAAAAAGATTAAAAATATCAAAACTATTCAGAAAATTATGAAAATTTCTGAGTAAATCTAAAATATTATTAGAAAGATAAGAAAAATAAAAGTGGAACTATTCTGAGCCTAATAAGCACTTTTGGGCAGATAAGCAGTTAGCAAATAAGCCCAAAAATAAGCAAATAAGCTCAAAACAATACCAAAGGCTCAAAACAGATTAAAACAACTTAAATAAGCACAAATCAACTTATTTCAAACAGTCAATCCACAAAATAAGCCAAATGATCACAAAGGCAGTTGCAAAATACTCAACAGAAATCTCAGAAAAAGGCCAACTTGCAAGGCAATTTAAGCTATGAAATAAGCTATTGAGATGCAATATTATGGGGGCAAAACTTAGCCTGAACTATGAACTATCTAAAAAACATAAAAGCCCTATCACAATTTGACCAATTGATGTCCAATTGAACCCAAAATCAGATGCTCAGGCAACTCAGTATATACTGAGTTGCTGTGCAGAGTTGGGATTTGATGTGCAGGCTTTGGTGCAAGGGTTCTAGGCTAAAAGAAACTCACTAAATGATCTATGTGGGACTCAAAGAAGCCAAAGGATGGGTCAGAACAAGCTTGGGTCAGCTTGTGGCTTGTTTGAGCTTTTCAAGGCCTAAAATCAACACAGACAACAAAAACTATGATTTCCTATCTAAGCTACTAATTTGATCTTGAAAACAGCTTAATAAGACTCAGTTAAGCTAATGCAAAGTTGGGATTAAGACCAATGTACAGTAATAGCTATTTTAACCTATTGACTGAGTTTAATCCAAACAACCCTTAATATGGTGTCTGTCTTGATTTTACAAAGGAAAATCCAAATTTTAAACTAAGAGTCTATATATTACTGATTGAATACCTTATATTAACACTGATTAACAACTTATATCAAGAAAATAAGCACTCAAATCAGTTTATACTAATATGGCCTATTTGACTGATTTTAGTTACAAAATGGAAAATGAGATTATAGACTTAAACTAATTATCAAACTGAATTAAATCAACTTAACTAACATTAATAACTACTGAGAACACTAATAAGCATAGGAATAAGCAATTGTACAGTTAAACAAGAGACTTGGAAATTCTTACAAATTTTGCAATCCAGCTAAGAACATGAAACCAAGGACCAAAGAACCAACTTATAGCTTCCCAAGAAGCACTAAACCAAGGGCAATCCAGAATATACCCTGCTCCAGCTTATCTTTTCCAAACTGCTTATATTTGGCTTAATTTGACTTTCTTTGACTTTTCTTAGAACTTGAATTTTATAGCTACTGATTACTATATAGGCTTACAAAAAGCTATTATCAGCTTATATAAGCTTATAGAAACACCTAATAAGCTATTTCACTTACTACTTATCTTGATTCGAACTACTATTTTATAACAGTTAACTTGAACTTTTGAATTACTTTTGAACTGAACTTAATAACCACAAAATAAGAACATTGGACTAAAATTCACTTATATTGATCACTGGTAACTTTTATTACAAAAGATAGCTACTGAAATAAAAAAAAACGATTATGCTACTAATTAACTACTTGCCAAAATTGGCTTACAAGCTATTCTATTTATACTACATTAAGTGGGATAACCCTTTGTCGACATCCTGATCATATCCCCACCATTCAATTGCTCCAATTTAATCTCCTTCGTCCACTTGTATTTTTGGCGGGAAATCAGGAAAGTAGGATTTTTATCTGATTTTGCTAGTGGGAGTGGGAGAGAAGCATTTAATGCTTTTGGCAATGTTAGGTAGTGTGTTTGGAGGGGGAATGATGTGGTGAAGCCAGCTGGGGTGTGAGGTGGTATGGTGACTGGTTTGTTTGGCGGTTCGAAGGTAGCGGATAAGTTTGACTGAAGTCAAACTTTTTATTTAAATAAAGGTTGGGTCGGGTTTGGGTAATTGGTTGGGCTTGGGTTTTTGTTGTGGGCTGGGTTTTTAAATATAAGGGATGGGTTGGTTTGTTTATTTATTTTGGGTTTTTAAGGGTTAGTGTTGGATCCGGATTTTGGTTTAAAGTTAAACACAAGGACCAAACTTGTAAACTGCTGAAACTTTAGGGACCTGATTTGCCAACATTCCAAACTCACTTCAAAGGACTAAACCTGCCATAAAACAATTACACAAGGACCAAAGTTGTATTTTTTTAGCATTTTATAAACTTTAGGGACCTAATATGTAAATTTGGATTTTAGAGGGACTTGTTTTGTAAATTCCCAAAAGCTATCAATAAAGTTCCAAATTGTAAGTTCATGCATAGTACAAGGGTATTTTGTGAAATTTCAAGTTTTATAATACCCAGGGACTAATTTTGATAACTTTTGAAATTTGGGGGACCAAAGTTGTAATTTTATGAAACTTTGCACCAAAGGACTTATTATGTAATTTTATGATTCTTAAAGGACCTTTGATGACTTTTCCTATTTTTAGAATAACCAGGGACTAGTTTTGACAACTTTTGAAAGTTGAGGGACTGAAACTGCCAATTATGCAAACTTTGTTCGTTTTTCATCAGTTTTTAAACATTTTGCATCTGAAACATATAAAACACAATTCTGGGATAATTTCAGTATTATGATGCATTTCTGAGTGTTTTTGGGTATTTTGGCAGCTCAGATTAGGTAAAAATGATGAGTATTTAGACACTCATTAGAAACTTTCTAAAAATGGAAACTTACTAATTTTGGAGACCTGCTAAAAATAGAAAGTTACTTAAAATGAGTAAACGTACTTAAAGTGGAAACTTGCTAAATCTGGAAAGTTACTTAAAATGGAAAGATAACTAAAACCCATTTGTAATTTTTCCTTCTACTCCTTTAGGTCCGAAGAGGGAGTAATTTGGTTTCCTGTCGGTATTTGCTACTTTTGTTTTGCTTGCTAATAAGGTACATATACTCTACTCTTTTTCAGTAAGGGTGCCTTCGTTCTCATGACATTCTGGATTTCTGATTCATTATAGGATTCCCTAAGCCATTGCTATGTTCCTTTATACTTTGATTTGTTCTTCATGTTTCACTTTCATCTTTCTATATTGGTTTGATTATGATCTGAGCCTTCTTATTTGGGGCTTTCTTACTTGATCTATGCCCTTGCTATGCTTCCCTTGATTTGTGAACCTTGATAATTGAACCTTGCTATGATTCCTTTGATACTTGTCATCACCTGTGCATCACCTTGTAATATGAATATTTATAACCCTTGGATACCTTGAAGGTTCATAGGATTTTATAACGGGATGTAAAAACTTTTCTTAATTACATATAAAAATGTTTTGAAAATTTCTTTTAAGGACTTTCTTTATGAAGACTGTTTTAAGGATCACTTTTATGAAAGCCATTTTTAAAGGATTACATTTTGAAACTATGATATGAACTTTTAATATAAACCCTTAAATTGAACCTTGTTATGAACCTTTGAACAAATTGATATGAACCTTCTGATATTGACCTTCTGATATTGACCTTCCTGATATTGGACCTTCTGATATTGAACCCTCTGATATGAACCTTCTGATTTGAACCTTTGCTTTAACCCTTGCATTGATCTCCTGTCTTGAACCCTGATATGAAACTTGATCTGAACCACTTGATACTTGATACTTGATACTGGATACTTGATACTTGATACTGGATACTTGATACTTGATACTGGATACCTGATACTTGACACTTGATACCTGATACCTGATTCCTGACACTTGATACTTGAACTTGACCCACAGTTTGAGACTACGAGCCACCCTGATGAAGCGAAAAGTGTACCGCTTTTAAGGGGTCATTTAAGCCTTAAATCGTATTTATTTGATCAAATATTGCCCTAAATCGTTCCTTTTGTCATTTTAGGTACTTTTGAGGAGAAATCTGGAAAAGGAGGCATTTTGGACGTTTTTGGAGCATAAAAGTGAAGAAAACGGCAAAGTCTCAAAAATCGGCTGAAAGTTACCTTTGACGGCGTCACATTTAACCCCAGACGGCGTCATGCCTTGGCAAGAAAAGGTGGACGTGAAATTTACTCATGATAAGCCAGTGAAAATACCATGTGAATTCTGACGGCGTCATGCTTTAACTTGATCAAGGGCGTCATGGCTTAAATCAAAGAGGGACGGCGTCACGTTCAAGGTTAGACGGCGTCAAGCCTTGATAAGCCAGAATGGATTTTTGAAGAGCTAAAGAGGGACGGCGTCGAGAAGGTCATCCGGGAACCCTAAAAGCGGCGAGGTGACGGCGTCACACTCCATAACGTGACGCCGTCAGATCCAAAAATCTATATATAGTTCTCTAATTTTTTGTCATTAGGGGAGAGCTTAGTGTGTGGAATTTTGGGAGAAAACCCTAGGACGAATTTAGCTTCTTTTTCAAGGCTTTTTGCCTTGAGATCTTCCATGCTACATTGAAGATAAGTTATCAATTAATCATTCAATATGTCTATGTGTTGTTTGATTTTATCTTATTCTTGTCTTTTGATTAACATGTTAGGCTAAATTTATCTTGTGTTTGCTTAGATCTAATGAAACCTAGCTATTGATTATTGGTTATTAGTGTGTTGTTAGTTGTATTGGATGATTGTTTATCTATGTTAGGCTTAAGAAAACTGGCTAACTTCCTATTCGGTAACTTGCTTGAACGTCTTAAGAAACATGAACCAAATGCGTACTAAAGGTTTTTATGGTTGTATTTAATGCACAAGCGAATTCTAGTGATCCCATGTTAGGAGCTTCCTAGCCGGCTCGACATAGGAGTGAAGTAGGAGCTTGTAGAGTTGGGGAAGTAAGTACGCCACCCCACGAATGGTATTAAGGAATACACCCGTCATCCACGCGACTAATACACACTAATTAACCGGTAAAAGATAGTTAGGGAGTAAGGAAATCTAAGCAAACACATTTCTCTACACATAAGTTTCTCACCACATTTTCATTCTTGTTATTTTACTTTATTTGCATTTGTAGTTATTTGGGTTAGTTGACTAGCAACTAATTCCGCCCACTCCTTCAAAACCGAGATTTTACTTGCTTTCATAAAAATATAAAAACATAAAAAAGAATCTTCCTCAACCCTTAGACCTAATTAGAGTAGCCTTTCACACCTAACGAACACTATTCCCTGTGGAGAACGATCAATCCCCCGTACTTACCACTACACTATACTACATCGGTCAGGTACACTGCCTGGTGAGGTTGTAAGCCTCTTGAGATCCCTTGAGAGGTAAAACCTGTTGTAAGGTTACAAAACCACGCATCACACCCACTAGGCATGAGGGTTTCATGTCCATGTCATTGATGCACCGATGGCATGACTCTAGGGCAGGAGAGTGATGACCTGTCCCGTCCCTGACTTGATTTGATTGGCGTGTGAGGTAGACTTTGGCCACCTTGGGCGTATGGATGCATCCTAGACTTGTTCCTGTTACTGTATATGATATTTTACTTGTTATTACTGGTGACTGATGGTGTGTGCGATACACGTCTTTCACATACTGGGAGCTCGCGACTCCACCCTTGGAGGTATTCCCTCACCCTGTACTTGGTATGCTGAGGTCTCCCCTCCATACACCCTGATATTTGACTTGATTTGATTTGGGCTCGTAGTGGATTACTATTTCTGTTACCTTATGACCTTGTACTTAGTATTCCGTGGTCACCCCTCCGGATACATACTTGACCTGACACTTGACTTAATAATTGACTTGACTTGATTTGACTTGGGCTTGTGGTTTTCCTTTACACTTATCTATTATAACCCTTCCTTAACTCTTAGTATATCTGCATAACCTTTTCTATTTCCTGTCCTAACTCTTGTTACACTTTGCATTGTTTCACTTACTTCACTATCCCTTTACTACTGCTTTGTTATCGTTATATCTGTTCACTGAGCCTTCGTAGCTCAGCCGCATTTCTTTTCCTGCGGCAGGTTTTAGTTTGGAAGCTGGGTATGAGTGGAGAGTACCTTGGACTTAGAAGACCTTACTAGCTATTGAAGATGACTAGAAGAATTTATAATTAGATTTAGAAATCATTGTATTATAACCTTGTAGTTTCAGATTTTCCATTGTAACAATTGAAATTCAATTGTATTATTTATGTCATATGCTTGTGTTTGTTCTGATATGAAACCATTATTGTGACATCTTTACCCTTGTCGGGTCGGGGTGTTACAATTTATGGTGTCAGAGACCAGGCTGCGACTTGTAATACATTTACCCTTGACCTGTGCGTTTTGGACCATTAGGCTTCCACTGTAAGAACATAGGAGAACACCCTGAGAACTTGCTTTAGGATTTCTTGATATGAACTTAGGTTTTGACCAGTGAGGAATGGGTAGACTATAAGGCATTTGTTTAAGTATCATTGCTTCCGCATCACTCTGATTCGTGCCTTGCTTACGACTCGAGATAAAGTATGATCATCATGAAGGCATATTTATGTGGTGCTAGTATTATGACGCCTGGCCAACGTGATAATACTTACACCATATAACGTGCCCTCATTGTGGCCATAGGATATCTTGGGAAGTACCTAAGAAGTTTAGAACTTGATCTCCGTTGGATTATCCGTGATTAGTGAGACTTTAGGTTAATTCTACCTATGCGTATACCTTGCCTTCATTCATTAGACATCTAGATAAGTTTGGACTCTCGTTTTGCGTTCTTTTGACCTCAGTTATAAATCTTGAACTCGTGTAGAGCTCTCTACTGTTGATACAGTAAATTCGATTTGAAATCTCGTTCGTATTCCATATAAGCTTTCCTGAAAATTCACCTATCATCCATGTTATGTTACATGGGCCTTTTGATCGACATCAACCTAATTTTGTCTCCTCCTGAGAAATTTGAACCTACCTTGTCTTGATTGAGTCACGAGAAACTATTTGGTTTGACGATCCTTTTAGAAGAACCTCCCCAGGCGTGAGAATGTTCGTGACGATCTTTTGCGATTTGCTACGACTTCGTCTAACCTTGCAACTTCAAATTTCGAGGACGGAAATTTTCTTTTAGAGGGGAAGAAGTTGTAATACCTAAAATTTCAAAACATGCAAAATTACCAAATTGCCCTTGTAACCTTAAATCTCACTTATTAATTAAATGGAATACCAAATTAATCCCAAACTCTTGGAAATTAGTATCATATGAAGTAAAATAATTTTTTCTTGAACATTCTATTTATTTACATGTTTTAAAAATATGGTCACATTATTAAAAGTTATATGGCCGATTATATAATTAAACTTATACTTTTTAATTCTTGTTAAATATTTATAAAATCATACAAATAGAAGATAAACATCAAAATTAAATGAGATATCTTTTAAAAACAGAAAATTGATTCTATCACAGCATATGGGCCGAATTTCCCTCCCCCTCCTCATCCATATACACGTTTTCCCATTATTTCCTTTTTATAAATCCCTAAAAACCCTAAAACAAAGACCGTATAACACAAAAACTCTCTCCATCACCATACGAATTTATGGAGGCTAGTTATTATTTTCCATGGCTTCTATCAAGTCTAGGGAAGGTGAGAAAAATAGTTGGAGGTCGTGGGATAGCTGGGTTCGATCGCAGGAAGTTTTCTTGTGTCGAATTATTCATCCGAGAGGTACAAAATTCATGCGACTCATCTACAAGTTCTAAAATTCATTTGGTATTTTTCCTATGTTCCTTACACCACATATGCTCTAAATAAAATGCTAAACAAGATCCATGCATGCTGGATTAATCGAATGAAAATTATATGTTAAAAACGTACATAAAACCTAAAACAATTCATGCGATTTTTCTGAGTCTAGAACATATTTTTCCTGGGTTCCATACGTATCATATAACATCAGAAAAATGATCATTGTAATTGTTAAGGCTTAGATCATGCTTGGTGAGTTTTGTTTCTAATCGGATTTAATAGAAAATAAAGAAAAAAATAAAAACCCAATCGTACGAAATTAGGGTTAGGGTTTTGGGGTTGGATTGGGTGTAATAATTATGTTTTTAAGGATGTTTAATGATTTGGTAATGATTGGGAATGTAGGGTTAGGGTTTGTGTAATTAAAAGTATACCGAATGGATTTTTAAAAAACTATAGGGTGTGTTTTGTAATTTTTCAAA
This sequence comes from Artemisia tridentata subsp. tridentata, assembly GCA_021014915.2. NCBI lineage: Eukaryota > Viridiplantae > Streptophyta > Magnoliopsida > Asterales > Asteraceae > Artemisia > Artemisia tridentata. The sequence continues at coordinate 130,261,689 of CP139506.1, read as the reverse complement.
CTTATGGGATATTTTTGTAAGGTATTTTAGACCAGGGGTAAATCGTAAAAATATATATATGGGGGTATCTTGTGTAAAATTGGTAATTAAAAGGTTTAATTGGTAAATTTGATAAATGTGTAATTCGAATGGAAATTAATTAAATTAGAGGGGCTATTTTGTAAATTCTGGAAACAAAAGGGTGTATCATATAATTAATTATGTAATGGGTGTAATGTGTAAATTTGGATACTTAAAGGCTTAATGTGTAATTATAAATATTTTGAGGATCGAATTGTAGATTTTATAAATAAAGGGATTAGTTTTGTAATTTATGAAAAGTTGAAGGTAATTCGTACCATATATAAATTTAATGGGTGTATTGTGTAATTTTGTAAAATTAAGGGCTTGATGTGTAAATATAAATATGGTAAGGGTTAAATTGTAATTTAACTAATTATAGGGTTTAAATTTTAATTTAGTAAACAAGGGTGTAATTTGTAAATTCTTAAAGTTGAAGTGTTAGAATTGTAATTATGGATAACTTATGGATTAAAATGAGTAACTTGTGACATTTTCATTTTAAACCTTTAACTTTGGTATATTTACATTTAAAACCCTAAAATATGGAAAGTTGTTATATTTAACCCTAAACTTTTATAACTTGATAAAATGAACCCTATTTCCATAACAATATTAAATTAATGACTTAACCTAATTTTATCTTTCTAATTATGGGAAACCTACTAAGTATAGAAACTTACTAAATAAGGAAACTTTCTAAAAATGGAAACTTACTAATTTTGGAGACCTGCTAAAAATAGAAAGTTACTTAAAATGAGTAAACGTACTTAAAGTGGAAACTTGCTAAATCTGGAAAGTTACTTAAAATAGAAAGATAACTAAAACCCATTTGTAATTTTGCCTTCTACTCCTTTAGGTCCGAAGAGGGAGTAATTTGGTTTCCTGTCGGTATTTGCTACTTTTGTTTTGCTTGCTAATAAGGTACAGATACTTACTCTTTTTCAGTAAGGGTGCCTTCGTTCTCATGACATTCTGGATTTCTGATTCATTATAGGATTCCCTAAGCCATTGCTATGTTCCCTTATACTTTGATTCGTTCTTCATGTTTCACTTTCATCTTTCTATATTGGTTTGATTATGATCTGAGCCTTCTTATTTGGGGCTTTCTTACTTGATCTATGCCCTTGCTATGCTTCCCTTGATTTGTGAACCTTGATAATTGAACCTTGCTATGATTCCTTTGATACTTGTCATCACCTGTGCATCACCTTGTAATATGAAATATTTATACCTCTTGGATACCTTGAAGGTTCATAGGATTTTATAACGGGATGTAAAAACTTTTCTTAATTACATATAAAAATGTTTTGAAAATTTCTTTTAAAGACTTTCTTTATGAAGACTGTTTTAAGGATCACTTTTATGAAAGCCATTTTTAAAGGATTACTTTTTGAAACTATGATATGAACTTTTAATATAAACCCTTAAATTGAACCTTGTTATGAACCTTTGAACAAATTGATATGAACCTTCTGATATTGACCTTATGATATTGACCTTCCTGATATTGGACCTTCTGATATTGAACCCTTTGATATGAACCTTCTGATTTGAACCTTTGCTTTAACCCTTGCATTGATCTCCTGTCTTGAACCCTGATATGAAACTTGATCTGAACCACTTGATACTTGATACTTGATACTTGATACTGGATACTTGATACTTGATACTGGATACCTGATACTTGACACTTGATACCTGATACCTGGTACCTGACACTTGATACTGATACCTGATACTGGATACTGGATACTTGATACTTAACCTTGACCCACAGTTTGAGACTACGAGCCACCCACTAGGCATGAGGGTTTCATGTCCATGTCATTGATGCACCGATGGCATGACTCTAGGGCAGGAGAGTGATGACCTGTCCTGTCCTTGACTTGATTTGATTGGCGTGTGAGGTAGTCTTTGGCCACCTGGGGCGTATGGATGCATCCTAGACTTGCTCCTGTTACTGTATATGATATTTTACTTGTTATTACTGGTGACTGATGGTGTGTGCGATACACGTCTTTCACATACTGAGAGCTCGCGACTCCACCCTTAGAGGTATCCCCTCACCCTGTACTTGGTATGCTGAGGTCTCCCCTCCATACACCCTGATATTTGGCTTGATTTGATTTGGGCTCGTAGTGGATTACTGTTTCTGTTACCTTATGACCTTGTACTTAGTATTCCGAGGTCACCCCTCCGGATATATACTTGACCTGACACTTGACTTAATACTTGACTTGACTTGATTTGACTTGGGCTTGTGGTGGGTTACGGTTTTCCTTTACACTTATCTATTATAACCCTTCCTTAACTCTTAGTATATCTGCATAACCTTTTCTATTTGCTGTCCTAACTCTTGTTACACTTTGCATTGTTTCACTTACTTCACTATCCCTTTACTAATGCTTTGTTATCGTTATATCTGTTCACTGAGCCTTCGTAGCTCAGCCGCATTTCTTTTCCTGCGGCAGGTTTTAGTTTGGAAGCTGGGTATGAGTGGAGAGTACCTTGGACTTAGAAGACCTTACTAGCTATTGAAGATGACTAGAAGAATTTATAATTAGATTTAGAAATCATTGTATTATAACCTTGTAGTTTCAGATTTTCCATTGTAACCATTGAAATTCATTTGTATTATTTATGTCATATGCTTGTGTTTGTTCTGATATGAAACCATTATTGTGACATCTTTACCCTTGTCGGGTTGGGGTGTTACAAATTCCTTCTTGTTGATTATAACCTTGGGCAACTAACCTAGCTTTGTTCCTAGTAACAATTCCATTTTTATCTAACTTATTTCTATATACCCATTTAGTTCCTATGATGGTCATGTTTATGGGATTTAGGACTAGTTCCCAAACGTTATTTGTCTTAAATTGATTTAGTTCTTCTTGCATAGCCATAACCCAACTTTCATCTTTTAAAGCCTCATTTATATTTTTAGGTTCTATTGTTGAGAGAAAACAAAAGAAATTATTTTTATCTTGAGCTTGTGATCTAAGAGTTCTTTAATTTAGGCTTCCTATTATATTGTCTAGTGGGTGTGATTTAGATTCCTTAACATTTACTATTTCATTTTCTCCTAGTGTTATATCTTCATTATCATCACCTAAGGGTTTAGTTTTACTAACCTCAATAGCTTCTTTTTCAACTAGGTCATCATCTTCTAGCGGCAATGTCTTAGGTGGTGGTGGAGTTTCCTCAAATATTACATTCAAGGATTCTTCTACTTTCATAGTGTGTTTATTAAGTATTATATACGCTTTACTATTTTGCGAATACCCTAGAAAAATTCCTTCGTACGACTTAGGATCAAACTTAGTAAGGTAATCTTTTGTATTGAGAACAAAACATTTGCTCCCGAATACCCTAAAGTAGTTTAGATTAGGTTTTCTACCTCTTAATAGCTCATATGGGGTTTTTCCTAAAATTCGCCTAATTGAGACTCTATTTATTATATATGTTGATATATCTACGGCGTGGCACCAAAATTTTTGTGGGATAGATTGTTCATTTAGCATTGTTCTACTCATTTCTTGTAAGGAACGATTCTTTCTTTCTACTACCCCATTTGATTGTGGAGTGCGAGGAGCGGAGAAATTGTGAGATATTCCATTTAAATCACAATATTTTCCGAACTGCACTTCGTTATCAAATTCCCGACCATGGTCCGTCCTAATAGATACTATAGAACATCCTAATTTGTTTTGAATCATTTTACTAAATATTTCAAACTTATCAAAGGCTTCGGTTTTATCACTTAAAAATCTAGTCCACGTGTATCGTGAATAGTCGTCTATAATTACTAAGGTATAACGGTTACCTCCGCACAGCGGATGGACCAAAAAGGTCCATGTGTAATAATTCTAGGCATCTAGTAGTGGAGACTATATTCTTAGCTTTGTGACTAGCATGTGCTTGTTTTCCAATTTTACAAGCATCGCAAAAATGTTGATCATATCTTAGGTTTGGCAAATTTCTAACTAATTCCTTAGAGGCTAGGGATTGTATTTGTTGCATATTTGCATGACCTAATCTCCTATGCCACAGTGTAGAGTTTTCATCTAAGGTTGCTAGACATATTTTATCTTCCGGTTTATTTCCTAGTTTCATGACATATATGCCACCTTTCCTAATTCCTCTACCTATGACCTTTCCGTCCTTAACTATTTCGCTATCTTTATCGATAAAGGTAACCCTACACTTATTATCGCATATTTGTCCTATACTAAGCAAGTTGTATGTTAAATTAGCTACATGCTCAACATTTTCAATAGTTAGGGAGTCTTGAGAAATCGTACCTTTGCCAATGATTTTTCCACGCAAGTCACTACCGAAAATAACATTACCTCCGTTGTATGCCTTGTAGGAGGAAAATAGCTTGCGATTCCCCGTCATGTGCATCGAGCATCCACTATCCTTAATCCATTCGTCGGGCTCCAAATTTATTCCTAGACATATTTCATTGGTTGCTTGAGCTACAAGACATTTTTCGTCTTTTGCTTTGTCCGCTTCGTCTTTGTCGCTATCGCTCCATGTTCCACTAACAAAGGCGTTTTGGTAATCCTAACCGGGTGGCTTTGGACATTCGCCAACGAGATGGTTTGGGCTTCCACATCTAAAGCACTTTCTTTTCCCGTAGTTATCATTCCTATTTCTTTGAAGCGATCTTCTTTCATCTCGTGGTTGTCTTGTGAATCTTCCTCGTCTCTTGAAAAATTTCTTGAACTCTCTTACGGCCATTGCATATTCTTCGTCTTCACTATAGTCACTTGAATCATCATCATCACTAAGTTCCTTTTTGGCTTTTAGCGCAAGAGATTTGATTTGATCTTTCTTGCTCTTGACCGTTTCCGAGTCTCTCTTTATAATTTCTTCATGGACCTTCAAGTTGCCGATAAGTTCATCAAGCGATAACGTCATCAAGTTCTTCGATTCTTCAATAGCCTTGACCTTCGCGCGCCATTTTGGATGTAATGCCCTAAGAAATTTCCTTACACAATTTTTGTTAGAAAAAGTCTCATCAAGTGCTTTTAAACTTGTGATAATGGTGTTAAATTTAGCAAATGCATTATCAATAGATTCCTCTTCAGGAATTGTAAATTGTTCATATTGTTGAACAAGAAGATCTATTTTGTTGTCTTTGACTTGACTATTACCTTGGTGAGTGATTAATAAAGAATCCCAAATTTCTTTTGCGGTTTGACACATAAAAATTCGTTCATATTCTTTTCGTGGTAATGCATTATAAATTACCATTTTAGCCTCATTATTTTTTGCTAGTTTCCTTTTCAAATCATCATTTTGTTTTTCAAAAGGTACAATTTCATCTATTTTAGTTAAAGGATTATTTTGAATAGGGGGAAAATCACCATAGGTAATAACATGCCAAAGATCAAGATCTTTTGATTTCACATAAGTTATGAATCTATTTTTCCAATAAAGAAAACCATCACTCTCGAATAGTGGTGGTCTTTGCATAGATTGCCCTTCTAAATATTTTTCGGATTCCATAGATCGTTTCAAGTTTTAAAATACAATTTATTTTAAAAATCTTGTTTGACGTGGCTCTTGATACCAATTGTGGAAAACTAGAAGGGGGGGGGGGTTGAATAGTTTTACGTCTTTTTAATTTTATTATGAAAGCTTTATTTACCTTTTTAAAAAACTTAGATTCGAATTTATGTGAACTCAACTTTTGAACAATATGAACAAATATAAGTAAATCTAAATAAACAATGCAAGTAAAGTAATGAAATGAAATGAAATATAGAGATGGAAAGATCGAACCGCGAGACAAAGGATTTATAGTGGTTCGGCTACAAGGACACCTTCCTTGCCCTACTCCACTCCCCGAGCACCTAACTCGAGAGTTTTCTTCACTATGTCAACAAGCTCCCTTATGGCGGAGAAAACCTTACACAACTTTAGCTTACACCAATTTTACGACACAAAGCTAAATGTCGAGTTCTAATCGTAGCTAGAACCAATCTTACAACTTCAATCACAACTTATTCACGACTTCTTCACGACTTATTCACAACTTCTTCACACCGGCTTCACGACTACTCCACTACCTAACACTACTTATTTACTCTTCTATTTCTTTACACCTTCACTACTTACACACCTTAACTTCTTCACAACTTCACTACTTACACACCAATCCAGCCTAAACAATTATGCTCACACCTATCTAACAAATATACACAACTTATACACAAATGAATGAATGATTACACAAACAACTTAGGTAGCAAGATGATACTAAGTTGCAATACTTCTTCTTTAGTTGTTGAAGGAGTATTCTTCTTTTGCACTTGAATGGTAGAAGCTTGGATCACTTAGAAACCAATGCTTAAGAATATATGATCAAAGGATTTAGAAAGGATTAGAAGAGATTTAGAACAGAAGGTTTGAGGTGCAAAAGGTGAGGAAAAAGTCCAGAGATGAACCACTATTTATAGGAAAATATGAGGACCTAGAGGAGCGAGGCGGTCCCTTTAAATAGGTGGCCGGTCCCCTTAATTTTAAGGGGACCGCCTAGTGAATTAAGGGGGCCGCCCAAATCCGAACGTTGCTCATATTTGTCTTTTTGTAGGGAAGGTTTTTCTGGAACATTTTTGCCATTTTTGGTTGAAAATTTGAATTCATATATTTATAATAGATTAAACATATTTATTTAATACCAAAAATGTTTTTCTAAAAATATAAAATGTTTGTGACATTTTATAAAAAGTTTAGTGATTAAGAAAAAAAATTCATTTGATCATATAATGCATTAAGCATTTGTTTATTCATACCATAAGTGATTGATTTGTCAAAATAGATATTTACAACTAAATACTTGTTTACGTCATAATCTTTCGTTTAATGATTTTACATTTTGTGATTATCAAAACGTAGAGATATCAAAAAATTATTAATAACGTGTTTAGGCATTATTTATATCAACATCATTCATTTCAAACTATCATATCTTTTGTGAGATATTAAACATTGAAATTTCCTTTTTGTATCTGAATTATTAAATGAATTATAATAACTTTCAAAACGCCTCTTTTGAGTCATTTTTTATGATTATGACTATGATCCTTCCAGTAATACCCCAATTAGTCTTCCGCTGTTAACTTGATATTTAGGGGGTGTTACAGATTGGCATCAGAGACATGGTTATAGAGAACCAAGTGTATTTTAAACATTGGACTATAACTGTGCTTTCAAAATGGACCACTTTTCACCATACCACCTTACGCCCTCCGTGCCTGCATATTTCACAACACCATGTTTAGGGTGTTGCTTAACAAGATTCTTTCATATCAACTTTCATATACTTGATTTTATATTGATGACTTACATTTACTACTTTCGGGGTTATTACAGTACCATGTCTTCAGTGTCTCACCTTAGCACCTTACCATCTGACATGAAATCCGAGGATACTCTATCGTCTATCACCTCACCCATATATCCTATCACCTCGACTGCTACAGTGTCGAATGTTGCATCGGACGAAATGGAGCCCTTCGAAGAGGGTGAAGTCGTTCCTACACCACCTATGACACCTGTTGCACCAGGCAACCCAAACTCACCCTTGTCAGAGGACCCGTACGTTCAAGATAGACGGGCATATATTTCACCACCTCACCCGGAGAACCGTCCAGTTTCTCCTACTTACACTCCACTATCAGATAATTTGTATATGCAGACGCAGCAGTGGCTACCTTTAGCTGATGCAGAGACTCCTTTACCTACACCACCATCCCTACCTGCATCGGTATTCTGGCGCAGACGAGTCAGGATCCTACAACCCTATGAGCCCGAGCCTTTTATGACACCATTAAGGTGTCATCCAAATGGCCCTATCAGGATGCACACTCGTCGCAAGAGGGTACGATTACCAATAGTTCCGATTATACCACCATCACCACCTCTATCCCCTACCTCACCATTAGACATGATCAGGATGACACCACCATTATCTCCTGAGCATACCTTACCACCACTACTATCATCACCCCCTCCACCGTCGGTCAGACCCGACTACTTGTTTAACCTACTTACCCAATCATACCCGTTCGCACCTCACCAACGGGAGCCGACTCCTGAGGAGGATTTACCCCCTCAGAACCGGGCCCGCATAGTAGGTCCTAGCGATTCATCTTCCTCATCATTACTATTCCCTCTAGGTTTTACCCCTCCAGCCCGAGTCTTCGAGACTGGAGAGAGCTCCAGGGCAGCAGCTACCCGTACACCTACTCCCTCCACTATCATGACGCGGCTGGAGTGTCATGAGGAGCAGATTGACACGCTTCTGAGCATCGTTGACAGAGTATCTCTCGACCACCCTGAGACGGTCGATGACACTATACATGACCTCGTATCCGAAAGGATGGACCTACAGGATGGTTTGACGAGGATTCAGACAGAGATGTTTGAGACGCGCTCTCATATGACAGTTTTACAGTGGGAGAGACAGAGGCAGATCGAAGAAGTTCTGCAAGCTCGCCGGAGGGCCGCTACACTAGATAGTCTCATTGAGGACATGCAGGTCCAGCAGCAGACAGATACACAGAGACTTCTGGATCACATTACAGAGCTCACGGGACATATGGATGAGACTTCCAGTAGTTAGACATATTGTACATCAGTTATAGTTTTGAGGCATCTTAGCCTGCCGCATGTGGCATTAATAAAGGACCTTGTATCATTTTGTTATGTAACATAACTGATCAAGTTATTAATATATGTTGTTGGTTATGGATTTACTATATATTGATGTTGATTTATGTTGCCGTGGTTGTTCATGTGTATTGTGATTGTATTCAGACATGTCGTGACGTTACTTATGATTGTTATGGTTCTTTGTATATTATAACTGGACTATAATCACAGACTTTTAATAAGGAAAATTTCAGAAAACTTGATGAATGTAGAGAAAGTTTCTGAACTTCAACTTTTGTAGATGATGAATCAGTTTGTTCCTTAGCAATCCTATACCAAGAGTTGATCATTTATTTATGATAACACCCAGTCATGTCGTGATTTTATGATTCTCATTTGGTTGTGATTTCACATTGTGACAGTATTGTTAGGACTTGTATGCAATTACCTTGTTACTCGAATTATTCTAACATGGTCATTATGTGGATTCTAAATCTGTGTTTTCTTGTGGTATTAATAAAAGTATGGCACTCACAAGAAAGGAAACTACAACACCAACACCAGAAATGACTCCAGCAGCTATCCAAAAACTGGTAGCCGATAGCGTTGCTGCAGCTCTCGAAACTCAAGCGGCTACAATAGCTCTCTCGAGTAGCAACAACAAGGCAACAGCTAAAAGTGATGCATCTGCATCTTGCAAGTGTACCTATAAAGATTTCATGAGTTGCAAGCCAACTTACTTTAAGGGTTCAGAAGGAGTAACCGAACTTGCTCAGTGGTTTGAGCGTACTAAGACGGTTTTCATGAGAAGCAACTGTCCAGACAATTGCAAAGTTACCTATGCCACAGGGACTCTTCTGGAAGATGCACTATCATGGTGGAACGCTACCGCCCAGATCATGGGTATTGAGGAAGCGTATCAGATTACCTGGGCCGAATTGAAACTGAAAATGCTAAAGAAGTACCGCCCGCGTACAGAAATTAGGAAACTGGAAGAGGAATTCCACCAGTTGATTGTGAAGGGGAACGATATAAAAACTTACAATAGAAGGTTTCAAGAACTGGTTGCACTGTGCCCAACCATGGTGCCGGATCTTGAAAAGACATTGGAGAAGTACGTCGAGGGACTGCCTCGAAGCATCGAGGGAAATGTGACCTCATCAAAACTACCAACTCTGGAAGAAGCCATAACAATTGCTCAACGATTACTAGGACGGTAAATTAAATGGAGTTCTACCTCCGGAAAGAATGATCATAAACGAAAGTTGGATGATCGTGGAACCACCACTCACAACAACAACAGGTACAACAACAACAACAACAACTGTAACCGTGATTACCAACAAAATCGCAACAACTACCACCACCAACAGAATCGCAGGCAGGAAGCTGGCAGAGCTTATGTTGCTGCACCAAATGACGGAAGAGGTTATACCGGAACCCTAACCCAGTGTAACCAATGTAGACTGCATCACACTGGGCGTTGTCCTGCTAAATGCGGAAAGTGCCACAAAGTAGGTGATGAAGCGAAAAGTGTACCGCTTTTAAGGGGTCATTTAAGCCCTAAATCGTATTTATTTGATCAAATATTGCCCTAAATCGTTCCTTTTGTCATTTTAGGTACTTTTGAGGAGAAATCTGGAAAAGGAGGCATTTTGGACGTTTTTGGAGCATAAAAGTGAAGAAAACGACAAAGTCTCAAAATCGGCTGAAAGTTACCTTTGACGGCGTCACAATTTACTCTGGACGGCGTCATGCCTTGGCAAGAAAAGTTGGACGTGAAATTTACTCATGATAAGCCAGTGAAAATAGCATGTGAATTCTGACGGCGTCACGATTTAACTTGATCAAGGGCGTCACGGCTTAAATCAAAAGGGGACGGCGTCACGTTCAAGGTTCGACGGCGTCAAGCCTTGATAAGCCAGAATGGATTTTTGAAGAGCTAAAGAGGGACGGCGTCAAGAAGGTCATCCGGGAACCCTAGAAGCGGCGAGGTGACGGCGTCACACTCCATAACGTGACGCCGTCAGATCCAAAAATCTATATATAGTTTTCTAATCTTTTGTCATTAGTGGAGAGCTTAGTGTGTGGAATTTTGGGAGAAAACCCTAAGACGAATTTAGCTCCTTTTTCAAGGCTTTTTGCCTTGAAGATCTTCCATGTTACATTGAAGATAAGTTATCAATTAATCATTCAATATGTCTATGTGTTGTTTGATTTTATCTTATTCTTGTCTTTTGATTAACATGTTAGGCTAAATTTATCTTGTGTTTGCTTAGATCTAATGAAACCTAGCTATTGATTATTGGTTATTAGTGTGTTATTAGTTGTATTGGATGATTGTTTATCTATGTTAGGCTTAAGAAAACTGGCTAACTTCCTATTCGGTAACTTGCTTGAACGTCTTAAGAAACATGAACCAAATGCGTACTAAAGGTTTTTATGGTTGTATTTAATGCACAAGCGAATTCTAGTGATCCCATGTTAGGAGCTTCCTAGCCGGCTCGACATAGGAGTGAAGTAGGAGCTTGTAGAGTTGGGGAAGTAAGTACGCCACCCCACGAATGGTATTAAGGAATACACCCGTCATCCACGCGACTAATACACACTAATTAACCGGTAAAAGATAGTTAGGGAGTAAGGAAATCTAAGTAAACACATTTCTCTACACATAAGTTTCTCACCAACATTTTATTTTCAGTTATTTATTTTATTTGCATTTGTAGTTATTTGGGTTAGTTGATTAGCAACTAATTCCGCCCACTCCTTCAAAACCGAGATTTTACTTGCTTTCATAAAAATATAAAAACATAAAAAAGAATCTTCCTCAACCCTTAGACCTATTAGAGTAGTCTTTCATACCTAACGAACACTATTCCCTGTGGAGAACGATCAATCCCCCGTACTTACCACTACACTATACTACATCGGTCAGGTACACTGCCTGGTGGGGTTGTAAGCCTCTTGAGATCCCTCGAGAGGTAAAACCTGTTGTAAGGTTACAAAACCACGCATCAAGTTTTTGGCGCCGCTGCCGGGGAATAGTTATTGTTTAGGTTGAATTTTTTATTTCTATTAGGTCTACTCACTAGATTCCTTTCTAGTGAGATTTTTATTTTATTTTTCTAGGTTTTCTTTAGTCTATCTATTTTCTTCGTGTCTTTGTTCGTAACCATTACCATCCGACATCATGGAAGATGGTAATATCCTTAACCCCCACAACCCACCACCACAACAACCACCACCACCTCCTAGAGCCCGTACTTTAGGAGAGTACTCCCGTCCTAGCCACCATGGCTATCGAAACACCATTGAGCTCACTCAAGGAGCCAATGTCACACCCTTGCGATCCGACACCATCCGGTTGGTGCAAAGCGGATGCGCATTCCATGGACTTCGTTCTGAAGATCCTAATCAACATCTCAAGGACTTTCTCAAAATCGTTGATTCTATAGACCTTGATGTTGCCACTCGAGAGACGACCCGATTGCGTCTCTTCCAATTCTCTTTGCGGGACCAAGCTAGTCAGTGGCTAGAACGTCAACCCGCAGGATCCATCACCTCTTGGGATGATCTCACCACTCGTTTCCTTGCTCAGTTTTTCCCACCGGGAAGAACTACCAAGCTAAGGAATGATATCTTGATGTTCCAACAACGTCAAGGCGAAACTCTCTACGAGGCATGGACTCGATTCAAGGACTTACTCCAAAAAGTCCCCCACCATGGCATAGAACTTTGGCTCCAAGTCCAAATCTTCTATGACCATATCAATTTCTCCACGAGGCAAACCATTGACCAATCGGCCGATGGCAAGCTACGTGATCTAAGTGCGGAACGATCATGGGCTCTCCTAGAGGATCTTGCTCTTTATGACAACGAAAGTTGGAGTGATCCCCGTGATTTGAATAAAACGGTCAAGGCAATATCTTTGCCTTCGAACAATTCAAGCACTTCTGACCGTAGGATCATAGAACTTGAAGACCAAGTCAAGTTTCTCATGAAATCCTACGGGGCTCCTAACCCTTCAAGCCAAGTGAACAAAATCACTTCTTCATGTGAATTATGTAGTGGTCCCCACGACACTCGTGATTGCATGGAACTCCCCGAACAAGCTTTTGTGGACTACGCATCCTCGCGCACCGACGGAGCGGGAGACAAGTGGTACACTTTCAAACCCGAGCCAAACCATTACGGTGATTCATACAACCCCTCATGGAAAAATCACCCGAACCTTAGGTGGAAACAAAACCAAAACACACAACAAACCAATTCTTCCAACCCACCTAATCGTTTCCAATCAAGCGGTTCCAACTCGAACCGTACTTTCAACAACAATCCTTCCGGAAATGGTAGTACCGATAACTTTGAAGGATTGATGTCTCAATTTATGGCATCTCAAGAAGCTCGTTTAGCCAAGTTTGAAGCCGATTTCAAACAAAAACAAAGCGAGATGACCAATAAGATTGACACCTTGTTGAAAGCCCTCAATGACCGAGAAATGGGAGCACTCCCTTGCAACACGGTCAAGAACCCGAAACTAAACGTCAACGCTATTTCATCGGTTTCGTCTCCTAGTTCTTGTCCACAATATTATTCGGTCAATTCCATGAGCACGTGTTTCAAACAAACCCAAGTCGTTCCAAATGATCAAGAAGTTATGACATCCAAATTGGTCAACAACATAGTTGAAACACCTCCCACTCAAAACCTTGACGAAGAATTTAAGGAGCTCCACCTTGAAAGTCCGGTTGTTGATGAGTTGGATGAGAAGAAGCTCAAGTTAGGCGAAAAAGGGACCGCCTTTGTTCAAAACAAGCTGCCTAAGAAGTTAGATGATCCGGGCTTATTTGTTCTACCTTGCAAGATCGGTAATTCAGAGGCTTATGACACATTAGCCGATCTTGGATCAAGCCTTAACCTACTTCCGTTACCTCTCTACACCTCTCTAAAACTTGGAAAACTTGAAGAAACCGAGGTGATAATAGGCTTAGCGGATGGAAGTGTTGCTTACCCGGTTGGAGTAGTTAAGGACGTGTTAGTGCACATTGGAAAACTAACCATTTTAGCCGATTTCCACGTCCTTGATATGGTTAGCGACCCTACATGCCCCTTGTTGATAGGTAGAGGATTTTTGGCGACTGCTAGTGCTATGATTGATTGTAAGGAATCCAAGATAGCGGTAGGAGAAGGAGATACTTGGTCAGTCTATGATGTTAAGAAACATGCCTATGATACTAGTGAGGAACCAACACCACATTGGCTAGAATCAAATAGGAGACCATCTAGATATGGACCTTGGATTGATAGAGACTTCATAGGACCCCAACGCCCATTTTACCTAGAAGAGGACTTTGTTAACCGAACGCATTCGGTAGAGCAACTCTTGGCTAGGGACACCGAATTGGATCCATTTGAAGATTCTCTAGTTTTTAGAAAGATGATTGATTTCCTAGGAGTTTTGCCAATTAACCTAGGAATGAATAAGTGGATTTGTGAGGAAGATGATCATAAGTGGAATTGGGATAAACCACCCAAAGATGGAGATGGGTCATGGCATATCAAGATGACATTGTATGACCCGGATGGAGAGAAGTTTGAGAAGATATATCGTACTAAGCGGACCAATAGGAAACTTCAATCCAAGCTTAACCCTAAAGACGTCCTCGATGACGAGCTCACTTATATAGGGTAGCGTGACTTTGAGTCTAGCTACAAGACTCGTTAATAAAGAAAAGCGCTTCTTGGGAGGCAACCCAAGCTTTATTTGTTTTATTTGCTTTGTGTGTTTATTCGTTTGTTTGTTTGTTTTTATTTGTTTCCGTATGTGTGTTTAATTTTTATTATTATTGATTCATGTTCAAAAGTAATTTGTGAAAATGCTTTATTTTGTTTTTAACTTCGTCTTAACTACATATAAAGGTATTTTGCAAAAGTTAAGTGTAAGGGAAATCTAAATCGGTTTATTAGAACACAAATTAACATGAATCGTAATAATAATAAATTAGCATACATATTCGTATTTGTTTGAGTCAAATGCTTGTATCGAGTCATAATGATGTTTTGCAGGATTTCCAGGAAGTAAGGTAAAGGTTTTTCCAGAAATTTTCCGGAAACTTAAAATGAAAATTTTTGTCAGGTCATTTCTGACGGCGTCAGGGTTTATAACCTGACGGCGTCAGATTTAATTTTCAGAAATTTTTGAAAGTTTTGTTTTTAAAAAAGTTTTTATTAAAATCTCCAACTTATAATCTCCAAGAATCTGCAAAATTATCATTCCACAAGCATTATATCCTTATATATAGATTTATCCCGCCGATGTTATGCAGGTTTTCGTGTTTGTTTTCTCAGGTTTAACAGGTTATTTTGGACAAGGAAATGTTTTGAATCAAGCTTTTGGCGATGCATTAGTCATGGAGCTTCAACATTGCCTTGGAGGAAGATCTAACCGTGTAATTTCATTATCCACCGAGCGAATCAGGGGAGTATTTGATTTCATTCTTTTACTTTTTTCTTTTACATCTTGTTATTTGAACATTGGGGACAATGTTCATCTTAAGTGTAAGGGGAGGGTAAAAGTACGATTTTAGAGAATACTATTACGCTTGATTTTTGTTTGTTTAATAGTAGATGTGTAATAAAACTGAGATAAATACCTGTTAGGGCAATTTTAGTGCCAAATTTAAAATTTTTTACAACATATAGGAGTGAAACTTTGGTCTTAATGAGCGTCTCACGGATAGGAGTTATATGACTAGCACAAAAACCGTACCACTAAAAAAATTTTCCACCCCAAATATGTGAGGTTCGCCCCTAGAATTGGTAGGAAAAGCATTTATGCTATGATGTGTGTACCGGTAGCACTTAGATTCTAGAACTTGCGCTAGGACCATTCCAAGGCCACAAGTGAGACTACATTCGTGTAGTTAGATTTACTACATGATAAGAGGCATTAGGATTAACCTATTGTTTTACACCTGTGTTTTTGTTATAATTACTTTGGCTACATTGGTCAAGTAATTCTCCCACACCCTTTGCGTTGTACTCATTTTTAGTACACGATACCCCTAGTACACCCTCAGAGCCTATCTTTTCGTTTCGACCTTTAAGCATTTTACTTAAAGGAAGAATTTGTTTACACCCCACTTAAATGTACACCCAAATCGCCTTAGCCTACCTTGTATGCACTCATTTTTAGTGCATTATTGTGACAACATTTGTTTAAACCCAAGTTAATTATCTAGTTGATTACATGGTTGCTAAGTCGAGTTATATCCTTGTACATATTGTTTTGGGACGATTGGGACTCATGGGTAAAGTACTAGTGTAATGGAGTAATGGGGAAGAACATCATTTATTACCCCCATATGTGCTAAATGTTTTAAAAGTACTCCAAGTTTTTCAATTATCTTAATTCGAGTCATTAGATTAGTATTTGTAAAGTTATGTAAAAGTTCAAGTGTAAGGGGAATGCAATGCCCCTATGATGTATTATTTTGGATGGTAGGGCAAAAGTGTATGCAAAAAAAAAAAAAAAAAAAAAAAAAATCGAAAAAATCAAGAAAAACACAAAAAAAAATGAGAAAATGAAAAATAGAAAAAACATACGGACTACCATCCCGTTTCATTTTATATTTATCTTATGTTTTTGTTATTTTGTTTTTAGCTTAAGATTGAGTCTAGTCTTGGCTTAGCAACATTGTATAGTACATGTAATTGATCAAGATTTTTAACTCGCCACCAGTAAAATATCCTTTATCCAACCAAACCGTGTTTTCCTTTTCCCTACACCTAACGTTATAACCCGTTTAAAAGCCCTCTTTGATAGTTTATCTTAGGTGCTTACGCCTAGTGGAGGAGGTTTTCGATCCTTTCCCAAGCCTATGGTAATCTATTTGCTATGACAGGTAGTGAGAGATATTATCCGTTTTCATTTATGAGATTTATTTTGATGACACTTGAGAGATGTGAGTATCTAAACACTACTTGTGAGGTGCTAGTATGTAATCTCCGTGCTTATTATGATTGAAGTGGAACGATTATTTGTTGTAATTACTTTTATGTTTGCATTAAATGACCCCTAACTTGTATTTTGATTAGAATAAAAGCGCATTTGCTTGAGGACAAGCAAATCTCAAGTGTAAGGGTATTTGATGAAGCGAAAAGTGTACCGCTTTTAAGGGGTCATTTAAGCCCTAAATCGTATTTATTTGATCAAATATTGCCCTAAATCGTTCCTTTTGTCATTTTAGGTACTTTTGAGGAGAAATCTGGAAAAGGAGGCATTTTGGACGTTTTTGGAGCATAAAAGTGAAGAAAACGACAAAGTCTCAAAATCGGCTGAAAGTTACCTTTGACGGCGTCACAATTTACTCTGGACGGCGTCATGCCTTGGCAAGAAAAGTTGGACGTGAAATTTACTCATGATAAGCCAGTGAAAATAGCATGTGAATTCTGACGGCATCACGATTTAACTTGATCAAGGGCGTCACGGCTTAAATCAAAAGGGGACGGCGTCACGTTCAAGGTTCGACGGCGTCAAGCCTTGATAAGCCAGAATGGATTTTTGAAGAGCTAAAGAGGGACGGCGTCAAGAAGGTCATCCGGGAACCCTAGAAGCGGCGAGGTGACGGCGTCACACTCCATAACGTGACGCCGTCAGATCCAAAAATCTATATATAGTTTTCTAATCTTTTGTCATTAGTGGAGAGCTTAGTGTGTGGAATTTTGGGAGAAAACCCTAAGACGAATTTAGCTCCTTTTTCAAGGCTTTTTGCCTTGAAGATCTTCCATGTTACATTGAAGATAAGTTATCAATTAATCATTCAATATGTCTATGTGTTGTTTGATTTTATCTTATTCTTGTCTTTTGATTAACATGTTAGGCTAAATTTATCTTGTGTTTGCTTAGATCTAATGAAACCTAGCTATTGATTATTGGTTATTAGTGTGTTATTAGTTGTATTGGATGATTGTTTATCTATGTTAGGCTTAAGAAAACTGGCTAACTTCCTATTCGGTAACTTGCTTGAACGTCTTAAGAAACATGAACCAAATGCGTACTAAAGGTTTTTATGGTTGTATTTAATGCACAAGCGAATTCTAGTGATCCCATGTTAGGAGCTTCCTAGCCGGCTCGACATAGGAGTGAAGTAGGAGCTTGTAGAGTTGGGGAAGTAAGTACGCCACCCCACGAATGGTATTAAGGAATACACCCGTCATCCACACGACTAATACACACTAATTAACCGGTAAAAGATAGTTAGGGAGTAAGGAAATCTAAGTAAACACATTTCTCTACACATAAGTTTCTCACCAACATTTTATTTTCAGTTATTTATTTTATTTGCATTTGTAGTTATTTGGGTTAGTTGATTAGCAACTAATTCCACCCACTCCTTCAAAATCGAGATTTTACTTGCTTTCATAAAAATATAAAAACATAAAAAAGAATCTTCCTCAACCCTTAGACCTATTAGAGTAGTCTTTCATACCTAACGAACACTATTCCCTGTGGAGAACGATCAATCCCCCGTACTTACCACTACACTATACTACATCGGTCAGGTACACTGCCTGGTGGGGTTGTAAGCCTCTTGAGATCCCTCGAGAGGTAAAACCTGTTGTAAGGTTACAAAACCACGCATCGTGCCACAAAGTAGGCCACATAACTAATGACTGCAGAGCCACTGGTGTAAATTTACAACCGGTAGCAATAGTGTGCCACGGGTGTGGCGAGAAGGGGCACTACAGGAACCACTGCCCAAAACAGAATACAAATCAGAACAACGCTGCTCGTGGGAGTGCGTATGTACTAGGTGACGGAAATGCTCCGCAGGACCCTGGCGTAGTCACGGGTACATTCTTACTTAATATTATTTGATTCCGGAGCTGATAAGAGCTTTGTGTCTACTTCATTTGCTTCTCTGCTTGACATTGCCCCAGTAGAACTAGACACTATGTACGAAATTGAAATAGCTAACGGGAACCTTATAGGCACCGATACAGTAATCCAAGGTTGCACCTTAACCTTACTAGACAAACCTTTTTCCATCGATCTCATGCCCATTCAGCTTGGTAGTTTTGACGTCGTCGTTGGCATGAATTGGTTATCCAAGCACCATGCTAGAAATCTGTGACGAGAAAGTCGTCCAAATTCCACTCAATGGTGAAACTCTTATTGTTCGTGGCGATCAAAGTAGAACCCGACTTAACATTATCTCATATATCAAGACGGTGAAGTATATGAACAAGGGATGTCACGTGTTTTTGGTTCAAGTGACGGAGAATGAATCAAAAGAGAAACAACTTGAAGAAGTGCCAGTTGTCAAAGATTTTTCTAAAGTATTTCCAGAAGATTTGCCCGGTATTCCACCCGTCCGTCTAGTAGAATTTCAGATTGATTTAGTGCCTTGGGCGGCACCAGTTGCAAAAGCACCTTATAGGTTGGCGCCTTCTGAAATGAAAGAATTATCTGATCAGTTGAAAGAGCTATCAGATAAGGGATTCATCCGACCAAGTTCATCACCTTGGGGAGCTCCGGTCTTATTCATCAAGAAGAAATATGGAACGTTCCGAATGTGTATTGATTATAAAGAGTTGAACAAACTCACCGTGAAGAATCGATATCCATTACCCAGGATCAATGATTTGTTTGATCAGTTGCAAGGATCGAGTGTCTACTCAAAAATTGATTTGAGGTCGGGATATCATCAGCTGAGAGTCCGAGAAAAAGACATTCCCAAACAGCTTTCAGAACGCGGTACGGACATTACGAATTTCAAGTAATGCCATTTGGTTTAACCAATGCACCTGCAGTGTTCATGGATTTGATGAACTGAGTATGCAAACCATACTTAGACAAATTCGTGATCGTGTTCATAGATGATATTCTAATCTACTCCCGCAGCAAGGAAGAACATGCTGAACATTTGAGAACCATCTTAGGGTTACTCAAAGAGGAAAAGTTGTACACTAAATTCTCCAAATGTGATTTTTGGATTCCAACGGTACAATTTCTTGGTCATGTTATCAACAGTCAAGGTATCCACGTAGACCCTACCAAGATTGAGGCGGTTAAAGATTGGGCATCTCCTACGAACCCAACAGAGATTCTCTAATTTTTAGGTCTCGCTGGTTACTACAGAAGATTCATAGAAAATTTTTCAAAGATCGCAAAACCTCTGACAGAACTGACCTAGAAGAACAAGAAGTATAATTGGGAAGAAAAACAAGAGTCACCTTTCCAACTCTTGAAGCAAAAACTCTGTGAAGCACCAATCTTAGCACTACCCGAAGGAAGTGAAGACTTCGTAGTGTATTGTGATGCGTCACATCACGATTTAGGCGCAATACTGATGTAAAGGAGTAAAGTAATAGCCTATGCTTCTCGACAGCTCAAGAAGAACGAAGAAAACTATACAACTCATGATCTGGAATTAGGGGCAATAGTCTTTGCTCTTAAGATATGGAGACATTACTTGTACGGCACCAAGTGCACGGTTTTCACCAATCACAAAAGTCTTCAACACATCCTGGATCAAAAGGAGTTGAACATGAGACAGCGCCGATGGTTAGAGTTACTCAACGACTATGATTGTGAAATTCACTATCACCCAGGGAAAGCGAACGTTGTGGCTGATGCCTTGAGCAGAAAAGAACGAATTAAACCTCTCCGATTCCGATATCTGGGAATGACTATTTGTTCACCACTTCCAACACAGATCCTCAAAGCTTAATCAGAAGCTCTCAGGGAAGAGAACAGACCCAGTGAAAGAACTAACGGTATGCCAGAGAATGAGAATGGTTTCGTGAAAAGATCAGACAGAATGCTTTGTTTCAAAGAAGGATGTTGGGTTCCACTCTATGGAGGTATAAGTGATCTCATCATGCATGAATCCCACAAATCCAAGTACTCCGTTCACCCGGGTTCTGACAAGATGTATCGGGATCTCAAAAAGATCTATTGGTGGCCAAACATGAAGGCCGACATCGCCGAGTATGTTGGGAAATGTTTGACCTGCTTAAGAGTCAAGGCGGAATGTCAAAAGCCTTCGGGATTGCTTGTACAACCGGAACTTCCAGTATAGAAATGGGAACGAATTACTATGGACTTCATCACCAAATTACCAAAGACGTCAACTGGATTGGACACCATCTGGGTCATCATTGATCGTCTCACCAAGTCCGCTCATTTCCTACCAATCAAGGAAACTGACGAGATGAGCACTCTTGCATAGTTGTATCTGAAGGAAATAGTGTCCCGACACGGAGTTCCAATCTCTATTATCTCTGATAGAGATAGCCGATTTACTTCTAGATTTTGGCAGACTCTATAGAAAGCTCTTGGTACATGTTTAGATATGAGCACCGCTTATCACCTTCAGACTGATGGGCAGAGTGAAAGAACAATCGAAACCCTAGAAGACATGCTTAGGGCATGTGTAATAGACTTCGGAAAAGGTTGGGATAAACACTTGCCATTGGATGAATTTTCCTACAACAACAGCTATCATGCCAGCATCAAAGCAACACCATTCGAAGCACTTTATGGTCGAAAGTGCAGATCACCTGTTTGCTGGGCTGAAGTAGGTGATGTACAACTCACAGGAACTGAACTGATTCACGAGACAACGGAAAAGATATTTAAGATCAGGCAACGACTACAAGCCGCACGTGATAGACAAAAGAGTTACACCGATGTGAGGCGGAAACCGATGGAATTCCAGGTTGGAGACAGGGTTATGTTAAAAGTTTCCCCCTGGAAAGGAATGGTACGCTTTGGAAAGCGTGGAAAGTTAAATCCAAGGTACATTGGACCGTTCAAAATCCTCGAAAGGATTGGTCCAGTGGCTTATAAACTTGAGCTCCCATAGGAATTCAGAAGAGTACACAACACATTTCACGTATCGAACTTGAAGAAATGTCTGTCAGATGAAACTCTTGTCATCCCAATGAAAGAAATCCGACTTGATGACAAACTCGTATTTACAGAAGAACCAGTGAAAATAATGGACAGAGAGGTGAAACAGCTTAAGCAAAACCGTATCCCAATTGTCAAAGTTCAATGGAACTCTAAACGAGGACCAGAGTATACATGGGAACGTGATGACCAAATTCACGACAAATACCCACATTTATTTCCATAGACAACCCTAACAACTACCTTAGACTTAAATTCCAGGATGGAATTCTGTTTGACGGGTAGGTACCGTAGCAACCTGTAAAATTCCCTAGTACTTTGTAAATGTTAATCAAGTATTAAATTCTTATTACAGTTCATTTAACCATTTTTACGAGAAAAATTTAAAAATTTTGTTTATTACATTACCATGAATCAAAAATGTTGATACGTGATTCACAATACCTTGGAACGAGCTCACACACGGACCACGACAATCCATTACACGAATAAAAACCAAACGGATCCTATTTACATAGTTCTTAGTCCAACAGGCTATTCAAAGCCCACTACTATCCAAGCCCAATTCTTATTTTTCTTTTATTTCATTTAAACTACCACACGATTACTTGGCCTCGATATCTTGATATTTCGACACACAATCTATACTACATTTTGCATAGATCGATTCTTCACACTTCAAATATTCAGGAATGACAAACCTTAGCATCTAGTTCAAACATTTGATATCAAAACAAGGCCTAAAGCAAACCCAAGTCGACACATGTTCAAACTCATCTAAGTGATAACCAAATTCGACTAAACATATTTTTCCTATGTGTTATGCATTGTTCCTAGCCTAAACAATTTCCACAAACTTTATTACATCTTTCCTAGACCATTTGGTCATGTCTAAAGGTCGTTTGGACCTAATGCATGTCGAAACAATATAGAAACCATGCCACTTGATACTAGCCGAAGCACCTTGCAAGCACCTCTCTTAATTTCCATATCACTCGAGTGCTAGCTAGGGATTTATTCCCTAATCTCTTCGGCATCCCATCAAGTGCCAACTTGGTGATTAAAATACACTATTCTAATATACATGCATATACTTATACGTATAAACACACACATACTCATTCACACTCAAAACTTATAACACACACATAGTTTCTAAGTAGTTTTTCTCTTTAGCCGAGCCCTTCAAGAAGCAAGAGTCATTTCTAGTCATTCGATACATTTTTCAAATGTTCAAGCTTGATCTTGATTCTTTTGTGATCATCCTAGCGTGTTACGTGCATAAAATTCGATCTCTAGTCCATTTCGATTCTTTTGTGATCACCACCACTTTTGGTGTAGTAAGCCTTTCGAACTCATTTCAATACATACTTACGTTTTTTCACTTATTCATACACGTTTATAGTACATTCGAGCTCATATTCAAGCTTTTCATTATTTATTTCGATTTCTCGTTATTTCATTTTCGTATAATCATGATCTCCTAATTCTATGGATGGCTAGAAATTAAATACTATACTCATTCGTATCATATTTCATCATTTATATGCTTAACGAGACCTATTTTGAACTCATGTTTCATATCGAACGTTTATATGTCATTTTTATCATTTGGACCATATTGTTTTGTCGACTAGAAAACGTCCCATAAAATCAATTCGAATCGTATAACCTATCGAATATATTGCTCAACTCATTTCTCTATAATCTTAACTAATAAGCAGTAACAATAAGCTAACATGATAAGCTCATATAACACCTTTTATAACGTACAAGTTAATTGCACTCGAACCAGTTTTTAAAACATAATATATATCGAGTGGGCCTTAAAGCCCACTAAGCTCAAAATAAGCTAATCCGAATAAGCAGTCCAATAAGCAGTTTGATTATGTTAATAAGACTATAAAATAAGCCCAAAACCAAGCCCAAATCATTTTGAAACCCATTGGATCGTTATTTGTTAACGGGCCTGTTTTAAAATCGTTAAGGCCCAATAAGCTATAAATAAGCACTTTTCAGGTAATAAGCAGTTTTATAAACTCCAATAAGCTATTTGAGACTTATGAAATTCTCGAAAAACTTAATCCATAAGTTTTGTGATTTTTGGACTTAAAATGCAAATTATTATGCTTATCGGGTTAAAATTGTAACTTTCACATAAATGTGTATCAAACTGCCATTTTTATAAGTTAAGGGTAGAAAGTGAACATACAGTAACCAGAAGTGATAAAATGTCATATATGAATATTTTGGACCAAAAATGTAAATATTATCTAACCAGGGACTAACGGTGCAAAAGTTTCACCGTTAGGGTTAAAAGTGTAAATTTCATATAACTTCAAGGACCATTCAGTAACTATATATATATATATATATATATATATATATATATATATATATATATATATTTACAATTTATGTTTTATACATTTTCATTCTTAAAAGCCATTTTTACATTTCGTACGCTTTATTTAACAAACGATACGTTTATATATATATTTATATAACGAGATTTCTAACGATTAACATAACGTATCATTCACCAACTTTCGAGGAAACGATATACACGGATTCAATAAACATAAAAACAAGATAATATTATATATAATATTATTTTTGAACTTTAAGTATTTTAAGTATATCATCCATTCTCATCACGAACCGATTCGTTATCCGATAGTTTTTTCACAATCATTATTCGTATTAAGCCAAACTTAAACTATCGAAATCTTAGACTTCCCTATTATTCAGGTCGTGTGTTGAAGCCGTTTCCATATTACATTTGATTTCACATTATCTTTGCCAACTACATTCAAGGTGAGCTCATAGTCCCACTTTTATCTTTTACATACTTTTAACTCGTGGGGAGATACATGCTATAAAATAGAATACAAGTATTTTCTGTATGCTATACTTGATTGATATTTCCTAAGTTACCATTACTGTTGCCATTATTACAAGTCCCTCTCATCATGAGCCATTAACCACTTGCGAGTGGACGCGAATACCGTGAACAGATCTGTTGGATGCTGACTGCCTATTTGAACTATCCAGAAGATGGTCTTAATTGCTAGCTGGATTAGTCAAATGCACTTTATTTGAAGGAAATAGGTAGACGACAATCTCCTATTGAGGGCCATAACTCACACCATTAATTTGGTGTGTTCTTGCCGTTTGTGCGGTACTGTTAAGGTTTGAGTGTCATGAGACTTAGGGCAATATATCGAACTGCAATATTACTATTTCAAATATGATTGTATTTCTATGCAATTATAGACTTGTGTTCAAACTGATTTCAATTACAAACACTATGGATTCACTCAACAATTTTGTTGACTTTTAGCATGTTTATCTCAGGTAATTAACGGAGCATTCAAGGCACAGAGTGGGCAAATAAACTGATGGTTTTTGGTGTCAAATAATTTCTATCATTCATTTCAAACTATCATATCTTTTGTGAGATATTAAATATTGAAATTTCCTTTTTGTATCTGAATTATTAAATGAATGATAATAACTTTCAAAACGCCTCTTTTGAGTCATTTTCTATGATTATGATTATGATCCTTCCAGTAATACCCCAATTAGTCTTCCACTGTTAACTTGATATTTAGGGGGTGTTACACATTGCTAAAGAACTTTGTTGAGAAGTTCTTAGGTACTGTAAAGTTTGAGAATGATGACTATGCTGCTATTTTGGGTTATGGTGATATTGTGAATGAGAATACAACAATAAGGAATGCTTACTATGTTGAACGGTTAAACCACATATTATTCATCATCGATCAGTTTTGTGATAAAGATCTGGAAGTCACCTTCAGGAAAACTTGCTGCGTTATCAGAACTGAAGATGGCATACCACTCTTAACTGGATCATAAACATCAAACCTTTACATGATTGACTTTTCACAAATAGATCCAAATGAAGATCTTTGTTTGATTTCTCAAGCATCAGTGCAACAATCTTGATTCTGATAT
Source organism: Artemisia tridentata subsp. tridentata (assembly GCA_021014915.2). Classification (NCBI taxonomy): domain Eukaryota; kingdom Viridiplantae; phylum Streptophyta; class Magnoliopsida; order Asterales; family Asteraceae; genus Artemisia; species Artemisia tridentata. Next base: position 130,236,065 of record CP139506.1, on the reverse strand, counting down.
CGACATCTATCGCACCTAAACTTCCAAAAAATTAACTGCCTTGTGCGAAGTGGTTTAGTTCATGGTTTGACAAAGATCATCTATTTGCTTCATGTGAAATGGGAAAGATAAAGAGAGCTTCACACAAATCCAGGGTTCTCTACAACACAACAACACTTCTTGAATTACTTCATGTGGACTTATGTGGACCAATTAGAATTCAGAGTATCAATGGAAGAAGTATGTTCTTGTGATTGTTGATGACTTCTTTTAGTATACTTGGATATTCTTCTTACAAACAAAGAATGAAGCTCCTAAGGTCATCATCTCTTTCATAAAGAAGACACAAGTGAATATGCAACTTCAGGTCCAGAAGATTCGTTCAGATAATGGGACTGAATTCAAGAACAAGAAGTTTGGTTCTTATTTAGAAGAAGTTGGCATCTCACATCAATTATCATCAGCACTGACTCATCAGCAGAATGGAATAGTTGAAAGAAAAAATCGAATGCTGGTGGAAGCTGCAAGAACTACGTTGACTTACTCTAAATTACCTCTTTAATTATGGGTTGAAGCTATAACAACTGCTTGTTTTACTCAGAACTGGCCAATCATTAATATCCATAACAGGAAGACTCCTTATGAGATTGTCAACAAATGGACACCGAACATCAAATTCTTTCAAGTATTTAGATGCAAGTGCTATATTCTTAATGACAAAGACAATCTTGGAAAGTTTAGTGCTCAAGGAGAGGAAGCTATTTGCTTCAGATACTCAAAAGATTCTGCTGCATTCAGAGTCTACATCAAGAAAACCAAAATGGTAACTAAAAGGGCAAATTTGAATTTTGATGAACTGGCTTATATAACTTCAGGTAGTCCTTGACTCGAACTTTTTAATGCTCCTGTTTCTTATTTAAACTCAACAAACGATAAAGATGCCAGTCAAGCTTTATCTGTTGCACCAAATGTTGACAACTTAGACACTTTGTTTGATGAGATGTTTGATTCACTTCCAGAAGCTGTAGAAGAATCTACTACCAATACCTCACCTCCTCATTCATCTGATGCATGGGTATCTCTACAAGGAACACCAACCCTACCATCATCATCAACAACTACACATATCTCATCATCAACACCTATATTTCAAAATTCTACTTTTGAATTTGTTAAATCCTCCTAACAAGCTTACAATGACCTGTCAAATGATCATTTGTATTACCAAGCTTATCCTCATGCTCACAAGTGTACAAGAGATCACCCTTTAGACCAAGTGCTTGGAAACCTTGATGAAGGAGTCAGAACAAGAAGAAGTATCACACAAAATGAATGCTTATTCATGTCCTTTCTCAATAATGTTGAACCGACAACCATAAATGAAGCTCCAAAAGATGATGGATAGATTGAAGCTATACACGAAGAACTTAGTCAATTCAAAAGATTGAAAGTTTGTTATCTAGTTTCACGTCCCAAGAACAAATCAGTTATAGGTGTAAAATGGTATTTAAGAACACGAAAGATGAAGATGAGAGTGTCATAAAAACAAGGTAAGATTAGCTGCTAAAGGGTATTGTCAACAAGAGGGCATCGACTATGATGAAACTTTTGCTCCTGTTGCAAGGATCGAAGCAATCCAGATGTTTCTAGCATATGCTGCAAGCAAAAACTTCACTGTGTATCAAAAGGATGTCAAGACCGCTTTATTGAATGGAGAGCTAAAGGAAGAAGTGCTCGTAGAACAACCACCAAGGTTCGTTGAAAAGAAGTATCCGAATCACTAATAAGGATTTATTTGGTACCTTTTTAAGGGGTCATTTAATCCCAAAATCGTATAAATATGATCAAATATTGCCTCAAATCATTTTTTTTTTTTGTATTTTAGGTACTTGGGACGAGAAATCTGAAAATCGACATTTTTGGACGTGTTTGGACGAAAAAGTGAAGAAAACGATGAAGTCTCGAAAAACCTGTCAGACTTGGAGATCTGACGGTGTCACAAGCTACAACGTGATGCCGTCCCTTGTTTATGAAGCTGGATTTTTGGTTCAGGTTTATCAAGTGACGCTTCAGAGGAATTGGAAGATTCTACAACCTGACACCGTCAGGTACAAATTGGAGATGGGAGTCACGTGTTAAGCTAGAAAGAGACGGCCTAGAAGAATTTACAAGTGACGGCCTCAAGATATTCCTGACGCCGTCATAATGGTGACTTGCACAAGACGAAACCCTAAACACGGCGAGCTGACGGCGTCACGGCCTATAAGGTGACGCCGTCACATTTGTAAATCAATATATACTTTCGCATTTTTTCATTAATTCGTGTAACACTTTGGGGAGGGAAACCCTAGACGTTTTTTTACTGCTATTGTAAGGCTTTTACAGCCATTTAACTTCATGTTTCAATAAAGATAAGTATTCCCTTCAACCATTCGATATGTTCTTTGCTTTAACATGTTAGCTTAAGTTTACTTGTGTTTGCTTAGATCTAGTGAAACCTAGTTATTGAATATCGATTTGTTGTCTCTTGTTTAGTTGATTGCCTCGCGTTAGGCTAAGAAAACTGGCTAACCTCTTATATGTAACTAGCTTGAACGTCTTAGAAATGAAACCATAGAGTGCACTATTGGTTTTTCTCGTTGTATTTATTGCGTGAATTACGGCTTGTAGATCCTAGATAACTTAATAGACTTTAAGGGATTTAAGGGAGACTAAGATTCATAGAGTTGGGGACTTCGGCACCTCCCCACGACCAATATTAAGGAATACAGTGCTTCAACTAAAAAAATGACGTGAAAATTCAACAAATCAGTAGGAGATAACTAGGGAGTAATTATATCTAAGTGAACACGTTTTTCCTCTCATAAGTAGTCACCACTTTTATTTTATGTTTTAATTAGTTTGAATTAATTTTATAATTAACAGTTTTTGGGTTAGTTGACTAGCAACTAATTCCGCCCATTCCTTCAAAACAGAGATTTTTACTTGCTTTCATAAAAATATAAAAATACAAAAAGAATCATCCCTCACCTCTAGACCTATCTCGTCATACATCTTGACCTAACGAAACTATTCCCCTAGAGAATGATCAATTCCCCGGACTTACCTATACTACACTACAATGGTTAGGTACACTGCCTAGAGGATTGTAAAACCTTTTGCGAGGGTTACAATTCCCGCATCAAATTTTTGGCGTTGTTGCCGGGGAATAGTTAATAGTTTAGGTTCGATTTCTATCTCGTTTAGGTCTACTCGCTAGATTCCTATCAAGTGAGATTTTTCTTTTTTTATTTTTTAGCTTTCTTGTAGTCTATCTTTTCTTTGTGCTTTTGTTCGTAAATTTTTTTTCATTAACTTTTCCGTTCACCATTATGGGGAACGTGAATCCACCAAATCCGCGACTAGAGTTTTAAAAGAAGAAATATAATTTTACTAATTTGGATAAATCAAGATGGTGGAATGAAATAATGAAAACAGGATCTTACATTAATTTTTGTGAGTACCTTGAGAAAATATACCAAGTTCATAAAACTTTTGAGGAAATCACCTTAGGAGCTCCATCAAACCCTCAAAATACATCATTTAGTGAAACATATGCACCATATGAGCTTTCACCTAGGATAGTTTCTTATGAACATCCTCCATGTTTAAGAACAACTCCTTTTAGTGAGGCCCTTAGTAAAAGCAACCTAGTGTACCAAAGAATTGAGGGGAACTCTCTAGAAATGAGCTATAAGTTGAATAAAAAGGTTTGGGTAGATTACTACCTAGGAAAACAAAATAAGGAGGATTTAGCCGACCATAGGCACCATGAACAAAAAGACCTAGTTTTTAAGAACATGGAATTTGAATCCGACCAAGATTGTGAGATGATTAATGTTGAACTACCTAGGTGCATGCTTGGATTAGATTTCACCAAGACATATGATGAGCATGAGGAATCCTTTAGGCAAATGGAACATAGTGATCAAGTTATTGAGAATGATTCTTATGAATCGGACCAAGAATTTGAGATGAATAGAAAAGGATTTAAGGTACCTAGGTGCATGTTGGGGATAGACTTCAACAAAACACAAAATAAGCACATAGGTGATCTAGATATGATGGAGGATAAGGCGAAAAATCCAAGTCCACTAAGTACTCCACAAGTTTCACCATCATTCAAGGCATACACACCCCCCATGACTTACCCGAAAAAAGTAGAAGAGACTATAGGAACCCCGATAGAGGTAGAACCCTTGGACCAAGCACAACTTGAAGATATAGGTTTGAATACTTGTAGTGATAACCTTTCTCTAAGTTCCAAGGAGTTTATTAGTGTTGATGATCCGGAGCCTCAACCATTACTCAACTTTCCATCTTTAGATTTAAATCTAGGAATTGAAAAAGGCCCCAATCTACTCATCAAACCATATAATCTGGGTAGTTTTAGGATGAAGGAAGCCATTCATACACCCCCTTCACCTCACGTGGCATATTTCCACCCTAAGGGTGTGTATCGCTACTATCACCCGCACTTAATCTTAAGTGTAGGGAAAACCCCCCTTATACCTGTTAAATAAGGGTAGAGTCAGGATCATGACTCGAACAAAAGCAAGTGCTTCTTGGGAGGCAACCCATGTTTTAATTGTTAGTTTGTTCGATTTTAATTTGTTTTTGTCATATATATGTCTTATCATCATTGTTTATCGTTCATGTTTCGAATAATTTGTGAAAATGCTTTATTTTGTTTTTAACCTCGTCTTAATTGCATATAAAGGTATTTTACAAAAAGATAAGTGTAGGGAAGATCACATTTGTTTAAAAGAACGAATTCAAACATGTCACACCCCTAAAATCTGTGTTTGCAGCGGAATGGAATTTCGGGGGCGTGATGTTCTCGGTCACAAAGTACAAGATGATAAAGAACGACCTCTAAGTGAGTCGTTTTAAAAACAAGCGTTTGATTTAAAGTTAAATTTTACAAAACATAGTTATCAGAGTTCACCATCAAAATGTATGATTTAAAATACATGATCAAACGCTAAATAATGTAAGAAAATCTCCATCATGATGTGCTCCCAAAATGTGACCCGAAGTGCTTCCATACAAGAGGTGTATCAACATCACCTAGTTACCTGAGAATACACGCTAAAAGGGTCAACAATAATGTTGGTGAGAGTCATAGGTTTAAATAAACAGTATTGCGGACCACAAGATTTTAATAGCAAGACAGTACAACAAATATAATGTCACAGCCAAAAATAATAAATACAGTGCCTAAGCTCATGACCCCGAAGCTCGACGTACTCGTATGCAATTAAGCACAATAACAATGCCGCGATTAAGTGTTTGCCAGACACTCGGAAATAATCCGCATGATATGCGTCCGTTTACCCAGTTGGCGCGACCAACCCGGACGGGGTGTCAACCCAAATAGATCTATTCATAACAACCACGCTTACAAGTAATTAACGGTTCATGATTCGTAGGGGACTTTAATGGCAATGTGGTAACTTAGGCAAAGTAACAGTTTTAGTACTTGCGTCCGTATGTAAAAACAAGCATTGTATTCCCACCCCGAGGGTTTAGAAATCATGTATAAACAATGTAGAGTCGGGGCTATGAAACTCACCTTGGTGTTATAGTAGACAAATAGAAATCAAGTGGTGAAAATAAGTGGCTCCGGCTCGCAACCTAGAGTAATATGGCAAGTGTTTAGATTCGTTGCTTTAGAGCTCGATGAGCATGTTGATGTGTGTTAGATTATTGATGCTCGTGTGATAAGTAATTAAAGTTCAAAAATATAATTTTTGAACATTACTCATGTTATGCGGGATTTGTTATCGTTGGAATCTTCGTTAGTGATTTTTATATTTATTTGTTACGAGATAATATCGATATATAAATATGTGCCAGCATTATTGTATTTATATAAATAAAACTTTAACATAAATTTAGTTGGAAATTATAAGTTTTGACAAAATAATACATTTTGCAATTCTCACCCTTAATTCATATGAAAGTTTCACTTTTAACAAAACATTAAAAATAATCACAATTTTAGTCCAAGATATCAAATTTTACACTTTTTACCCCCACTTTCCGCCATTTACAGCTTTGGTCCTTATTGTTATTTTAATTTGCATAATTTCAGTTTCGAACACTTTATTTCCAAAATTTACACTTTTGACTCGCAAGCTTATTTTTTGCTTGTAACTAACTGGTTATTCGAAAAAGGAAAAATATGGGTCGAATGGGCTTTATGGCCCATCATTGAAATTGAAGAGGTCTATATATATATAGTGTGTTGTTGGGCTCGTTAGCCCACCAAGGCCCAAAACTGGATTTTTGAAAAATAAAGAGTATGTTCGACAGTGCTTATGGTTAGGGTCGAATTAGTTTGAGTTTATGGTTATATGCTTTGCATGTTTCGACATCTTGTTTCCCCATAGTATAGAGATTCGAATGATAGTGATATATATATGCATTGTACATCTAGATGAAAAGATATCGAGTTATATTTTAGGCTTATAGGGAATTTTCCACAATTCCTAGTCTTTCCTTTTTAGATATTTCGTTAAGTGTTCACTTTAGGTGAAGAAAATAATACGAATGGAAGAAAGGATATAAGAACTTACAATACCACGTTTTGTGGTGAAGGCGGGTACGAAGAAAGGGAGTGAACAAACGTAAAACAACACGAACTAGTGACTTCTTTATGAACCAAGACCCCCACGATCCAAAATGATTACCCCAAGTAACTTGATTCTACACAAATGATTTAGAACACTAGTTGCGACTCCAAAATCTTTGTTTGGTCCTCCTTGTGGTTCGACAGTAACAAAAGGGAGCAAGAGAAAGGTTGTATTTTTGGTAAATATTTGTAAGTTTGAGTTGTGTGAGGACATGAGAGATACTTAAGGTTTATATAGGCGCATGGATGCATAACCTTGGGATTAAATTAATCAACTTTGCATGGTTTCAATGTGATAGAAAGGATGGTGCATGAAATGTCTTATTCGAGTGAAAAATGATGGTCAAATGGGGACATGCATGCTTGGTTCTTGTCGAATGGAAGAAAGAGAGGTCAAAGTGGTATGGTCTTGTCGAGTAGGGAGGTTTAGGGTGAAGATGTTGTGGGCAAATTGTAATACAACATGTGATTAAAAGAGTGATGGTCAACATTGCCATGTACTAATTCGAATAGAATAAGGAAAAGAGGAAAAAGAATTGTAACATGTTGGAGGTTAAGAGACACAAGACCCTTTGGTTCATAAGTGATTAGAAAGAAAGAATGTGATTTATTATTGTTTATGTTTAGGCTTGAAGTAGTAGGGTGGCTTTGATCCTTGCTGTGTTTCCCACGCATGAAGAAACAACACAAAAAAAGTATAATCAAAGAGTGTGTGTGTGTCGACTGTTTTTGGAACCAAGAGAAGAACAAGAATTTTGAATGTTGTAGCAAATTTTGTTTTGGGCTTTGGGGTTTATTTGTGGCTCGATCCAAGAAGAAAAGAAGGAAAGAAATAACATATTTGAGTGGGCTTGGTGTGGTGGTGTTGTTGGGTTAATTCGGCCCAAGAGAAAAGAAAGAAAGAAAATGAAATGAATAATGAAATAATAATTTTATTTGTAATATATATATATATATATATATATATATATATATATATATATATATATATATATATATATATATATATATATATATATATATATATATATATATATATTAATTAATTAGAATGGTGCAATAAATTTCGGAGTTCGTTTAACTTTTGGTGTCGGTACGCAAGTGAAAGATTATATATAAATTGTTTTCAAATGAATGTCAAGAAAATAAATTCGAGTTTGTTGAGTAGTATTGACCTGTAAATTTGCGGATTGTGATAGTCTACCACCCATAAAATGAATCTCGTCCTCGAGATTCAGCCAGTGTTGGTCATTGGATTGTTTTCGGTGAAGAGATGCGGATATTTTTGACGGATCTGGTCTTCTCGTTCCCAAGTGAACTCGGGACCTCGTTGAGAATTCCAGCGAACTTTGACGATAGAAGTTCTACTACGCTTTAATTGCTTGACATTACGATCCATAATTTCTACTGGCTCTTCAATAAAATTAAGCTTGTCATCGAGTTGAATCTCTTCTAATGAAATGACGAGGGATTCGTCGGATAAGAACTTTTTGAGATTAGAAACATGAAAAGTATTATGCACACTGCTAAGCTCTGGTGGGAGTTCAAGTCTGTATGCCACTGGACCGATTCTCGCTAGAATCTTAAATGGTCCAATATACCTAGGGTTCAATTTCCCAAGTTTCCCAAATCGCCTTAGCCTACCTTGTATGCACTAACTTGTAGTGCATTATTGTTATTTGTTAAACCCTTTGTCAATTGTCTAATTGGTTACATGGTTGCTAAGTCGAGTCATATCTTGTAAATACAGTTTTGGGACGATTAGGACTCATGGGTAAAGTACTAGTTTTTATGGAGTAATGGGGAAGAATGTCATGTGTTACCCCCATATGTACGTTAATGTTTAAAGTACTCCACGTGTTTTGATTTTATTAATTCGAGTCATTAGTTAGTTATATGTAAAGTATGTAAAAGTTCTAGTGTAGGGAGGTTGCAAGATCCCTTTTGATGTATTATTTTGGATGGTAGGGCGTAGTGTATGAAAAAAATATAAAAAAAGAGAAAAAAAAAATCAAAAAAGAAGAGGAAAAAAAAGTAGAAAAAGACAAGAGAAAAAACATACAGACTACCATCCCATCTTTATTTTTGTTTAAGTCAAAATAGTGTCAAGAAAAATACAAAAAGAGGGAGTTAGCGAGTTGAGTCGAGTCTTGGTTTAGCAACTCCTCATTGTACATGTAATTGACCAAGATAATTGACTTGCCACCAGTAAATTTCCCTATATCCAACAAATCGTGTTTTCCATACCCTTACACCTAATGTTACAACCCCTGAAAAACCCTCTTTGATAGTTTATCCTAGGTGCTTACGCCAAAGTGGTGGATGTTTGATGAACTCAAATAAGTACATTTTATTATCATCATTTATCCTATTTATTTGACTTGTTTTATTATATTATATATGAGAATTGATACGTTAATGTTTACTTTTGTAATTCTCAGGTAAAAACAAGTATTATGTGAAACTTGGCGATTTTGGACAAATTATGGAGCAAAACAAGCAAGATGTTAAGAGTCTACTGAAATGTACAAGATCAAGATCATTCTGCTCCAGATACGCCGCAACATACTTCTTACATACGACGTATCACTATCAAGATTTCACAAGTTACAATCCAAGACGGCAAAGGAAATGCGCCGCATAGAGAAATGGAGTTACGCCGCATCTTAAGGCGGTGCACGAATATTCCTGAATATATTAATCTTGGACCCCACGCGAAGTTAAGTCAATGCGCCGCATCTACTTATCCTATGCACCGCATCTAACCTCAGACAGAAACTATAAATACCCCAAAGTCAGACGAATTTGAGAGGTTGAACAGTGCAAGATACCATACGTACGAGTACCAAACCTGAGACGAATTCAGACGCATTAACATTCACAAGACACACCCTGAACGTAAATACAAGAGCTGTAAGAAGGTCCTGCATGTATTCAATTATTAAGTAGTTTTGTTTTATTGTATTAGTACACTTTAATTCATCAGGATTGATGGGCTGATGTCATGTGACTACGGAATATCATGATCACCCCTTAAAATTGTTTTCCCATTAATTAAAGTTTATATGTTGATGTCTTTGGTGACTTTTATTAGTGCATTGATAACCTCTGTGTCTAGCTGAGCATTGCTTGGGTCGCCATGCCCCTTCCTCGCCTATTTATTCTATCGTTTCTAGGATAGTGGGATAGACATAAGTGATCATTAAGGGTTTACTCGCCGATAAGATTAGAGCCAGCGTGAAAGGGTTAATTATATACACTTCATATAAAACTAGCAATAAAACAAGTAACAAGCTACTTAATTATCAGGACAGGTCTTCTTATTGTCTCAAGTATCTATCTGTGTACGTGTGTGCTAATCGCTGATTCGTGCTCATTAGTTTAGTTTATTATTTAATCATAACCAAACCGTGCCAGTCTCTCAGGCTGAACCCCCTTGCGTTAGATTAGGTTGTATAGCTAACTTAGGATATTAAAATACTGATTAGAATAACTAGATAATACGTTCCACTCTTAGTGATCGACACTCTACTTACCATTATATTCATATGACCGGGTACACTGCTCGTTAAGTGTGTGTGTTATTGATAAGTCGGCTAAATATAAATTTAAAACTTGAGTAGGCATTAATACTGCTAAATCGCAACGACACATCACGCGCATCAAGTTTTTGGCGCCGCTGCCGAGGAGTGAATTGTTATTATCTGTTAATTTGATTAGTATTTTAATTAGGTCTTTATTTTTAAATTCTAACCACTAACCCTGTTATATATTAGATAAATTGCATTCATTGTATTATTTGCATATTTTCTGTTTTTGTGTGTTTTTATTTTCTTTAATTTTTGTTTCTTTTTGTTTGTTTTTATTTTTTTGTTTTTTTTTTTCTATTTTTCTGCATTCTGCTATCGTTGTACTGTGCTGATACAAACGATACGGCGCATCTGTTTTCACAGATACGGCGTATTGCGTTTAATTTTTATAAAATACAACGCGTTTAATAAATTCGAGTACGACGCATCTTTCCCCAAGATACGGCGTATTCTGTTTTTAATAAAAAAAATTTCTAAACCCTAACGCCATACGGCGCATCTGTTTTAACAGATACGGCGTATTTTGAATTTAAATTAAAAACAGTTTTCGAATTATTAAACAGATACGACGCATCGATTTTTATCGATACGGCGCATCTTCTAAATCAAAAATCTTGTATTTTGAAACGTAACGAAAATACGGCGCATTAGCTTTTGTTAATACGACGCATTTAATTTTAATAAATATAATCGATTTTTGATAATTTAAACCTGATACGGCGCATTTTAAAATTATAAGCGGCGTATCTGTTTTCTGAATAAAAGTCTGATTAAATTTTAAAGTAATAAGATACGGCGTATCCAGCTTTTTGGATACGGCGCATCGTCTACAGATATCAGCAAATTTTATTTTACTTTGATTGTTTCACTCTTCTTTTGCAAGTAAGTTTTATTTCAGGAAGATGGACGATCCGGATATTACAATGGAAGAATATGTCAAGTTTATAGAGGAAAGAGCCTTGAGCAATAATCAGGTGTATGATTGGAAAAGAGCAAGATATGGTGCACAAGTCATTGAGACGAAAGAAATCACTATGGAAGAATACTTGATTTTAGGACAAGAAAAGTCAAGGGAAGAAAGAAACAAATTGCCATTTCAACACACTTGGTGTATGTCAAATGATGATGAAGAAGATTCATATACCGTGAAACCAATTCCGGCAATTGTTATTGATAGTACTTTTTCTCCGGAGATTGCACAAGATGATGTGTATACGGAACCTTACGTTGAAGAATATTCTGCAATCGTATTACCACCATTAGACAATCCATCGGATGAAAATGAAAAGTATTCTAATTTTGATTTCGAACCATTTGACGCAATTGTATATGATGACATACCTCAACCAGATTTTGACCCAACGAGGGATTTTGAAGAAATCTGGGATGACTTGTTTAAAAATGAAATTCGGGACGATGCTGAAATTGCAAGACCACTAGTTAAAGATGGAGATTCACAAGATGAATTGGAGTCACTTACAACATAAAGTGGTACAAATTTATTTAATATTATTAATCCCGTTACTAATAATCTTGCTAGTTTTCCTAAACAGGTTGCAAAACAAAAAAAATGATGAGGTGAAATTTATTACACTACCTATTGAAGCACATGAAGCACCTGTGATCAACCCGTTTTTGGTGGAGCTCGAGGAAGAGTTCGGTGATGAGCTCTTAAACATTGCTATGATTGATGAAGATGATGATTTCGACCCTATGAAGGATATAGAGAAACTCGAACTTTTACTTACCAAAGACCCTTTCTCATCTTCTGCGGAAGTCAAGGGACGCCTTACTACCAAAGAGACTAACCAAGAAGAAAGGAGACTCATTTTTCCTCAACACACTACTCTTTTAGATGGAATGGTCAAGTCATCCAATTTATCCACCAAACCGGGTAAGGATAGGAAAGATGTACATATATTGCCAACGTATGATCTTTATTTATTTCTTCCATCTTTACTAGCAAATTTACACTCTTTTCGTGTTTATTGCTATTATCACCCGCACTCGATCCCAAGTGGGGGGAACAACACCTTAATACACAGTAAATAAGGGTGGACTCAGGCTCGTGACTCGAACAAAAACAAGCGCTTCATGGGAGGCAACCCATGCTTATCTTTTGTGTTATTTTCTGATTTTGTATTGAGTCTGTCAAACCTGCACTTCGATGCGGCGCATCTCCTTCCATGAAATGCGGCGTATAAAATGTACAGATCATAACTATCTTTATTTTTTCTGCATTTTTATTTTTGACTTTAAAACTTTCTGTCAGTATTTTAATGCGGCGCATCCCTGGTTAAGGATGCGACGCATCTTTTATTTTAATTCGTATTTATTCCAGGCTCGATACGGCGTATCTTCTTCCATAAGATACGGCGTATCGACTGACCTGATGATTTTCAGTTTAATTTTTTAGTTTTATTTTTACTAACTACTAATGTATTATGCAAGTTTGAACCTTCTTAACTCAGGTGTGTTAAAGTCTGAATGGTATTATAGATTCCTGCATTCTTGTGGATACATCATTTTTGAAGCTTAAACGTTCTAATCTACAAGAAAGTTGATTTTTGCTCTTATACGAATAATGGAGGATCATACCGAGCAAATCTCAGGGGAGTTTTTCTGTTCTAATTCTTTTATTTTCCAGTTTTTAACCTTTGACACAAACAACGAGGACGTTGTTTAACTTAAGTGGGGGGATTGGAGAATTAGAACACTTACTTGTCCTAAACTTTTTCAAAATATGCTTAAAATGCGCTTAATATATCAAAATTTAAAATTTTTTTAGCATGTTTTTGTTTAAAGTCTAAATTACATAGCTGCACACATAACATTATTTCCAAAAATTGTGAACTTATCAAAATTCACAAATCTATGAGTGTGCCGGTGACTTGTGAACTTTAGAACTTGGCTTATATACTATTCGAGACCACCATAATAAGTATTATCTATATAATTGGAATGACTTGTCTAAATTGGTAAATTTCTAGGATTACACCCAAATAGCCTTTATATGTTATGTGATATTAACTAACTACACTGGTTAGTTAACCCCCGTATAAACCCTTTTGTTACTCTCACTTTTAGAGTAAGATACCCCTAGAAAAACACTCAGAGCCATTCCTTTCGTTTCTTACACCTTTGTTATAATGTTTCGATACACCCTTACACCTTAGCCTACCCTGTAGATTAAAATCCGTGGTTAATTGCTTTAGGCAAAGTGTGTTTCCTTACATTACCTGTGTTCGCGTGCGTAATTCATTATCTTTGGTTAGGTCGGGAAATTACACAAGGCAATTGGTATGAAAGTAAATATTGTATATCTTTTAGTTTAGTTTTCGTGTGTTTGCTACTTTCGCTATTACAGTTATTTCTGAAAGTATGAAAAGTATGAAAAAATTATCCGGAAAAATAGTGATAGGAAAGTTGTGAAATTTTACACATTGATGTCTTAAAGTAAAAAAAAAAAAAAAAAAAAAAAAAAAAAAAAAAAAAAAAAAAATCGAAAAAAAAAAAGAAAAGAAAAAGAAAAAAGAAAAGTTGGAAGTTTGTTTTAACCAACTTATGTAAAGTTTTGTATTAAGTGGGCAATATCACCACTATTTGTTGTATATTATATTTATGGATTGAATGGGAGTTGGCCGTTATGGGAACGCCAACTAAGGTTATTCTTTGATTGAGATCTTGTTGAGTAAAATTCGTGTCTACCTAAAGCGTGTGTTTCAAGTGTTAAAGCGTGAGTTATTCAATGATATGAGTCTTATTCATGGGATGGTTGGGAAAGTAATTTACCACACTTAGGATTTTAATTTATCTGTTTTGTTTATTTTTCATTTTACACCAATTTGTATCCCAAATATTATCCATACCCTACATCATTCCTTATCCAAACCTTTGATTTATTGAGATTAGGGATTTGAGCAATCTTAAGTATCGTAGTCGTGGATTCGGCTATGTATTTATGATTTTGTCGCCCTTTTTGATATAATATTATTGGAGAAGATTACTTGGTCCTATCTTTAGCCCATTCGAGTTAAGGATTTGAGCAATTGCAAGTATCGTGGTCATGGATTCGATCATGTATTTGTGATTTTGTCGCCTTTTTGGAATGTGAGATCGATAGAGATTAAGAAGAATGATTAACCCTTAACCAACAAACCCTTTTTACCGCTTTAGACTTGTCATTCCTTGGCTTTAGTGGGGGAGATGCGTATACTTGCCAAGCTTATGATAGAATATTCGTCACGACTAGGACAGTTAAACGATTAGATTTGCTTTTATCGAATTTTTTATTTTATTTCTAATTCGTTAAGTGTTTGGTTGTGAAAATTATGACAAAACGAATACATGCTTAAATATAAAAATAAAACCTAATATCTTTTAGGATACATTTTCATAAGATTTATTCTAAGGTTTACTTGGGGACAAGTAAAGTTCAAGTGGGGGGATATTTGATGAACTCAAATAAGTACATTTTATTATCATCATTTATCCTATTTATTTGACTTGTTTTATTATATTATATATGAGAATTGATACGTTAATGTTTACTTTTGTAATTCTAGGTAAAAACAAGTATTATGTGAAACTTGGCATTTTGGACTAATTATGGAGCAAAACAAGCAAGATGTTAAGAGTCTACTGAAATGTACAAGATCAAGATCATTCTGCTCCAGATACGCCGCAACATACTTCTTACATACGGCGTATCACTATCAAGATTTCACAAGTTACAATCCACGACGGCAAAGGACATGCGCCGCATAGAGAAATGGAGTTACGCCGCATCTTAAGGCGGTGTACGAATATTCCTGAATATATTAATCTTGGACCCCATGCGAAGTTAAGTCAATGCGCCGCATCTACTTATCCTATGCGCCGCATCTAACCCTCAGACAGAAACTATAAATACCCCAAAGTCAGACGAATTTGAGAGGTTGAACAGTGCAAGATACCATACGTACGAGTACCAAACCTGAGACGAATTCAGACGCATTAGCAGCACAAGACACACCCTGAACGAAGATACAAGAGCTGTAAGAAGGTCCTGCATGTATTCAATTCATTAAGTAGTTTTGTTTTATTGTATTAGTACACTTTAATTCATCAGGATTGATGGGCTGATGTCATGTGACTACGAGAATATCATGATCACCCCTTAAAATTGCTTTCCATTAATTAAAGTTTATATGTTGATGTCTTTGGTGACTTTTATTAGTGCATTGATAACCTCTGTGTCTAGCTGAGCATTGCTTGGGTCGCCATGCCCCTTCCTCGCCTATTTATTCTATCGTTTCTAGGATAGTGGGATAGACATAAGTGATCATTAAGGGTTTACTCGCCGATAAGATTAGAGCCAACGAGAAAGGGTTAATTATATACACTTCATATAAAACTAGCAATAAAACAAGTGACAAGCTACTTAATTATCAGGACAAGTCTTCTTATTGTCTCAAGTATCTATCTGTGTACGTGTGTGCTAATCGCTGATTCGTGCTCATTAGTTTAGTTTACTATTTAATCATAACCAAACCGTGCCAGTCTCTCAGGCTGAACCCCCCTTGCGTTAGATTAGGTTGTATAGCTAACTTAGGATATTAAAATACTGATTAGAATAACTAGATAATACGTTCCACTCTTAGTGATCGACACTCTACTTACCATTATATTCATACTGACCGGGTACACTGCTCGTTAAGTGTGTGTGTTATTGATAAGTCGGCTAAATATAAATTTAAAACTTGAGTAGGCATTAATACTGCTAAACCGCAACGACACATCACGCGCATCAATGTTTGATCCGTTCTCAAGCCTATGGTAATCTATGTGCTATGACAGGTAGAGAGTGTTAAATTTTCCCGTTTCCATTCATATTATATAACTTTATACACCCGAGAGATGTGAGAATCCAAACACATAATGTGAGGTGCTAGTATATAATTGTCGTGCTTGTTTTGACTAACGTGGAATGATTGTATGTGGTAATTACTTTTATATTAATGTTAAATGACCCCTAACTTGTATTTTGATTAGTGTAAAAGCATATTTGCTTGAGGACAAGCAAATCTCAAGTGTAGGGATATTTGATGAGGATTTATTTGTTACCTTTTAAGGGGTTATTTAATCCCAAAATTGTATAAATATGATATATTGTCTCAAATCGTTTCTTTTTTGTATTTTAGGTACTTGGGACGAGAAATTTGGAAATCGGCACTTTTTGGACGTATTTGGACGAAAAAGTGAAGAAAACGATGAAGTCGCGAAAAACTTGTCAGACTTAGAGATCTGACGGCGTCACAAGCTACAACGTGACGCCATCCCTTGTTTAAGAAGCTGGATTTTTGGTTCAAGTTTATCAAGTGACGCTTCAAAGGAATTGGAAGATTCTACAACCTGACGCCGTTAGGTACAAATTGGAGATGAGAGTCACGTGTTAAGCTAGAAAGAGACGGCCCAGAAGAATTTACAAGTGACGGCCTCAAGATATTCCTGACGCCGTCATAACGGCGACTTGCACAGGACGAAACCCTAAACATGGCGAGCTGACGTCGTCACGACCTATAAGGTGACGCCGTCACATTTGTAAATCTATATATACTTTCGCATTTTTTTGAGGAGGGAAACCCTAGACGTATTTTACTGCTATTGTAAGGCTTTTACATCCTTTTAACTTAATGTTTCAATAAAGATAAGTATTCCCTTCAATCATTTGATATGTCTATGTATTGTTTGATTATGTATTTATCATTTCTTTGCTTTAACATGTTAGCTTAAGTTTACTTGTGTTTGCTTAGATCTAGTGAAACCTAGTTATTGTATATTGATTTGTTGTCTCTTGTTTAGTTGATTGCCTCGCGTTAGGCTAAGAAAATTGGCTAACCTCTTATATTTAACTAGCTTGAACGTCTTAGAAACGCAACCGTAGAATTCACTATTTGCTTTTATCGTTGTATTTATTGCGTGAATTGCGGCTTGTAGATCCTAGATAACTTAATAGATTTAAGGGATTTAGGGGATACTAAGATTCATAGAGTTGGGAAATTCGGCACCTCCCCACGACCAATATTAAGGAATACAGCGCTTCAAATAAAACAAGGACCTGACAATTCAACAAATCAGTAGGAGTCTAGGAGATAACTAGGGTGTAATTATATCTAAGTGAACACGTTTTTCCTCTTATAAGTAGTTACCACTTTTATTTTCTGTTTTAATTAGTTTTAATTAATTTTATAATTTATTGTTTTTGGGTTAGTTTACTAGCAACTAATTCTGCCCATTCCTTCAAAACCGAGATTTTTACTTGCTTTCATATAAATATAAAATTATAAAAAGAATCACCCCTCACATCTAGACCTATCTCGTCATACATCTTGACCTAACGACACTATTCCCCTTGAGAACGATCAATCCCCCGGACTTAACTATACTAAACTACAACGGTTAGTTACACTTTCTAGAGGATTGTAAAACCTTTTGCGAGGGTTACAATTCCTGTAGAGACCGAGCTCTATCTTTATCACACAACTAATGCTACTTACTACTCGTGACACTCAAGAGAAATATAGATGAAGAGTATGTATGGATCGTATGGTAAAAGCTTGAGTCGGATGATTATAACCTTGAAAGAGAAATAATACAAGACACAATGGGAGAACACACACACTCTCACACCTATTCTAAACAATGAGGCACACTTGAGACACTTCACTAAATGAGTGAGAGTGTGTGTTTAAATATAGCAACACAGCCACGACCTAAAGGCCTTAGGTGGGCTTCGTTTGGGCTTTTGTGTGGGCTATTGGTGGATTACACATTTACATGGATATTACTAACACAACTAATATCAATAGACCACTTCCTAGACTATTTGTTCCATTCGACACACAAGTTCTATTCTTGCAAATGACCATCACTTTTCATTTAATAAATTAAATGCTAACAATCTCCCCCTAAGGGATGGTCATTTCAATGATGCTCCTGGTGATAGGTCTTTTGTCTTCAATGTCTTTAACTTTGTGTGTCGATGTATAATAGTCTTGATTCTTCGTTCCTTCATGCTTTTTGATCTTCAACGTAACGTCTTTTGGTCCTTCTTGCCTTAATCCACTTCTTCTGTCCAGTTGAGTCGTCGTTGTAGATGATGATGGTGAATGGACTTTCGTCAGTACCTGCATAAAATAGTTAGCAATAGATCGTCCAGCGCTTATAGGTTCAGACTTCGAGATCGTTATCAGCATAGTGTGAAAACTTTCTCTGATCTTTACCAAGGCCGTTGAGAGCCTCTGAAGTATACCGAAGTATCACTTCAAGACCGTAGCCCATTTGAAGCACGTAACCATCATGACATAAGGCAAGATCCTTAGATCTCATTACGACTCTTACAACTTGTGTCCTTAATGGTGAACACAAGTGCATTGTACAAAAAGTGTTCCTAAGAGATCTTTGATGAATCTCATGGCTCTAGACTCAATAATGTGCGTTTTGGTTTTAGTCATCGGAGGCATGGAGCAGAGTGCCACCTTTTCAATATCAACACATTTGGAATGAGAGGTCGATAGATTATGCAGTGTTCTCCGTGAGAAATGAAACAAATATCTTTTAAGAGATATCTGAGTGGCTAGGAGGGGTGGTGCAACGCGTCACTGGGTCCATGACGTCTTGTCTTCAATATAAGTATCACCTTAGTGAATACCGATACCAGATGTATTGACCCAGTTTCTGTCCTAAGTTTTCATGGAGGGCTATTTCTTTTCACCCTTTCATTAAACTTTTCTTTTTAATTCTTCAACCCCTTCTTTCTCCTTTCTCATTTACTCCTTTTTTCAATCATACCTAAGGACTTCTAATTCTAATCTATTGGAATTGTCCTTGGGTAGATCCCTCTGGCTTTGGCGGATCATTGGACA
Source organism: Artemisia tridentata subsp. tridentata (assembly GCA_021014915.2). Lineage (NCBI taxonomy): Eukaryota > Viridiplantae > Streptophyta > Magnoliopsida > Asterales > Asteraceae > Artemisia > Artemisia tridentata. The sequence continues at coordinate 130,216,914 of CP139506.1, read as the reverse complement.
TAAACCTAACCATAATCACCTTATTACTCCATGATTATCCAAGATTTATTGATCACTTGCCATAAAACCTTTTGTGAAAATCTCTCAAAGTGTTTATGAATAAAACACATTTAGATAACACATTGAGAGTTTTGCATTTTTGAAATACTCCCCCTTCACATGTGCTCATGCATTTTTGAAATAAAATGCACATGTTGGGTAGAGTTCGCACATTTTGAATTGATCGATTTTCAATTAATATGACCATTGCGAGACACGTTTACATCACTAGTTGAACTGGCTTGAAGTTATTACCCGTCCCGGTCATATCAAACGATCATCTCTTGAATTGGTACATTCTACTCGGACAAGTCCTTTGCGAGACACGCTTACATCACTAGTTAGACTAACTTGAAATTATTACCCGTCCCGGACAAGTCTTTTCGACAACGGACATTTATTTTTCGTCAGTTCGAGTGTTCATGCTGAGTCTTTTGAAGAGCTCGACTTAGTGACATTACTTTTTGATCACATTTAATCACGTCTTCTCTCCCTTATACCTAATCTCCCCTACAAAAATAGCACGAAGTGATAATTTTGTAATCGAGTGATTAAATTGAAAACTTGTTGGAGAGGAGGACGGATTTGAGCATGAAAATTGGAACTTTTTGTTTTTCATTTTATACTCCCCCTTAAACAAAGCGTATTTATAAACATGTGAGTTTAAAATCAGTTTAAGGGTTTAGGAGGGAGTTGTTTTGAGCACAAAATTTTGAGAAAGATTTTGAAAAATCTTTTTGAAAGATATTGATCATGTGCTTGAGGATTGTTTATTTTTCCATTAACATTACGAGTCCTGATCGGAAATAATCAGAAGTCATCAATGTAGCGCGGGTTTTGTACTGAAATACACGAAAGCCGTAATGAAGAAAATTTTGAGAAACGACATGTTTTAGAAAAATTTAAATGAACTCTCGCTCAAGCATCTGTACATGCCCGTATCATTGTTGAATGACATTTCTTGATACGTGCAAAATATCGATTATACGAGAGACATGTCGTGAGAAGAATATTTTTGGTTTTTTTTTTTTTTTTTTTTTTTTTTTTTTTTTTTTGTTTTGTTTTGTTTTTGTTTTTGTTTTTAATTTTATATTGTTTTTTTTTTTTTTTTTTTTTTTTTTTTTTTTTTTTTTTTTAATTTTTGAAACTTTTCTATTTTTATATTTTGTTTTTGTTGGTGTGGAAAACTAGAAGGGGGGGTTGAATAGTTTTTACAGTTTCTTATGTTTAATTTGTTAGTTCAAAATGAAACAATCACAAATTAAGTTATCACACAATATAAACTAAAGATAAAGAGATGAAAGATCAAACCACATAACACAAGTGTTTATAGTGGTTCGATTTGCAAGAGATCCTTATCCTTGCCCTACTCCACTTCCTCGAGTTGCTTACTCGAGAGATATCTTTCACTAAGAAACAAACTCCTTTCCTAGGCGGAGAAAACCTTTACACGTCGCTTACTTCCTTTTCCAGTACTAAGCTAAACACCGGGTTCTTTCACAAGGTAGAACCAACCTGACGTCGCCTAATTACTTTACCGACACTAAGCTAGATGTCGAGTTCTTTACTCGGGTACAACCACTCCCTACTCTCTTTGTGCTTTGAGGACTAAAGCACTAACCACACTTACTGATCTAACTGATACAAATGATAAGAAACACTTAAAGTGTTTACACAGAACCTATACTACAACTTCACAACAGTCTGCTTGTTTGAAGCTTGTTAATCTTGATCTTCTTTGCTACAAAAGAAACATCAATGATATTTATAACTACTATGGTCAGTAACTAAAGTGAATGTATGTGTTTTTCTTTTCTAAGTGGATGCCAAGATCAAATGCCAAGCCTGCTATTTATAGGCAAGCAAGGAAAGGCTCCTACGGATCCGGCGGATCCCTCAGAAGGGATCCGTCCTTGTATGGACTTGGATCCGTGGGATGGTGACAGCTATGGATTAGTTGTCTCTTACCATATCTTAGTTGTATCTTACCATATCATCCAAGATCTTCAAATGTCAACTATGTTGCTTGCATATCTTACCAAGATATCACACAATCTTACCAAGATTGTATTTGTGATGTATACCATGATATCACTTAGTAACTTTTAAACTAAAGTTTCCATTAAAGGAAATACACATGTATATAATGTTAGTGATCATGTTGATGTGTTTTGAAAAAGACTTTAACTAGTATTTATAATTTGCTTAAGGAATATACTTTGTGTTTGTCATGAACAAAACATAAGCAAAGATCGTAAAATATAAATAACGTTTTTAGTACGATATTTGTATTAACAGTTGGTTTTCAAGTTTTATATTTTGTTTTTCAAAAATATTTACAGCGAAGCTGTTTGAAATAAATCAAGAAGATTCGAGAAGAATTTCTAACTCTTCGGGAGTTAGGCTTCGCATTCCAATTCGACGAACTAAGTTTTCAAATCGCTCTTTTGGGAGGGTTTTAGTAAATAGATCGGCGAGTTGGTATTCTATCTTCACGAAGAATAATTCAACAGTACCCTCTTCCACGTGTTCCTTTATGAAGTGGTAGCGGACTCTAATATGCTTGGTCTTCGAGTGTTGAACAGGATTGCACGAGATGGCTATGGCACTTTTCGAGTCGCAATACATAGGTATACGGTCGAAAGAGAAACCATAATCTGCGAGTTGTGTCCGCATCCATAGAACTTGGGCACAACACGCAGATAGAGACACATACTCGACTTCTGCGGTTGATAGTGCAGTGCAGTCTTGTTTCCTTGATGACCAGCCTACTAGCTTTTCTCTCAAGAATTGTGCTCCGCCTGATGTACTCTTTGCTGTAACTTGGCAACCGGCATGGTCTGCATCTGAAAATGCGATTAGTGTAAACTCCGAATCTTTCGGATACCAAAGTCCCATGTTAATAATTCTTCGTAGGTACCGAAAGATCCGTTGAACCTCTTGGAGGTGAAGTTCGGTAGGCCTTGCCTGAAACCGTGCTAATAAACAAACAGCAAAATGTATATCGGGTCGACTAGCAGTTAAGTACATGAGAGAACCAATCATGCTCCGATATTTCTTTGGATCCATGGGTTTCCTATATAAATCAGCGCCTATTTTTGGTGAAGTGACCATTGGAGTACCAACAGAGTCACAATTTTCCATTCCATATTTTTTCAAAATCTCAATAGTATATTTAGCTTGATTTAGAAAAATACCACGTTGGGATTGATGAATTTGTAAACCCAAAAAGAATTTTAATTCTCCCATCATGGACATTTCAAATTTGTTTTTCATGAGATTTGCAAAATGTTTTGAATGTTTCAGATTAGTGGACCCAAATATTATGTCGTCCACGTAAATCTGAACAATCAAAATGTCATTTTTGAATTTTCTTGTAAACAAAGTCGGATCAATTGTTCCTTTGGTGAAGTTATTATGAAGTAGGAAAGATGATAACTCGTCATACCACGCCCGTGGGGATTGTTTCAAACCATATATAGCTTTCTTTAGCTTTTAGACGTATTCTGGATGATCTTTGTCAATGAATCCGTCTGGCTGACTCACGTATACTTCTTCTTTCAGAGTTCCATTCAAGAATGCTGTCTTGATATCCATATGATAGACCGTGATGTTTTTGTGAGCTGCATATGCTAAGAAAATCCTGACTGTCTCAAGCCTTGCTACTGGCGCGAATGACTCTTCAAAATCTATCCCCTCTTCCTGTCTGAATCCCTTTGCCACTAGACGAGCTTTGTTGCGAATTACAGTCATCTCTTCATCCTTTTTGTTTTTCCATAACCACTTAAGATCAATGACGAGTTTGTCAATTGGTCTTGGAACTAAATCCCATGTGTCATGTAATTGATATTGGATAAGTTCTTCTTGCATCGCTTCAATCCAAGCATTATCTGCCATTGCTTCTCGAATGTTCTTTGGCTCTATTAGACTGACTGAGCAGACGTAGATGCACATGTCGCAATCGGTGTGGAGTTGTTTTCTCGTCTGAATTGGCCTTGAAGGTTCACCAATAAGTTGTTCTATTGGATGGTCTTTTGTCCACTGTAACGTAGAAGGGTACCTTGGATTTAACGAATGCGTATTAGACGGTTCATGTAATCTGGAAGATGATTCAACAGATTCCATTCCAAACGGGTTTTCGAATGGTTCTTCGTCTAACACAGCATCGCTGTGGTCTTGCTCATCAATTCTTGGTAAAACAATCTCAATTACTGGATTTAGTGGAGTAGATGTTGATGATGTGGAGGGAGTAGGTGCGCTAGCTTCGAATGTTGTTGATGCATCTTGATGTGGTGGTGGTGGTGGTTGTTGATTTTAAGCGGGTGCAGCGGAACGTTGTTGAGATGCATTGATCGAAGCGCCACCATAGTACTCATCATACATAAACTCGAAGAAATTATCCAGTTCTTGATTTGTTGGTGTTTCGGTGTGAGTTGATTGAGCTCCTTGTGGTACGAGTCCTGAACTGATATGTCCAGAAGTTTAACTGTTTAGAGCGGGTCCTAATCCGGTACGATTAGAAGCCATAGGGTTAAGCGCGGGTTCTAGAGCGAGTCTCTCAGAAGCCATTTGTGAAATTTCATCAAATTTCACATTCATCGTATCCATAATCTTTATCGTTCTCCTGTTATACACCCTGAATACCCTCGAGTTTTCTGAATAACTAATGAAGATTCCAATATCACCCTTAGCTTTCAACTTCCCCAGATCTTCTCTGTCGTTCGTTGGATAGCACAAAGCGCCAAATACATGAAGATAAGAGATATCAGGTTTTCTGTTGTTCACTAGTTCATACGGGGTTTTATTGAATCTTGGATGAACTAGGGATCGGTTCTGAGTGAAACAAGCAGTGGCAACAGCATCAGCCCATAAGAATAACGGTGCACTAGAGTAAATCAGCATTATGCTAGCAACTTCCACAAGAGTTCTGTTTCTTCTTTCAACTACCCCATTTTGCTGTGGAGTTCGAACAGCTGATGTCTGGTGAGTAATTCCAGTTTCTTCAAAATATGATCTTAATTCCTGATTAGTGAATTCTGTGCCATTGTCAGTTCTTACTATCCTAACTAAAGCTTGAAGTAAGACTTGAATTCGCTTCAGATAGGTGATGATGATGCCTGGTGCTTCATCTTTTGACCTCAGAAACTTTACCCATGTATATCTTGAATAGTCATCGACGATTACAAGAATATACTTCTTCCCATTTATGCTTGCAACTCTCATTGGGCCACATAAGTCCATATGCAACAAATGTAACTTATCAACCGAACTGGGTACGACTTTAGGTTTATATGTTGCCCTTTTGCTCTTGCCTTGCTCACAAGATGTACATAAGTGTTCTTTGGTGTATTTGAACTTTGGGAGACCGTTGACGATGTTGTCTTTGGCAAGCTTGTTGATGGTGTCAAAGTTAAGATGGGACAGACGTCTATGCCACATCCAGGATTTTGTTTCGCATGCTCTTGTCATGAGACAAATTGGAGATGAAGAGGCCATTTGGTTTATGTCAATAGCATAGAGATTGGTGCCACGATTCCCAATTAAGAGATCATCTCCAACCAAATTCCTAACAAAGCAAGTGTTTCTCCTAAATGTAACCTCTAAATCTGCATCGCAAAACTGCTCGACTGAAAACAGATTGTGTCCCAACCCTTCGACATAGTAAACCCGAGTGATCAAGTAGTTCCCAAACTGAAGATCTCCATAACCCAGAATAGTTGCAACATGATCATTCCCAAACCGTACAGTTCCCATGAACTGCCATACAAAGTTGATCAGCAGCTTCAAATTCCCGGTCATGTGCTTGGAGCAACCCGAGTCGATGATCCAGAGACAAATTTCAATGACCTGCGAAGAACAGATGATTTTGAAAATGGAAACCGTTTAACATTTGGTTCCGTGGGGTTAGAGGTAACATGTGAATCACACGTAGTGAAGGTTTCCATTTTATCATTTGGAACAATTTCTAATGTGCCATTCTTAAGTGTAAACATTCTACCCATTGGTTTTCATGCACAAAACTTAAGATGGTCCTTAGGCAATAGGCTACTAATGGTGTTCTTAGCTTTTGCAATAAGTCTTCGAATATATCTAGACTTAGCCCTGGTTACTTGATGCGCGTGATGTGTCGTTGCGGTTTAGCAGAATTAATGTCTACTCAAGTTTTAAATTTATATTTAGCCGACTTATCAATAACACACACACTTAACGAGCAGTGTACCCGGCCAGTATGAATATAATGGTAAGCAGAGTGTCGATCACTAAGAGTGGAACGTATTATCTAGTTATTCTAATCAGTATTTTAATATCCTAAGTTAGTTATACAACCTAATCTAACGCAAGGGGGTTCAGTCTGAGAGACTGGCACGGTTTGGTTATAATTAAATAGAAAACTAAACTAATGAGCACGAATCAGCGATTAGCACACACGTACACAGATAGATACTCGAGACAATAAGAAGACCTGTCCTGATAATTAAATAGCTTGTCACTTGTTTTATTGCTAGTTTTATATGAAGTGTATATAATTAAACCTTTCTCGTTGGCTCTAATCTTATCGGCGAGTAAACCCTTAATGATTACTTATGTCTATCCTATTTATTCAAGCGTCTCTAATAAATAGGCGAGGAAGGGGCATGGCGACCCAAGCAAGACTCAGCTAGACACAGAGGTTATCAATGCACTAATAAAAGTCACCAAAGACATCAACATATAAACTTTAATTAATGGGAAAGCAATATTAAGGGGAGTGCATGATCTTCCGTAGTCACATGACACAAGCCCATCAATCCTGATGAATTAAAGCGTACTAAAACAATAAAACAAAACTACTTAATGAATTGAATACATGCAGGACCTTCTTACAGCTCTTGTATATTTGTTTGAGGTGTGTCTTGTGCTGCTTGGTCGTCTGAATTCGGCTCTAGGGTTATCAAAGGTCTAAGGTCTATCTATCGTCTCAGTCTCGTAAATTCGTCTGTCCTTGGGGTATTTATAGTTTTTGTCTGAGGGATCGATGCGGCGCATCGAGTTGATAGATGCGGCGCATTGACTTAACTTCGCGTGGGGTCCAAGATTAATATATTCTGGAATATTCGTACACCGTCTTCAGATGCGGCGTAACTTGATCTTTGTATGCGGCGCATGTACTTTAGCTGTCTTGGATTGTATCTGGTGAAATCTTGATAGTGATACGCCGTATGTTAGAAGTATATTGCGGCGTATCTGGAGTAGAACGAGCTTGATCTTCTTCTTTGACCAAAGTTTCATATGCGGCGCATGACAGAATTGCATGCGGCGCATTCTTCAAAGTCAGGCAATGGTCTTCGAATTCATCTAAGTATGATATTGCGTCGTATCTGTTGAGTGAGATACGGCGCATCTTCTGGATTTCAGTAGACTTTTGACATCTCGCTTGTTGTGCTCCATAATTAGTCCAAAATCGCCAAGTTTCGCATAATGCTTGTTTTTACCTGAGAATTACTAAAGTAAACATTAATGTATCGATTCTCATATATAATATAATAAAACAAGTCAAATAAATAGGATAAATGATGATAATAAAATGTACTTATTTGAGTTCATCAAATATCCCCCCACTTGAACTTTACTTGTCCCCAAGTAAACCTTAGAATTAATCATATGAAAATGTATCCTAAAAGATATTAGGATTTATTTTTATATTTAAGCACGTATTTGTTTTGTCATAATCACACAACCAAACACTTAACGAAGTAGAAACCAAAATAATTTTTAATGTAAAACAATTTTAAATCGTTTAGTTGCTTAGTCGTGACGAATATTCTATCATAGGCTTGGCAAGTATACGCATCTCCCCCACTAAAGCCAAGGAGTAACAAGTCTAAAGCGGTAAAAAGGGTTTGTTGGTTAAGGGTTGATCATCCTTTTTAATCTCTATCGATCTCATATTCCAGAAAAGGCGACAAAATTACAAATACATGATCGAATCCACGACCACGATACTTGCAATTGCTCAATTCCTTAACTCGAATGGGCTAAAGAAATGACCAAGTAATCTTCACCAATAATATTATATCAAAAAGGGCGACAAAATCATAAATAAATAGCCGAATCCACGACTACGATACTTAAGATTGCTCAAATCCCTAATCTCAATAAATCAAAGGTTTGGATGAAGAATGATATAGGGTATGGATAATATTTGGGATACAAATTGGTGTAAAATGAAAAATAAACAAAACAGATAAATTAAAATCCTAAGTGTGGTTAATCACTTTCCCAACCATCCCATGAATAAGACTCATATCATTGAATAACTCACGCTTTAACACTTGAAACACACGCTTGAATAACTCATACCATTCATACTTTAAAAAATAACTGTAATAGTGAAAGTAGCAAACACACGAAAAATAAACTAAAAGTTATACAATATTTACTTTCATACCAATTGCATTGTGCAATTTCCCGACCTAACCAAAGATAATGAATTACGCACGCGAACACAGGTAATGTAAGGAAACACACTTTGCCTAAAGCAATTAACCACGGATTTTAATCTACAGGGTAGGCTAAGGTGTAAGGGTGTATCGAAACATTATAACAAAGGTGTAAGAAACGAAAGGAATGGCTCTGAGGGTTTTTCTAGGGGTATCTTACTCTAAAAGTGAGAGTAAACAAAGGGTTTATACGGGGGTTAACTAACCAGTGTAGTTAGTTAATATCACATAACATATAAAGGCTATTTGGGTGTAATCCTAGAAATTTACCAATTTAGACAAGTCACTCCAATTATATAGATAATACTCATTATGGTGGTCTCGAATAGTATACAAGCCAAGTTCTAAAGTTTACAAGTCACCGGCACACTAAAGTTTTAATATTTTTGAAAGAATAGAGTTATGTGTGCGGTTATGTAATTTAGACTTTAAACAAAAACATGCTAAAAAAATTTTAAATTTTGATATATTAAGCGCATTTTAAGCATATTTTGAAAAAGTTTAGGAGAAGTAAGTGTTCTAATTCTCCATCCCCCCACTTAAGTTAAACAACGACCTCGTTGTTTGTGTCAAAGGTTAAAAACTGGAAAATAAAAGAATTAGAACAGAAAAACTCCCCTGAGATTTGCTCGGTATGATCCTCCGTTATTCGTATAAGAGCAAAAATCAACTTTCTTGTGGATGAGAACGTTTAAGCTTCATAAATGATGTATCCACAAAAATGCAGGAATCTATAATACCATTTAGACTTTAACACACCTGAGTTAAGAAGGTTCAAACTTGCATAATACATTAATAGCTAGTAAAAAAAATAAAACCTAAAAAATTAAATTGTAAATCATCAGGTTAGTCGATACGCCGTATCTTATGGAAGAAGATACGCCGTATCGAGCCTGGAATAAGTACGAATCAGAATAAAAGATGCTTCGCATCCTTAACCAGGGATGCGCCGCATTAAATAAACTGACAGAAAGTTTTAAAGTCAAAAATAAAAATGCAAAAAATGAAATAAGATATGACCAGTGCAGGTGATGCGTCGCATCTTATGATGGAGATGCGCCGCATCTTCTGCAGGTCTGACAGACTCAACACAGAACATAAAAGTAAAAATTTTTCCATCGGGTTGTCTCCCGGTCAGCACTTGTCTTTATTCCAGAGTCTTCAAGTTAGACTCACGTTCAGCTCCTTATTTCGTTCTATTGATCCCCACATGTCCGTGCACGATGTAGTTGCGAATTACTTCGTCACGAACATATTCCGGCCCCAATTCAAGTACACCTTTGTAAAATCCTTTCATCTTTTGGTACGGATACTCGATCCCTTCCTCAGCGTCATTTTCATCTACAAAAAGAAATGGTGTAAATTTGTAAAAAAATTTGTTAGGGGCATGTTTAAACCTTGGGCGAGCACGAGGCATCATGTAAGTGATAACGTTGCTTCCACTTTTAAAGGTGATCATTCCTTCAAATCTTTTAGCGTTAATTTCGACCTCCTTACAAAATGGTTTCCCAACGATCACGTCACCCATCTCAATATCACGATAAGAATCCATGTTTTCCACCACGGTGAAATCTGTAACAATAGTTAAATTCCCGATAAAAATAGGTACATTCATGAATATTCCAACTACGTTTTTCCCTCTATACTCAATTTTGTTTTTCATTATAGAATTATAGAAATCTTTTGACATTACATTAATTGGTAAAATAGGGAAAAAGTTTGCACTAACCTGTTTAAATCCTATCATGCAAGGAAATTGTAAATTATAAGCACAATCTACATGGATCTTTCTACCATAATCACAGAAACTAGTATATCCTTCAAATTCATCATAATTCTTAGTGTTGATCATATTGATTCTAGGTACATCCATAATTTCTCCTTCTTCAATTTCGGGTTCAAAATCCTCCATAAATTGATCATTGATTCTTATTGGTAAATTAAGATCATTTAATTCAATGTAGTCTCCACTATAGGTCTCAAGTGATTCATTATTTACCAAGGTTTCTCCCATAAACCTAGCTTCTAGATCGAGGTCCATACGTTCTCTTAATCCTAGCACATAGACGCCTCTAATTATGCTTTTAGCAGGATTTTGGCACTTATAGACTAGTTTATTGTTCCCTACCTTTAATGAAAATTTTCTTTTAAACACATTAATCTTAGCATGGGCGGTAGACAAGAAAGGTCTTCCAAGGATTAAAGGAATCTTAACATCCTCAGGCATATCTAATATAACAAAGTCTACGGGGAAACAAACTTCTCAATCTTAACTAGCACATTTTCAGCAACCCCTTCAGGTCGTTTTACCGTTTTATCAGCCAATTCAATAAGCAGCTTAGTTGGTGCTAATTTTCCTAGTCCTAGGGTAGTGAATGTCTTAAGGGGCATAACACTAACGCTAGCTCCTAAGTCAGCTAATGCATTATTGAAAGATATGTCATTAATTGAACAAGGTAAAGTAAAACTTCCTGGGTCCTTTTCTTTATGAGGCAAGGCACGTAAGTCGGTTGCAGAGCTCTCTTCTTTCATTGTAGCCTTGATCTCCTCTTCAATCTTTGCCTTCTCGTTGAGTAACCTCCTTAAACTGATTGAAGAATTAAAGAAAAATTCGGGCTTCGCAGCATCATTACCATCCATCAATCTTCTAGGAAAAGGTATGTTAGGCGTGACTTCTTCAGTAGTGTATATGGCCTTGACATGATCTCTTGGGTTAGTTTCAGTTGAGCTAGGTAAACTTCCGTATCCCTTTTCTTGAAGAACCTTGCTCATTTGTCCGATTTGTTGTTCCAATGCTTTGATCGAAGCTCCTTGATTTCTTGTTATAGTATCCGTTGAGGCTCGGATTTCTTTGATCATAGCGGTGTTCTCTTCATGTCTTTTAGCAGCATCGGCCATAATTTGCTTTAGAGTGTCATCCAAAGTCTGTCTCCTTTCTTGATAAGTGGGATTATAGTTGTTCTTTTGATAATATCCCGGAGTAGCTTCCCTAAATCTTCCTGAAGGTTGGAATGTTTGTCCAAATTGTGTGTAGTATGCTTCTTCAAAAGTCTCACTTTCATTCTTTTTAGGGAAATCTTTAGTGTAGTGAGGTCCTTCGCATTTTTCACATCCAACTTGGGCAGCATAAACTTTCTCATCACGCTTCTTCATCTCTCTACTAATTTTATCCAATTGAGCTTGAATTGCAGCAAACCCGTCAAAATTAGTGCTGCTCTTAGATCTAGTAGAGGTTCCGTCGTGTCATTTTTAAGAGTGATCAGCAGCTTCTTGGATAGCTTTTCTAGCATCGGCTGCACTCATTTGTGGCACAGCTCCCTTAGCATCCAAGATTTGTCTAGTAGGCACGTCCAATCCTTGATAGAACAATATTATCTCCTGCATTGGACTTAGATAATGTTGAGGGCATTTCATCAATAAGTCTTTAAATCGTTCCCAAGCTTGATAAAGAGTTTCATCAGGCTCTTGCTTGAAATTGTTGATAGCCTCCATCTTTTTAGCAGTTTTAGCAGGTGGACAATATCTTTTCAGGAATTTGCTCTTCAAATCTTCCCATGTTGTGATTGAACTAGCAGGTTCATTCCTTAACCACTTATTAGCAGCTCCTTTAAGCGAAATTGGAAATATTCTTAGCATAAGTTGATCGTCAGAGATTCCTTCTGTAGTAAACAAATCTGCAATCTCGAGGACTTTTTCAACATGTTCATTAGCATCTTCATGTTCTGTTCCACTGAAAGCATTTTCTCTTAGCTCCTTGAGAAACTGACCCTTCAACTCAAACTTTGACTTTTCATCAAATTCGGTCTAGCAACTCCTGAACTGTAATCAGCACGGGTTTTGTTCATGTATTCCTCCATAGTAGTGTTTTCCGTCATTGTTTATGTTTCTTCTTTCTCCTTCTCTTCAGAAAAGTAATCAAGCTCAAACGAACTTGAAATTTCAAAGCTTTTTGTGTTGAAAAGCCTTTTAAGCGAATGTAAGGCTCGTTCAGGATCTTCAAAAGGTTTACTCAAGTTCTTAGTTGAACTCCTGGTCATGCACTTCCTGAAATCATCACAAAAGCATCAGTAGGGTATGTTCAAGAAAGTATGATATCAGAAAATTAACAACGAAAACGGAATACGAAAAATAAAAGTTGCTGATATCTGCAAACGATGCGCCGTATCCAGAAAGTTGGATACGCCGTATCTTATTACGTTAAAATTTAATCAGACTTTTATTCACAAAACAGATACACCGCTTATGAATTAGAATGCGCCGTATCAAGTTTAAATTATCAAAAATCGATTATATTTATTAAAATTAAATGCGTCGTATTAACAAAAGCTAATGCGCCGTATTTTCGTTACGTTTCAAAATACAAGATTTTTGATTTAGTAGATGCGCCGTATCGATAAAGATCGATGCGTCGCTTCTGTTTAATAATTCGAAAAACTGTTTTTAATTTAAATAGAAAATACGCCGTATCTGTTAAAACAGATGCGTCGTATGGAGTTAGGGTTTAGAAAAATTTCTTATTAACAACAGAATACGTCGTATCTTGGGGAAAGATGCGTCGTACTCGAATTTATTAAACGCGTTGTATTTTATAAAAATTAAACGCAATACGCCGTATCTGTGAAAACAGATGCGCCGTATCGTTTGTATCAGCACAATACAACGACAGCAGAATGCAAAAAAATACAGAAAAAAAAAACAAAAATAAAAACAAACAAAAAGAAACAAAAATTACAGAAAACAAAAACACACAAAAATAGTAAATATGCAAATTATACAATGAATGCAATCTATCTAATATACAACAGAGTTAGTGGTTAGAATCTAAAAAAAAACTAAAAAGAAAAACCTAATTAAAATACTGAATCAAATTAACAGATAATAACAATTCATTCCCCGGCAACGGCGCCAAAAACTTGATGCGCGTGATGTGTCGTTGCGGTTTAGCAGAATTAATGCCTACTCAAGTTTTAAATTTATATTTAGCCGACTTATCAATAACACACACACTTAACAAGCAGTGTACCCGGTCAGTATGAATATAATGGTAAGCAGAGTGTCGATCACTAAGAGTGGAACGTATTATCTAGTTATTCTAATCAGTATTTTAATATCCTAATTTAGTTATACAACCTAATCTAACGCAAGGGGGTTCAGTCTGAGAGACTGGCACGGTTTGGTTATAATTAAATAGAAAACTAAACTAATGAGCACGAATCAAGGATTAGCACACACGTACACAGATAGATACTCGAGACAATAAGAAGACCTGTCCTGATAATTAAATAGCTTGTCACTTGTTTTATTGCTAGTTTTATATGAAGTGTATATAATTAAACCTTTCTCGTTGGCTCTAATCTTATCGGCGAGTAAACCCTTAATGATTACTTATGTCTATCCTATTTATTCAAGCGTCTCTAATAAATAGGCGAGGAAGGGGCATGGCGACCCAAGCAAGACTCAGCTAGACACAGAGGTTATCAATGCACTAATAAAAGTCACCAAAGACATCAACATATAAACTTTAATTAATGGGAAAGCAATATTAAGGGGAGTGCATGATCTTCCGTAGTCACATGACACAAGCCCATCAATCCTGATGAATTAAAGCGTACTAAAACAATAAAACAAAACTACTTAATGAATTGAATACATGCAGGACCTTCTTACAGCTCTTGTATATTTGTTTGAGGTGTGTCTTGTGCTGCTTGGTCGTCTGAATTCGGCTCTAGGGTTATCAAAGGTCTATCTATCTTCTCAGTCTCGTAAATTCGTCTGTCCTTGGGGTATTTATAGTTTTTGTCTGAGGGATCGATGCGGCGCATCGAGTTGATAGATGCGGCGCATTGACTTAACTTCGCGTGGGGTCCAAGATTAATATATTCTGGAATATTCGTACATCGTCTTCAGATGCGGCGTAACTTGATCTTTGTATGCGGCGCATGTACTTTAGCTGTCTTGGATTGTATCTGGTGAAATCTTGATAGTGATACGCCGTATGTTAGAAGTATATTGCGGCGTATCTGGAGTAGAACGAGCTTGATCTTCTTCTTTGACCAAAGTTTCATATGCGGCGCATGACAGAATTGCATGCGGCGCATTCTTCAAAGTCAGGCAATGGTCTTCGAATTCATCTATGTATGATAGTGCGTCGTATCTGTTGAGTGAGATACGGCGCATCTTCTGGATTTCAGTAGACTTTTGACATCTCGCTTGTTGTGCTCCATAATTAGTCCAAAATCGCCAAGTTTCGCATAATGCTTGTTTTTACCTGAGAATTACTAAAGTAAACATTAATGTATCGATTCTCATATATAATATAATAAAACAAGTCAAATAAATAGGATAAATGATGATAATAAAATGTACTTATTTGAGTTCATCATTACTGAAGGAACCTCTTTCTTTTCAGGCATACCATTCTCATTCACATTATCAGAAACAATATCATCACAAGCATTTTCAGGCGCAGATTTCTTGTACATTAAACAAACAGAGTCGTTACAAGCAGTAGAAACAGAATTCTTTACATTACATCCAGATGACATATGTTTCTTATTCGAAAGCTTTAAATTCCTAGGGTGGTCTTCTACTTTCTTGCATTCACTCTCAGAGACAGGGGATACTCTAGTGTTCCTGGTATTGCTCCTAGGCTTTCGTCTGCTCCTATAGGTACTTTCTAATCCTGTAGAAGGTAAGGCACACTCATTAGAATTTATGTTGTTGTCCTGATATGTTGTTGTAGCATTTCTAGACTCGTTTGGATTATCTTTAATACTTTTGTCTATCGCCCTATATGTTTTAGATGTAGAGGCAGACGCAGTAGTGGGACTAATCCTATAAAGGCCAGGCGCTATCACATTCGATGTTTTAACAACAGCTTTCCCTTTATCAGCACCTTGGGTAGGTAAGGGTGTTGGAGTGACTGGTTTTGTCAAATCATTTGTCACATCAACCTTTGGAACGGTTTGAGAAATATGCATTTTTAGTTGTTCCGAAGTTGATGGTTTTGCAAACTTAGTTTCCTCACCCTTCCTATTTAGACTGTCCAGCTGAGACTTCAAACAATCATTTTGTTCTTTCAGATTCTTGTAAGCACGCTCATATGACAATTTGTCATACTTGCATTCTTCCTTTTTCTGATCAAGTTGTTTAAAATATGTGACATTTTCTTTTTCAATCTTAGCAAGAGAATTTTCATATTTTACAATAATTGCAGAAGTCTCAGCTCTGAGTCTTTCATCATCTTCCACAGAATATGTTTGGTAAATAAGAGACATAATTTCAGTCGATAGAGCTACTTCAGAGAGAATGTCATTGTGTTTTTCCAAAACTTTGATGTGATCAAGGTTTTCATTAGCTTCTTTCACCAGGGATTTGTGGTCCTTGATAAAATCGGCTGATTCTTTCAAAAGATTGTTTTCAACATTTTGAACTACCGCATAAATTGCAGTGATATGAGGATTGATTTCTGTTTCAAACATCTTTTTCTGTTCAGTATGAAAACTTGAAAACCAGTCATTATAGTTACTGTTTATTTTGGATGCCACAATACTTTGAAGCGTTTCAACTCTCTGTTTAAGATCATCCAAATATCGTCTAGCTTCACTTGTGTGACAAGTGTTTTTAGAGGACATTTGTTCGATGTTAGAAAGATGTTTTGAAACAACTTTTCGTCTTGCGACAGCCACTGGTCTTTTGAAAAAAATTGGTGACTCTTTTTGAACAAGATGAACGCCAGAATCTGCATTAAGCTTATTATAATCAATTGGTTGAATTTCTCGGTTCATTTGTTTCATTTTAATTCTACTTTGTTCAGTAAGCTCTATCGTTTCATAAGAATCATGAACCTCGGGAGGATCATGTGAAGCATTTAGCACACTACCATTATATAACACATTCTGATATTGCTGAGCTTTCTTGAGAATATAAGGGTTTTCACAACCGATAGCCATTTTCTTCATTGTATGTAAAATCGGGTTTGGATCGTTAATTAGCATGTTAATGGTTTGAGTAGAGTGACCCGTTTTTACAAGCAAATCTTCCAAATTTTTAATGCTTTCTTGTTTGTCAATGATCTCATCAAGAAGATCATTTTATCATTTTGAAAACTCTGCATTCAACTCTTTCTTCTCTTTTTCAAGATCAGAACAAGTTGATTTTTGTTTAGAAAGTTGGTTGGTTAATTCAGAAATTTCCTTGTTTAAAGATTTAATTTGCATGTTCAGCTTAACATCGAGTGTGTCATATTTGATTTGAAAATGTTTTTCTCTTAAAACGGAGTCTCTATAACCAATTTCTAGTTCTGACTGTCGTTTGTTATTAAATTCAAAAGCTTGTTCATTCACCTTATATCTCTCAAGCTCAGTGGTTAATTTTTCATTCGCGGCCTTAACATTGCGATTGACCTTTTTAACGTTCTCAATTTCAACACTACAGTTATGCAATAATGATTCAAAAAACGCACGTGTTTCTTCATCATTCCCAACATGCGGGGACTTGTAGTCTCCATTAGAATCCATATCTGGAGTTACCAAATTAATATTGCTACAATTTGGTGTGTCCATATATGTATCATAATTGGATGTTAGAGTCGCAGGATGCCGTTCATCATGAGTCAACATATCAAACATTTCATTATTGTGGCATGTAGTGAATGGTGGTACCTCAGATATTGCATTGGTGTCATACACAGGAGGTGTTTCAGAATCTGTGTCATATTTTGCCTCCTGGAGATTGGCCATGAAAATGCAGTTTGCATCGATGTCCTCAAGATCTTCCATATCATCCATAAGAGCCATGAAGTCATTCTCTTCCGCACTCAAATGTAACCCAGCCGTTTCCTTATTCGCCAACATTAATGCTTTCTGCAGATAAGCTGGATCTCTCTTTTTCGGCTTGTCGGGACAGTTCCGAGCCATATGACCGACACCCTGACAATTGAAACACTTTATCAAATTACCCAGATTCATATTCCCGACAACTTGAGAAGCAACATTCCTATACTGATTCCCAGCATTCTGACCCCGTTGATTTCCAACAACTGGACCCATCTGATTCCCTGGATATTGACCCATCCTATTTCCAACATACTGCTCTGTATTCTGATTACCCATCTGATATCGAGGAGCATATCCCTGCTGATTCCCATAACCTCCAACCATTTGTCCTTGCTGACCCATGTTGAAACTCGGCTGTGCAATCTGCTTGTTCCGAGTGTTCGATGAGATTCTTTGATTGTTGTTGGTGGGTGTGAAGTAGCGTCCTTGGAATGCTTTTGTTAGGTAAGCAAATGCCTGAGTCAATGCAGCAGTGGACTCATCATTGTCATTAACTTCTGGTTCTGGGTATTGCGGGTATTGTTGTTGTAGGTAGAATTGTGGTTGCGATATATTGTTGTTGCATGAAGTTCTATGTTGAAGATGAAGAGGGTTGTGTAATTACTGTTGCAGGTGTAGGTGTTTGAGCAAGGAGTGCAAGAGGATCATGTTGCTTTGCAAGCTTCTCTTTTCTGACTTCATTTGCCTCCTCCTGGTTTTGCTTTAGGAAATCATAAAGCTGATCATAGTTCACCTGGTGAAGGTTCTTTGTTTGGTTGACAATAGTGACATATCGTCCCCATTCCTCTGGTAAGCTGTTGATGAGCTTGATGTTTTGAACAATTTGAGTTGGAGTCAACTTTTTTCTGATCAACTCATTCATGAGAGTGCAAAACCTTGTGTAGTAAGATTCAATTGGTTCAGCTGGAGTGGATGTGAACTTCTCCTATTCAGTTAGAAGCTTGTTTTCAATGTCTTGTTGACCAATTTCTGTGCCATGACAAAGCCATCTAACTCGTTCCTACATATCATAGGCGGTTTCACAACTGTCTACAGCACAAAATATTTCTCGTGGTAAACCAAGTTGGATTAAATGCATTTCCAAGTCATCAGCTTCAATTTGCTTCCAATCTTCTGCTATGTATTCATCTTCCTTTTGATCCCGGAAGGTCTGTGGAATGGGAGGTGTTGCATTTGGATTTCCAGCTGTTACTTGAATCTGACGAGGCTTGAATGGACCGATATTGATGGAGTTAATCAGGAGTCTGCCTTAACCATGAGGCTTGGTTTTCATGTATCGGAGCATACGACTCGTCCAAGGAAGATAACCACCTTTTTCTAGCATTGGAGGACGGTTTTCTGCACCAGCGGCATGAATGTCTTGTTGAGTAGTCGTTGCTGATGTGTTGAATGATAAAGTTGATGTAGGATCGTTGCAACGAAATGGGAGTTGTTGTCGTTGAAGGTTAACCTTAGTTGTTGTTGATGTGAAGTCTTGGTTCTTTGTTGATGATCGTTGAAGTAACGTGCAAGTTAGATAAACGTAGCAAATTAAATAAAGTTACAAAATTTGACTAAGCTTCAATTTAGACAAAATCTAGAGATCGCAAATTCAACAAAGTTATGTAAATTACAATTTAGATAAAATGACAATTTCTATAGAAATTTCAATTTAGACCAAAATTTATACAAATTGTGGCAAAATTTCAATTTAGATAGAATTTATCTAATTTATATAAAAATCCAACTAATTTATACAAATTAGTAGATATCCGTTTGTCGAAGTATTTTGCACACTTATACAAGTGAGAAAATACCGAGTCCGCGATCCTTGACGTTGTAGAAATTAAAAGTTCAAATCAAATTTATAAAAATTATTTAAGTTGTAAGTCGTTTAACTCAAATGCGAGGACCTGTTTTGCCAATTGCGAAAAGTTCTATAAATCTGCCACAATTGCGAAAAGGTTAAGCAATTGCGAAAAGTTTCACAATTGCGAAAGAATGATCAATTGCGAAAGACCACAATTGCGAAAGATCACAATTTCGAAAGGTTCTGGCAATTGCGAAAGGCTTCCAATTGCGTAAGGTTCTGACAATTCCGAAAGTCAGCCAATTGCGAAAGATTCTGAATTGCGAAATCACTTGATCAATTGCGAAAAGAAGGCCCAATTGCGAAATGTGCTCCAATTGCGAAAGGATGACAATTGCGAAAGGTTCTGTTCACTGAATTGCGAAAGAAGCAGTTTTACCAACTCTACCAACTCTTGACTTTTTTGGACTTATCCACTGACTTACCAACTCTTGTAAGATCTAACCACTCTTTACCAAATATTACCAATAATTCTTTTGGAAGAGTTACACGCAAGAAAGATCAATGAAGATCCAAAAACAAATCTTACACAATCTTCTTTAATTTTTGTCGATCTAATAACTTAGAACACCACAAAAAAATCCAACCTTTAAACACAAGATTCGAGTGAAGAACTATCAAATCTACACAAACCAACTCGTTAAATCACTAACAAACACAACCTTGAACCTTGATTTGTGCGTACGATTCCAAGAAAAAACACAAGAAGTCACGTTTTTATGAGGCCAAAAACGCGACAATGGGTTTCTTTGGAACACAAACCGAACACAAATAACCTCCTACCTTGTTGTATGGCGTGTTGATACCACTTGTAGAGACCGAGCTCTATCTTTATCACAAAACTAATGCTACTTACTACTCGTGACACTCAAGAGAAATATAGATGAAGAGTATGTATGGATCGTATGGTAAAAGCTTGAGTCGAATGATTATAACCTTGAAAGAGAAATAATACAAGACACAATGAGAGAACACACACACTCTCACACCTATTCTAAACAATGAGGCACACTTGAGACACTTCACTAAATGAGTGAGAGTGTGTGTTTAAATATAGCAACACAGCCACGACCTAAAGGCCTTAGGTGGGCTTCGTTGGGATTTTGTGTGGGCTATTGGTGGATTACACAATTATATGGATATTACTAACACAACTAATATCAATAGCCCACTTCCTAGACTATTTGTTCCATTCGACACACAAGTTCTATTCTTGCAAATGACCATCACTTTTCATTTAATAAATTAAATGCTAACAATTCCCGCATAAATCACTTTTACTATCTCGACTTTGAAACAAGCTCCCAGAGCATGGTACGATGCTTTATCAAAGTTTCTAGTCAATGCAGGCTTCTCTAAAGGTACAATCGATACCACCCTGTTCATTAAAAGACAGGGTAAGGACATGATCTTGATACAAATATATGTCAATGACATTATATTTGGTTCTATTAATCCTAAATGTTGCGAAAACTTTTCAAAATTAATGGTCAAACATTTTTGTAATTATAGTACTAGTTATAGTTTGTCATTTTTATAACTTACTCCTCAAACACTACAAATAATGGATGTTTCCTGATGCGAGATTTGCAGAACCTCAAAAAGAAGTTTTAAAATCCTCTAGGAAGTGTACCTAATCGCTGTAGAGTAGTATAGGTAGGTCCCTGGGATTGATCGTTCTCTTGGGGAATAGTGTCGTTAGGTCAAAATGTATGACGAGATAGGTTTAGAGGTGAGGGATGATTCTTTTTGTATTTTTTATATTTTTATGAAAGCAATTAAAAATCTTGAGTTTTAGAAGAGTGGGCGGAATTAGTTGCTAGTCAACTAACCCAAAAGTAATAATTCAATTAGAATAAACTAATTAAAAAGAGAAAATACAATTGGTGACTTCTTATGATAGGGAAAAGCGTGTTTACTTTGATTTAATTACTTCCTAGTTATCTCCTACTGATCTGTCGAATTGCCATGTCCTTGTTTTAGTTGAAGCGATGTATTCCTTAATATCGGTTGTGGGGAGGTGCCGAAGTCCCTAACTCTATGAATCTTATTCTTCCCTAAAAACCTTAAAGTCTATTAAGTTTTCTAGGATCTACAAGCCGCAATTCATGCAATAAATACAACGAGAAAAATCGATAGTGCACTCTACGGTTGCGTTTCAAAGACGTTCAAGCTAATTACATATAAGAGGTCAGCCAGTTTTCTTAGCCTAACGCGAAGCAATCAACTAAACAAGAGACGACAAATCAATATTCAACAACTAGGTTTCATTAGATCTAAGCAAACACAAATAAACTTAAGCTAGCATGTTAAAGAGAAGAGAAGATAAACAAGTAATCAAACAACACATAGACATAGTGAATGATTAAACGAATAACTTATCTTTAATGAAACATAGGTTTTGGGGGCTGAAAAACCCTTACAAAAGCTGCTAAATTCGTCCTTAAAACCCTACTCCAAGATGTTACACGAATAATGAAAAAATACGAAAGTATATATAGGAATACAACTCTGACGGCTTCAGCTTATGGATCCTGACGCCTTCAGCTCGCCGTGATTAGGGTTTCGTCTTGTGCAAGTCGCCGTTATGACGGCATGACCTTGTAACCTCTGATGCCGTCACAATGTGTCTGACACCGTCCTTCATTAAAGTATCTGGACCGTCTCTTGTTAACTTAACACGTGACTTTCATTTTCAATTAACACCTGACGCCGTCAGGTTGTAGGTCTTCAGAATTTGACTTAGGCGTCTCTTTTTAAACTTGAACCAAAAATCCAGCTTAATCAACAAGTGACGGCGTCACGTTGTAGCATGTGACGCCGTCAGAGCTCTATGTTTGACAGTTTTCTGTGACTTTATCGTTTTCTCCACTTTTTCGTCCAAATACGTCCAAAAAGTGTTGATTTCTAGATTTTCCGTCCCAAGTACCTAAAATGAAAAAAAGAAACGATTTGAGGCAATATTTGATCATATTAATACGATTTTCGGCTTAAATGACCCCTTAAAAAGGTACCAAATAAATCCTTATCAAATATCCCTACACTTGGGATTTGCTTGTCCCCACGAAAATATGCTTTTATTCTAATCAATTTACAAGTTAGGGGTCATTTAACATTAATATAAAAGTAACTACAACACATAATCGTTCCACGTTAGTCAAAATAAGCACGGAAATTACATACTAGCACCTCTCATAAAGTGTTTAGATTCTCACATCTCTCGGGTCTATAAAGTTATATAACAAATGGAACCGGAAAAATATAACACTCTCTACCTGTCATAGCACATAGATTACCATAGGCTTGAGAACGGATCAAACCTCCACCACTTTGGCGTAAGCACCTATGATAAACTATCAAAGAGGGCTTTTAAAGGGTTTTAACATTAGGTGTAAGGGTATGGAAAATACGGTTTTGTTGGATAAAGGGAAATTTACTGGTGGCAAGTCAATCATATTAGTTAATTACATGTACAATGAGGCATTGCTAAGCCAAGACTCGACTCGACTCGCTAACTACTAACTCTTTTTGTATTTTTCAAGACACTATTTAAAACAAAAATAAAAAATGGGATGGTAGTCCGTATGTTTTTTCTCTTGTCTTTTCCTATTTTTTTTTTCTTTTTATCATTTTTTTCATTTTTTTTCTTTTTTTCTCTTTTTTCGATTTTTTTCATACATTCTTGCCCTACCATACAAAATAATACATCAAAGGGATCTTGCAACCTCCATACACTTGAACTTTTACATGAATAAAAACTAACTACCGACATGAATCAAGAAAATCAAAACACGTGGAGTACCTTAAACATTAACGTACATATGGGGGTAATAATTCTTCCCCATTACTCCATAACAACTAGTACTTTTACCCATGAGTCCCAATCATCCCAAAACTGTATTTACAAGATATGACTCGACTTAGCAACCATGTAATCAATTAGACAATTAACAAAGGGTTTAACAAAAATGTTGTAACAATAATGCACTAAAGGTGAGTGCATACAAGGAAGGCTAAGGCGATTTGGATGTACATTTGGGGGGGATTGTAAACAATGTTCTTCATTAATATTTTGGAATCCACCGAAATATCACGAGAACCGCGAAAAGATAGGCTCTGAGGGGTGTACTAGGGGTATTGTGTACTAAAAGTGAGTACAACGCAAAGGTGTGGGAAAATTATTTAACTTTATTGGTCGAGTAACTTGGCTCATCGGTCAAGTAATTATAAAACAGGTTTAAAACAAGGGTTCCTAATGCCTCTTATAATTTAGTAAATCCTAACTACACGAATGTAGTCTCACTAGCGATCTCGGGATGCATCACAAACGCAAGTTCTAGAATGTATATACTACCGGTACACTCATAAGCATTAAAGGTAAATGCTTTTTCCTAAAGATCTAAAGGCAAACCTTACATTTTGGGGTGAAATTTTTTGAGTGGAAGGATTTTTGTGCTAGCTATATAATTCCTATCCATGAAACACTTATTAAGACTAAAGTTTTACTCCTACATGTTGTAAAAATTTTTAAATTTGGTGCCAAAATTGCCCTAACAAGTATTTCTTTTAGTTTTATTACACATTTACTGTAAGACAAAACAAATATCAAGCGAAGTTATAGTTTCTAAGGTATCCCATTTTACCCTCCCTACACTTAAATTGAACATTGTCCCCAATGTTCTTGAAAAGTATCAAAGTTATGATAACGGGAAAAATAAAATAGAGAAGAGAAAATAATACTCCCCTGATTAGCTCGGCATGGACGGTGTGAAAACATGGTTAAATCCTCCTCCAAAAAAATAAATGCAATAAACGCTCATCATACTTAATCGTTTATCTTCTTGTCCAATGCATAAAAGTGGCGGTAAACACTATATATATATATAAACTAATTCCTAGAAAGCACAGTAAGATATAATGCTTGCAAAATAAATGTCTACAGATTCTTGAAAATTTAAAATTCTGAAAATTTTCAAAAATTAAGTTACAGCAAAAAAATAAAATCCCGGAAAACTGTGCTGCTACAGTGCCTGAAGCCGTCGGATTGTAGACCCTGACGCCGTCAGGTATGACCTAACAGTATTTGTGCGTTTTGTGTCTGGAAAATTTATGAAAAAAACCTGATTATTAAAACCTGAAAAACTGCAGAACATTCATTGTGACTCGATACAAGCATTTGACTCTAACAAACACAGAAATATATATGCTAATCATTAATTGTTAACTTTCATGTTCGAATTCGTTCTTGTAAACCAATATGATCTTCCCTACACTTATATTTTTGTAAAATACCTTTATATGCAATCACGACGATATTAAAAACAAAATAAAGCATTTTCACAAAATTATTCGAAACATGAATGATAAACAATTATGATGGAGCATATATATGAAATCAAACAAAATAAAAACAAACAAACAAACAATAAAACATGGGTTGCCTCCCAAGAAGCGCTTTTCTTTATTAACGAGTCTTGTAGCTAGACTCAAAGTCATGGCCTATTACGTTTTCCTTCTCAATCTAAAGGCCTTTTCGAACATCTTAATCATTCTTTTATCCTTCTTATATTCTGGGCCTAGAGTCAAATACCCTGAATAATGAATTTTTCTTTCCTTTTGATCATTATTACTCTCCTCTTCATCACAATCAACCTTAAAAGCTGGGATATTGTCAACATCTAAATCCTCAATGTCCTTGAATCTTTCTACCTTGTATGGCATTCTATATTTGATGCTCTCTATTCCATCTGAAAACTTAACTGTGCCTTCATCTCTATCATAGGACATTTTAGATGCTTCTACAAACGGTTTTCCTAGCACTATCTCACATAAGAATTGGTCTATAATACCTCTAACATCTTGCAAGATCATAAAGTCACATTGATAGACAAAATCCTACGAAGACATGCAACCCTTTAATTCTACAAACAAAATTACACAGCCGATTAGGGTTGTAAGGGTCCTGTCTAGGTTTCAGTTCTTCATTCATGATCCAATTATAATAGATCCTAGACATAACATTCATAGGAGCTTTTAAATCAATGTAAGTGTGCTCTCTATACATATAACCAACCATGCAAGGAATCTTAATATTGATTGCGTGGTTTTGTAACCTTACAACAGGTTTTACCTCTCGAGGGATCTCAAGAGGCTTACAACCCCACCAGGCAGTGTACCTGACCGATGTAGTATAGTGTAGTGGTAAGTACGGGGGATTGATCGTTCTCCACAGGGAATAGTGTTCGTTAGGTATGAAAGGCTACTCTAATTAGGTCTAAGGGTTGAGGAAGATTCTTTTTTTATGTTTTTATAGTTTTTATGAAAGCAAGTAAAATCTCGGTTTTGAAGGAGTGGGCGGAATTAGTTGCTAGTCAACTAACCCAAAATTTACTACGAATGCAAATAAAATAAAATAACAAAAATGAAATGTGGTGAGAAACTTATGTGTAGAGAAATGTGTTTACTTAGATTTCCTTACTCCCTAACTATCTTTTACCGGTTAATTAGTGTGTATTAGTTGCGTGGATGACGGGTGTATTCCTTAATACCATTCGTGGGGTGGCGTACTTACTTCCCCAACTCTACAAGCTCCTACTTCACTCCTATGTCGAGCCGGCTAGGAAGCTCCTAACATGGGATCACTAGAATTTGCTTGTGCATTAAATACAACCATAAAAACCTTTAGTACGCGTTTGGTTCATGTTTCTTAAGACGTTCAAGCAAGTTACCGAATAGGAAGTTAGCCAGTTTTCTTAAGCCTAACATAGATAAACAATCATCCAATACGACTAACAACACACTAACAACCAATAATCAATAGCTAGGTTTCATTAGATCTAAGCAAACACAAGATAAAATTAGCCTAACATGTTAAACAAAAGACAAGCATAAGATAGAATCAAACAACACATAGACATATTGAATGATTAATTGATAACTTATCTTTCAATGAAACATGGAAGATCTCAAGGCAAAAAGCCCTGAAAAAGTAGCTAAAATCGTCTTAGGGTTTTATCCCAAAATTCCACACACTAAGCTCTCTCTTATGACAAAAGATTAGAAAACTATATATAGATTTTTGGATCTGACGGCGTCACCTTATGCATTGTGACGCCGTCACCTCGCCGCTTTTAGGGTTCCCGGGTGACCTTCTTGACGCCGTCCCTCTTTAGCTCTTCAAAAATCCATTCTGGCCTATCAAGGCTTGACGCCGTCGGATCATGAACGTGACGCCGTCCCCTTATGATTTAAGCCGTGACGCCCTTGATTTAGTTAAAGCGTGACGCCGTCAGAATTCTCATGCTAACTCACTGGCCCGTCATGAGTAAATTTCACATCCAACTTTTCTTGCCAAGGCATGACGCCGTCCAGAGTAAAGTCTGACGCCGTCAAGAGTAACTTTCAGCCGATTCTTGAGACTTTGCCGTTTTCTTCACTTTAATGCTCCAAAAACGTCCAAAATGCCTCCTTTTCCAGATTTCTCCTCAAAAGTACCTAAAATGACAAAAGGAACGATTTAGGGCAATATTTGATCAAATAAATACGATTTCGGGCTTAAATGACCCCTTAAAAGCGGTACACTTTTCGCCTCATCAAATACCCTTACACTTGAGATTTGCTTGTCCTCAAGCAAATGCGCTTTTATTCTAATCAAAATACAAGTTAGGGGTCATTTAATGCAAACATAAAAGTAATTACAACAAATATTCGTTCCACTTCAATCATAATAAGCACGGAGATTACATACTAGCACCTCACAAGCAGTGTTTAGATACTCACATCTCTCAAGTGTCATCAAAATAAATCTCATAAATGAAAACGGAAAATATCTCTCACTACCTGTCATAGCAAATAGATTACCATAGGCTTGGGAAAGGATCGAAAACCTCCTCCACTAGGCGTAAGCACCTAAGATAAACTATCAAAGAGGGCTTTTAAATGGGTTATAACGTTAGGTGTAGGGAAAAGGAAAACACGGTTTTGTTGGATACGGGATATTTTACTGGTGGCGAGTTAAAGATCTTGATCAATTACATGTACTATACAATGTTGCTAAGCCAAGACTCGACTCGATCTTAAGCTAAAAACGAAATAACAAAATAACAAAAATATAAAGCAAACATAAAATGAAACGGGATGGTAGTCCGTATGTTTTTTCTATTTTTCATTTTCTCATTTTTTTTGTGTTTTTCTTGATTTTTTTTTTTTTTTTTTTTTTTTTTTTTTTTTTTTTTTTTTTTTTTTTTTGCATACACTCTTGCCCTACCATCCAAAATAATACATCATAGGGGCATTGCATTCCCCTTACACTTGAATTTTTACATAACTTTACAAATACTAATCTAATGACTCGAATTAAGATAATTGAAACACTTGGAGTACTTTTAAAATATTTAGCACATATGGGGGTAATAAATGATGTTCTTCCCCATTACTCCATTATACTAGTACTTTACCCATGAGTCCCAATCGTCCCAAAACAATATGTACAAGGATATGACTCGACTTAGCAACCATGTAATCAACTAGATCATTAACTTGGGTTTAAACAAATGTTGTAACAATAATGCACTAAAGATGAGTGCATACAAGGTAGGCTAAGGCGATTTGGGTGTACATTTTAGTGGGGTGTAACAAATTCTTCCTTTAAGTAAAATGCTTAAAGGTCGAAACGAAAAGATAGGCTCTGAGGGGTGTACTAGGGTATCGTGTACTAAAAATGAGTACAACGCAAAGGGTGTGGGAGAATTACTTGACCAATGTAGCCAAAGTAATTATAACAAAAACACAGGTGTAAAACAATGGGTTAATCCTAATGCCTCTTATCATGTAGTAAATCTAACTACACGAATGTAGTCTCACTTGTGGCCTTGGAATGGTCCTAACGCAAGTTCTAGAATCTAAGTGCTACCGGTACACACATCATAGCATAAATGCTTTTCCTACCAATTCTAGGGGCGAACCTCACATATTTGGGGGTGGAAAATTTTTTAGTGGTACGGTTTTTTTGTGCTAGTCATATAACTCCTATCCGTGAGACGCTCATTAAGATCAAAGTTTCACTCCTATATGTTGTAAAAAATTTTAAATTTGGCACTAAAATTACCCTAATCAAGTATTTCTCTCAGTTTTATTACACATCTATTATTAAATAAACAAAAATCAAGCGCAATTGTATTCTTTAAAATCGTACTTTTACCCTCCCCTTACACTAAAGATGAACATTGTCCCCAATGTTCAAATAACAAGATGTAAAAGCAAAAAGTAAAAGAATGAAATCAAATACTCCCCTGATTCGCTCGGTGGATAATGAAATCACACGGTTAAATCTTCCTCCAAAGAGAATGTTGAAGCTCCATGACTAATGCATCGCCATAAGCTTGATTCCATAAACATTTCCTTGTCCAAAATAACCTGTTAACCTGAGAAAACAAACACGAAAACCTGCATAACATCGGCGAGATAAAATCTATATATAAGGATATAATGCTTGTGGAATGATAATTTTGCAGATTCCTGGAGATTATAAGTTGGAGATTTAATAAAAACTTTTTATGAAAACAAAACTTTCAAAAATTTCTGGAAATTAAATCTGACGCCGTCAGGTTATAACCCCTGACGCCGTCAGAAATGACCTGACAAAAATTTTCATTTTTAGTTTCCGGAAAATTTCTGGAAAAACCTTTACCTTACTTCCTGGAAATCCTGCAAAACATCACTATGACTCGATACAAGCATTTGACTCAAACAAATACTAATATGTATGCTAATTTATTATTATTACGATTCATGTTCATATGTGTTCTAATAAACCGATTTAGATTTCCCTTACACTTATCTTTTGCAAAATACCTTTATATGTAGTTAAGACGAAGTTAAAAACAAAATAAAGCATTTTCACAATTTAGTTTTGAACATGAATCAATAAGAATAAAAATTAAACATACATACGGAAACAAATAAAATCAAACAAACAAATAAATAAACACATAAAGCAAATAAAACAAATAAAGCTTGGGTTGCCTCCCAAGAAGCGCTTTTCTTTATTAACGAGTCTTGTAGCTAGACTCAAAGTCACGCTACCCTATGTAAGTGAGCTCGTCATCAAGGACGTCTTTAGGGTTAAGCTTGGATTGAAGTTTCCTATTGGTTCGCTTAGTACGATATGTCTTTTCAAACTTCTCTCCATCCGGGTCATACAATGTCATCTTGATATGCCATGACCCGTCTCCATCTTTGGGTGGTTTATCCCAATTCCACTTATGATCATCTTCCTCACAAATCCACTTATTCATTCCTAGGTTAATTGGCAAAACTCCTAGGAAATCAATCATCTTTCTAAAAACTAGAGGGTCTTCAAATGGATCCAATTCGGTGTCCCTAGCCAAGAGTTGCTCCACCGTATGTGTTCGGTTAACAAAGTCCTCTTCTAGGTAAAATGGGCGTTGGGGTCCTATGAAGTCTCTATCAATCCAAGGTCCATATCTAGATGGTCTCCTATTTAATTCTAACCAATGGGGTGTCGGTTCCTCACCAGTATCATAGGCGTGTTTCTTAACATCATAGATTGACCAAGTATCTCCTTCTCCTACCGCTATCTTAGATTCCTTACAATCAATCATAGCACTAGCGGTTGCCAAAAATCCTCTACCTATCAACAAGGGGCATGTAGGGTCGCTAACCATATCAAGGACGTGGAAATCGGCTAAAATGGTTAGTTTTCCAATGTGTACTAACACGTCCTTAACTACTCCAACCGGGTAAGCAACACTTCCATCCGCTAAGCCTATTATCACCTCGGTTTCTTCAAGTTTTCCAAGTTTTAGAGAGGTGTAGAGAGGTAACGGAAGTAGGTTAAGGCTTGATCCAAGATCGGCTAATGTGTCATAAGCCTCCGAATTACCGACCTTGCAAGGTAGAACAAATAAGCCCGGATCATCTAACTTCTTAGGTAGTTTGTTTTGAACGAAGGCGGTCCCTTTTTCGCCTAATTTGAGCTTCTTCTCATCCAACACATCAACAACCGGACTTTCAAGGTGGAGCTCCTTGAATTCTTCGTCAAGGTTTTGAGTGGGAGGTGTTTCAACTATGTTGTTGACCAATTTGGATGTCATAACTTCTTGGTCATTTGGAACGACTTGGGTTTGTTTGAAACACGTGCTCATGGAATTGACCGAATAATATTGTGGACAAGAACTAGGGGACGAAACCGATGAAATAGCGTTGACATTTAGTTTCGGGTTCTTGACCGTGTTGCTAGGGAGTGCTCCCATTTCTCGGTCATTGAGGGCTTTCAACAAGGTGTCAATCTTATCGGTCATCTCGCTTTGTTTTTGTTTGAAATCGGCTTCAAACTTGGCTAAACGAGCTTCTTGAGATGCCATAAATTGAGACATCAATCCTTCAAAGTTATTGGTACTACCATTGCCGGAAGGATTGTTGTTGAAAGTATGGTTCGAGTTGGAACCGCTTGATTGGAAACGATTAGGTGGGTTGGAAGAATTGGTTTGTTGAGAGTTTTGGTTTTGTTTCCACCTAAGGTTCGGGTGATTTTTCCATGAGGGGTTGTATGAATCACCATAATGGTTTGGCTCGGGTTTGAAAGTGTACCACTTGTCTCCCGCTCCGTCGGTACGCGAGGATGCGTAGTCCACAAAAGCTTGTTCGGGGAGTTCCATGCAATCACGAGTGTCGTGGGGACCACTACATAATTCACATGAGGAAGTGATTTTGTTCACTTGGCTTGAAGATTTAGGAGCCTCGTAGGATTTCATGAGAAACTTGACTTGGTCTTCAAGTTCTATGATCCTACGGTCAGAAGTGCTTGAATTGTTAGAAGGCAAAGATATTGCCTTGACCGTTTTATTCAAATCACGGGGATCACTCCAACTTTCGTTGTCATAAAGAGCAAGATCCTCTAGGAGAGCCCATGATTGTTCCGCACTTAGATCACGTAGCTTGCCACCGGCCGATTGGTCAATGGTTTGCCTCGTGGAGAGATTGATATGGTCATAGAAGATTTGGACTTGGAGCCAAAGTTCTATGCCATGGTGAGGGACTTTTCGGAGTAAGTCCTTGAATCGAGTCCATGCCTCGTAGAGGGTTTCGCCTTGACGTTGTTGGAACATCAAGATATCATTCCTTAGCTTGGTAGTTCTTCCCGGTGGGAAAAACTGAGCAAGGAAACGAGTGGTGAGATCATCCCAAGAGGTAATGGATCCTGCGGGTTGACGTTCTAGCCACTGACTAGCTTGGTCCCGCAAAGAGAATTGGAAGAGACGCAATCGGGTCGTCTCTCGAGTGGCAACATCAAGGTCTATAGAATCAACGATTTTAAGAAAGTCCTTGAGATGTTGATTAGGATCTTCAGAACGAAGTCCATGGAATGCGCATCCACTTTGCACCAACCGGATGGTGTCGGATCGCAAGGGTGTGATATTGGCTCCTTGAGTGAGCTCAATGGTGTTTCGATAGCCATGGTGGCTAGGACGGGAATACTCTCCTAAAGTACAGGCTCTAGGAGGTGGTGGTGGTTGTTGTGGTGGTGGGTTGTGGGGGTTAAGGATATTACCATCTTCCATGATGTCGGATGGTATGGTTACGAACAAAGACACGAAGAAAATAGATAGACTAAAGAAAACCTAGAAAAATAAAATAAAAATCTCACTAGAAAGGAATCTAGTGAGTAGACCTAATAGAAATAAAAATTCAACCTAAACAATAACTATTCCCCGGCAGCGGCGCCAAAAACTTGATTGCGTGGTTTTGTAACCTTACAACAGGTTTTACCTCTCGAGGGATCTCAAGAGGCTTACAACCCCACCAGGCAGTGTACCTGACCGATGTAGTATAGTGTAGTGGTAAGTACGGGGGATTGATCGTTCTCCACAGGGAATAGTGTTCGTTAGGTATGAAAGGCTACTCTAATTAGGTCTAAGGGTTGAGGAAGATTCTTTTTTTATGTTTTTATAGTTTTTATGAAAGCAAGTAAAATCTCGGTTTTGAAGGAGTGGGCGGAATTAGTTGCTAGTCAACTAACCCAAAATTTACTACGAATGCAAATAAAATAAAATAACAAAAATGAAATGTGGTGAGAAACTTATGTGTAGAGAAATGTGTTTACTTAGATTTCCTTACTCCCTAACTATCTTTTACCGGTTAATTAGTGTGTATTAGTTGCGTGGATGACGGGTGTATTCCTTAATACCATTCGTGGGGTGGCGTACTTACTTCCCCAACTCTACAAGCTCCTACTTCACTCCTATGTCGAGCCGGCTAGGAAGCTCCTAACATGGGATCACTAGAATTTGCTTGTGCATTAAATACAACCATAAAAACCTTTAGTACGCGTTTGGTTCATGTTTCTTAAGACGTTCAAGCAAGTTACCGAATAGGAAGTTAGCCAGTTTTCTTAAGCCTAACATAGATAAACAATCATCCAATACGACTAACAACACACTAACAACCAATAATCAATAGCTAGGTTTCATTAGATCTAAGCAAACACAAGATAAAATTAGCCTAACATGTTAAACAAAAGACAAGCATAAGATAGAATCAAACAACACATAGACATATTGAATGATTAATTGATAACTTATCTTTCAATGAAACATGGAAGATCTCAAGGCAAAAAGCCCTGAAAAAGTAGCTAAAATCGTCTTAGGGTTTTATCCCAAAATTCCACACACTAAGCTCTCTCTTATGACAAAAGATTAGAAAACTATATATAGATTTTTGGATCTGACGGTGTCACCTTATGCATTGTGACGCCGTCACCTCGCCGCTTTTAGGGTTCCCGGGTGACCTTCTTGACGCCGTCCCTCTTTAGCTCTTCAAAAATCCATTCTGGCCTATCAAGGCTTGACGCCGTCGGATCATGAACGTGACGCCGTCCCCTTATGATTTAAGCCGTGACGCCCTTGATTTAGTTAAAGCGTGACGCCGTCAGAATTCTCATGCTAACTCACTGGCCCGTCATGAGTAAATTTCACATCCAACTTTTCTTGCCAAGGCATGACGCCGTCCAGAGTAAAGTCTGACGCCGTCAAGAGTAACTTTCAGCCGATTCTTGAGACTTTGCCGTTTTCTTCACTTTAATGCTCCAAAAACGTCCAAAATGCCTCCTTTTCCAGATTTCTCCTCAAAAGTACCTAAAATGACAAAAGGAACGATTTAGGGCAATATTTGATCAAATAAATACGATTTCGGGCTTAAATGACCCCTTAAAAGCGGTACACTTTTCGCCTCATCAAATATTCATATAATTGCGCTTCCTAATCCGTGGTCTTTTTCAATATCTCGAGGGGCAAGGATACTTTAAAAGAAATTTATGGTAGTTTAATTCCTCACGAGTTGGAAAGAAATTTTGAAACACACTAAAGTTATTCCTTAGTTTCTCTTCCAAGTCATCACTAGGGGTAACGTTATCCGTATAAGGATTGGTTCTAAACTCAATTTCTCTCTTAATTAACTCATTAAGCTCCCTAAATTAATAGATTTCCTTCTCAATTCGGTCATGTAACGAAGTAATTTCCTTGGTAGAAAGAATTAAGCAAGGAAACGAGAAGTGAGATCATCCCAAGATGTGACAGATCCCGCGGGTAAACGCTCAAGCTAATGACTAGCTCGGTCACATAGAGAGAATTGGAAGAGACGCAATCCCGTTGTCTCTTGAGTGACAACATCAAGGTATATGGAATCTACGATTTTAAGGAAATCCTTGAGATATTGATTTCGATCTTCTGAACAAAGTCCATGGAATGCACATCCGCTTTGCACCAACCGGATGATGTCGGATCGCAAGGGAGACACATTGGCTCTTTGGGGGAGCTCAATGGTGTTTCATTAGCCTTGGTGGCTTGGTTTGGAGTACTCACCTAGAGTACAGGCTCGAGGTGGGTCTTGGTTAATTGGTGGGTCTTGGTAGGGTTGCTCTTGGTGTGGTTGGTGTGCTTGGTGTGGTTGGTTGATGGGGTCAAAGATGCCTTCATTCACCATGATGGCAAATGAAGAGAATTACAAAACAAAGGGCACGAAGAAAAGATAGACAAAATAAAGCAAATAAAAAGAAAATAAAAATCTAACTTGATAGGAATCTAGTGAGTAGACCTAAACGAGATATAAATTGAACCTAAACAATAACTATTCCCCGGCAGCGGCGCCAAAAACTTGATGCGAGATTTGCAGAACCTCGAAAAGAAGTTTTAAAATCCTCTAGGAAGTGTACCTAATCGCTGTAGAGTAGTATAGGTAGGTCCGGGGGATTGATCGTTCTCTTGGGGAATAGTGTCGTTAGGTCAAAATGTATGACGAGATAGGTTTAGAGGTGAGGGATGATTCTTTTTGTATTTTTTATATTTTTATGAAAGCAATTAAAAATCTTGAGTTTTAGAAGAGTGGGCGGAATTAGTTGCTAGTCAACTAACCCAAAAGTAATAATTCAATTAGAATAAACTAATTAAAAAGAGAAAATACAATTGGTGACTTCTTATGATAGGGAAAAGCGTGTTTACTTTGATTTAATTACTTCCTAGTTATCTCCTACTGATCTGTCGAATTGCCATGTCCTTGTTTTAGTTGAAGCAATGTATTCCTTAATATCGGTCGTGGGGAGGTGCCGAAGTCCCTAACTCTATGAATCTTAGTCTTCCCTAAAAACCTTAAAGTCTATTAAGTTTTCTAGGATCTACAAGCCGCAATTCATGCAATAAATACAACGAGAAAAATCGATAGTGCACTCTACGGTTGCGTTTCTAAGACGTTCAAGCTAGTTACATATAAGAGGTCAGCCAGTTTTCTTAGCCTAACGCGAAGCAATCAACTAAACAAGAGACGACAAGTCAATATTCAACAACTAGGTTTCATTAGATCTAAGCAAACACAAATAAACTTAAGCTAGCATGTTAAAAAGAAGAGAAGATACACAAGTATTCAAACAACACATAGACATATTGAATGATTAAACGGATAACTTATCTTCAATGAAACATAGGTTTTGGGGGCTGAAAAAACCCTTGCAAAAGCTTCCAAATTCGTCCTTAAAACCCTACTCCTAGATGTTACACGAATAATGAAAAAATACAAACGTATATATAGGAATACAACTATGACAGCTTCAGCTTATGGATCCTGACGCCGTCAGCTCGCCATGATTAGGGTTTCATCTTGTGCAAGTCGCCGTTATGACGGCGTCACCTTGTAACCTCTGACGCCGTCACGTTATGTCTGACACCGTCCTTCATTAAAGTGTCTGGGTCATCTCTTGTTAACTTAGCACGTGACTTTCATCTTTAATTAACACCTGACGCCGTCAGGTTGTAGGTCTTCAGAATTTGACTAAGGCGTCTCTTGTTAAACTTGAACCAAAAATCCAGCTTAATCAACAACTGACGGTGTCACGTTGTAGCATGTGACGCCGTCCGAGCTCCATGTCTGACAGTTTTCTACGACTTTGTCGTTTTCTTCACTTTTTCGTCCAAATACATCCAAAAAGTGCCGATTTCCCGATTTTCCTTCCCACGTACCTAAAATGTAAAAAGAAACGATTTGAGGCAATATTTGATCATATTAATACGATTTTGGGCTTAAATGACCCCTTAAAAAGGTATCAAATAAATCCTTATCATTTCCTTTATTTTGTAACACTTCAACTCATTTTGTATCAATATTAAATAAGAAAAGAATTCTTAGTTACCAACTTTCTCTCTAGCTTATCTCACGCACATACTAAACACACGCTAAAACTTAATTCACGATATATTTGATCCTACACTAACATTTTATTATAAAATACCTAGTAAACAATGACATGATATTGAAAAAAGTGATGGCGGTTTTGACATCAATGGTCATTTCTATAGTGACATAGCATATATGTCTAAATTCATGAATAATTTATTAATAATTTGACATATCAATTACATAGGTCTTTGTTGTGGGCTATCAAAAAATGCACTTATATTTTTTTACACAGAACAACCCTAACCTTGAAAGTTGAAAAGAATAATGAGAAGTGTCCGTAATTTTAAGAAAAATAACTTCAAAAATCAAAAATCTGTTACAAAAACTTTGAAAGAAATAACAACAACAATCCTTGACTCATAAATTATAGATTATTCGCGCAAAAAATAATAATTTTAAGAACTGCAAGTACAGTTTTGAACTGACCACAAGAATAATTTGTGTAATGTACCTTAAAAAATATTTGACTTTGTCAATGAGACTGGTAAATATAATTTCTCTTTCTTAAGCTTATAAATTCTTTGTAAGAATATCAAGGTCATCTAAGTTTTAGAAAAATAATTATAAGGTAGAATTTGATAAAAATCGAAAGTTCTGTGTAAAAAAAGAAAAATTTACGCAAACACACCAAATGCGTGGTTGAAACCGGATCCTTCTCATTTACTCACACCAAACACACACAGTCTCTCTCTAACCAAACACCCACCAGATTTCTGATCAAAAAAATCAAGCACATAATTTCTGATAAAAAAAACACTAAAGTCCGATCAAAATCACGTCACATTGATAGTTTTTATTTTTGATCATCATCAAAATGACGAAAAAGAGATTCAGGAATCGTAAGTGACATAATTTTGTGCATTTATAGATTTATTGGATTATTGATCTTCTAGTTTTGTGTAATTTTCAATTTCAGCTACTCGTATAAGTCCACGAATAAAGGATAAGAACAAAGGAATCGAAAAAAAATCCGATCGAAAGTAAGAATTATACTACAGATTTTATATTTTTTATGTTATTTTAAAGCATTATTGTGTAAATTTAACTATGGAATAATACGTTAAATTGCTGAATTTGTTACTATAAGATTTAATTTTATTGTATTTGTGTTAATAATATGTTATAGCATCTATTTTTGTTAAAAAATGAATCACTAACTTCGGACATATCAATACCATTTCCTTTACCATTACTTCCATTATCAACACTCATACCTTTTGCATTACTACGCATATCAACATCATAATCAGACTTATGCTTATCATACTTAGATTCTCTTTTTTTCCCCATTACAACTAAAGTATTTGATATGTGGCAAGTCACTAGAATCATCTCTATAGCTTAACATCAAACCCTCATAATTTTGCATAATGCTTATAGAAATTATACGCTTGAATCAACGAATCAAATATAGTTCCTGTTATAGGTTTCTGATCCGCACCTACATCAGGAATCCATTTCCTAGAACCATCTACACTACCATTAGATTGCGAAACCACATTACTAGAACCAGAACTAGAAGTAGAAGCCGAAATCAAATTCGAAGTCGAACTAGAATTCGACATTAAACCTGTAAAATAAAAAAGTATACGTAAATACAATAATGATTCAAATTAGTGCATCAAAATATATAATAAAATAATAAAAATATAATAACACCAGAACATATAAACATTACAATTATAAAAATATGAATCACAGACATTATAATTAAAGTAAAAACAAAATATTGAAGAATTAGCGCATCAATATACATATTTAAATAATTAAATCACAAAAAAACATAAAACAAAATCATAATAAAATTGGCACCACAGTTAATGATAAACAAAAATAGTGCATCAACATATCTAATAAAATGATACAAATGTCACAAAACTAGATATCATAATCAATTAAAATATGCATCATATATATCAATAAAATAATGCATCTAAACATATCATAAGAGCAATTAAACGTTAAAATTATAAAAAGGTGCATCACATAAACATTATAATCAATGTAAAAAAATATTGCAGAATTAGTGCATCAGTATACAAAAATTAAAAAAACAAAATCTGCAAAAATAAAAAAATATAATTAACTTAAAAAATAAACAAAAATTAACAAACCTAAACATCACATTATAACAAAAAATCCTTAAAATCAGTACAGAATTGAACATAAAATAAAAATTAATGAAGCAAAATTCAAAATAAACAGCAATCGATGCACGAGAAGACTGGGCCTGAGAACCACGGTGTTGGGCGAGACTGGGATGCTAGGCCGAAACAGATTATGATAGTAACTTTTAATGGGTTGGAAATAATTGAGTATATGCCTCAAGTAGTGGGCCTTGGCCCAACTGTGCTAAATGAGAAGGCAAAGACCATTGGACCGAGTCCCATAACCATGTAATGTATTACTCCCTCCGTCCCAAAATATTACATAATACTTGATGCAAAATATATGGACGGATTATGTTTTAAATGTATTTTTCATTGGTAAAATTAAAAAAATATAATTAACTTAAAAAATAAACAAAAATTAACAAACCTAAACATCACATTATAACAAAAAATCCTTAAAATCAGTACAGAATTGAACATAAAATAAAAATTAATGAAGCAAAATTCAAAATAAACAGCAATCGATGCATATAACAGCTAAATATCAAATGTATAATCTTTGTTTTTAATTTTAACGAACAAAAATTAAAAAATGATAATGAAATCAGTTAAAAAACCTTACAGTTAGAAACGGATTGAGACATCTGATGAAGAACGATTGAATGTAGAAACGGATTGCGTGAATGTGTGAAAAAAGAAGCGAATGCAAGTGTAGATTTTATAGGGAGAGATCGAGAGAATTTTAGAAAGGATTGATACAAAAAAAGAATTGAAAAAAAGGAATTTGTAGAAAACTAGATGGGGGTTGAATAGTTTTACCAATTAAAACTTCTTTTTAAAACGTATAGATCGACTTAGTTTTGGCATGTTGGATATTGATGGAAATAAAAGCATATAAACTAAACTAAGAGATAGAGTTAGAGAGACACAACCACAACATAAGTATTTATAGTGGTTCGGCTACAAGGTCACCTTCCTTGCCCTTCTCCACTCCCCGAGTCACCTACTCACGAGTTCGTAAACACTTCACAACACAAACTCATTTCACTTGGCGGAGAAGCCTTCACAACGTCGCTTATACTTTATCCGGTACAAAGCTAGATACCGGGCTTTTCCACGAGGTAAAGCCAAACCTTCGTCGCCTACACTTTATCCGGTACAAGGCTAGATACCGGGTTCTTAGCACGGCGGACCAAACCAACACACCTAGCACAACATGACTAAATGATCCAACGTCCTTTTACACCTAACGACTCAACACATCTACAACACCCTTTTGAGAAGAAGAAAGAACAAGATGCACTTCTGTGATATTGGAAGAGAAGAATCCTAGCAACTCATATCACGAGCTTGCAAGTCTTCGAGAGGTCATGATCTCACCTTTTAGAAGGAACCCAGAGAATCACAAAGAGAGACTACATAGAAAGATTCTTGGATATTAGGTTAGAGAGTTTAGAACATAGAGAGAAGGAATGTCTAAAAGTTGTGTGAAACAAGAGAGAAATGGCTCACTATTTATAGGCAAAACTGAGCATTGTTCACCCGGATCCGGCGGATCCCTTCCCAAAGGGATCCAGCCAGTATAATCCAAGGGATCCGGGTATCTGGTAGTACCAGTTCGGATTTTGGGTTATGGGTTAAGGTCCATGGGTCAAGTGATGTCAAAGACCTCTTGGGTCATGGGTCATGGACTTTGGGTTATGGGTTATGGACTTTGGGTCATGGGTTATGGGTTTTACCCATTACGAAGTCATGCATGTGTCATGCAAATGGGTTATGGGTTATGGATCAAGCTCCATGGGTTATGGGTTATGGGCTTGGTTTTTGGGTCATGGATAGTCCAAATATTTCCTAGTTAATTTCCAAGTAACATGTATTTTATAAAATATAAGTAACTAGTTTACTTAAGTGTTTTTATAAAATGGTTTTTGTTTTATGTAAACTTGTTTAACTAAATGTGTTTAAGGTTTTAATGAAATGAGTTAGTAAGCTTTTGGCTCAAAGCGTTTACGTATTTTATCTATCTCGTTAAAATGATTTTACGTTTGTTATCGACAAAACATTAGAAGATCGTAAAATATAAATAAACGTTTTTAAGGTTTATTTTTATTAACAACCTCCCCCTTTTTGTTGATGACAAAATATAAAATTATTTTAAGTAAAAGGATAAAATTTGTAAGTTTGAATTTAAGCTTTTACACTTTTCTCTCCCTTTTTGTCGAAACAAAAAGAGTGTCGAAAAGAAACTAACCCGAGTGCAAGTTTTAAGAAGCATATGGAAGTAAATATGGGGCAAAGAAAGTAAAAAAAGGTGCTTAGTTGCTCCCCCTTGACGTTTGCTCCCCCTTGATGAGGGCGTCAAGTAATTAGGAAGACTAAACGTGATCATTGGAAGTTTTTTGCAATGTTTTTGCTTTGAAGAAAGCTCCCCCTCGTTGAGGGCGTCGAGTGCTCCATGTGTATTTTTGAAAATCTACAAAACAATGGTTAGAAAAACAAGTATATGTTGTCCCTTTGAAAGGTTGGCTGCATAAAATTTTTGTTATTTATCTGTTTGCCCGGATCCTTTTCAGAAGGGATCCGCCAAGCATAAACTCAGGGATCCGGCTACCTGCAGTTATGTTAGCAGTAGAAGAGGATAGAAAATGATATGAACACAAGTAATAAACACACCAAATATGTTCACATAATCACATAGTCATGAAAAATCATTTAATAATCACAAGAGAAATGATACAATAAGGTCCAATCACTAAAAACTAAGAAAATGATCTAATCATGAAAAGTGTCCTATTGACTAAAATTTAGGCTTAAGACTAAGAATAGGGAGACCACTTGTGCTTGCACTTCAAGGTTTTTCAGGAAGGTTAGGCTTGGTGACGTCGTCAAGACGTTCAAGGAGATGGTAGAACATTAAACGTAATTCATCACGTAGTTCATGTACTAAGGTTTGGACATATTGACAATGATCACAAGTATCATCGTGGTTTATTTGTTGAGAGCCTAAGGTAGAAGGTTGTTGAGGTATGTTTGAGGTGGAAGCATCTAGTTGGATAGATTGTGGATGTACCACGGGTGTTGGTTGAGAAGTATGTGTGGGAGGAAGTATATGTGGTGGTTGAGTTGGTTGAGTTTGTTGACATCTTCTCATTACCCAAAATAGGCCATTTAAGGGTTGAGGAGAGGAAGGCAAGTTTGCTATAGGTGGTGGTATGTTAATGTTAACATCTAGGTGATGGGATGGTGGTTGAGTTGACATTCTCTCAATGGATGAGAATGTTGGTAATAGTGGTGGATTAGAGGGTCTAGGAGGCAAGTCCTCCAATAAGTTAAAGTAGAGATGAGGTGATGAATGAGGTGTGGTGAAAGAAAGAATTCTAGGTTCAAGAGGTGAAGGTTTTGTTGTTTGTGTAGAAATAGGAGTGTTTGGTAATGTAGGTTTAATGGGAGGTGTTGATTTAAGAGGAGTAGGTTGTGGTAAGGTTGTTTTGGTGGAGGCAAGTTGTGGTGGAGTTGGCTCATTTGAAGGAGGGGTTTGGATGTAGTTTGAGATAGGTGTTCTACAAGAAGGTGCTTTGATGGGTGAGGCTTCGGTTGAGGATATTTCATACACAATACGTGCGGTTTTTCTTGGTGGAGTCCTAGTGGATGATCTTGCACTTGGTGCCTTACTCATGTTTTTAGGTAGGTTTAGAAGATGAGTTTGCAGTAGAAGATGGTTTGTTCAGATGTGGTTTGGAAGCACAAGCACAAGTGGTTTAAATAGTGAGGGGTCAAGTATGGTAATTAAAGCCTAAACTACTAAAATCCTTTGAATTGCAATGATATGCATGTATCAAGGTCAACTACAGTGATACAATCTTCTAGGAGATATATTAAAGGCAATGTGGAGTGTTTGAGTGGATAAAGTTGAGTTTTGGAAGGTTTTTGATGATCAAACCGGTGTCTGTTTGCCCGGATCCAGCGGATCCTTTTCAAAAGGGATCCGGCTAGCTTTAGCTGAGGGATCCGACTAACAGATTAGGTGTGAGAGATAAATGATTATGATTAAGCTATAGCAGCCCTATGTTTTCTGGTGTAATGAGTGTGACAAGGTGTCTTAAATGTGAAAATCCTGAGTGGTTTAAGATTAATGATGAGAGGTTGCCATTAATGGTCTTTTAGTAAGGAGAAAGAAATCTAAGGTAGGCTAATAAGTGAATATGAGTTAAGAAAATCATATCACTAAGTGTTAATTGTATGTAGGTTTAAGGGAAGGCTTGTATGAAAATTTTAAAAATTCTTTAAAAATCATAAGAATTAAAAGATAGATTTTAGAGCATTTTGAGGTAGAGATGGGGGAAATAAATTTGTTAAAAATTTATTTAAATTATAGATAAGTGTATAATGATCAGAGGGAGGTGATGCAAGAAGTGATACTGAGAAATGGTGGTTATTTTGAAAATGATAAATCATAAACATCTCGGAAGAAACTTAAGTTAATCCTAAGAGATCAAAAGAGCTACTAACCTAAAATTCAGCTCAAATGTGACTGATAGGACATGGATAACTAGTGTACTAAGGTTAGAATGGTTGAGTGTGATGAGAGGTGGTATAAAAATCTCTCTGTATGCCCGGAACCTCCGGATCTTTTCTAAAAGGGATCTGGCTAGTTATAACTAAGGGATCCAGCTTCTGAGACTAATTCTTTCACAGTAGGCTTGTAGAAGTATCCTCACTAGTCAAATAACAAATCTAACACTACAGGCTACAATTATACATAGATATGCTACTGATGTGACAAGTATATTACTTAACGAGCACATAAAGATAATCAAATAAGATAATGACCGACTTTTGATATATGATCAAAAGTGGTAAAATTTCCTAGAAAGTAATTTGAGAAACTACAAATGTTAGAGAATTATCCATCATGCTATCATCTAGCATTACTACACGTAGTCACAAAGTATTACCGAGGTTACATGTTTTAAGAGACATAGAAACGAAATTGTTTTTAGAAAAACATTCACCAAATTGTTTTAAACCTTAACCAACAACATTCATTTTCTCTTCACCTCTTCTACTTTCCCATGCTAGATATGAAGTGAGTAAGACACTTAAACATACCTTTTGTTTGTTTGAACTCCTGAGTTTCATTGCGAATTCTCGGGAGTTGATCAATGTAGGTTATGGGATTGAGTTGATAGTTTTGAATTGCGTCGTTTGAATCAACTTCAACTTCAACTTCATCAGAAGAGTCGGTGGGAGGATGTGGCCTCTTTCCATCAACCATGAACCTCTTTGTCCGTCCCTTGGTTAGAGGTACCATGACATGATCACAAAGAAAATGATCATCGTTCACAGGAGAAGGTTGCATTCCATTCACGAACCTTGAGAGACGAGTGAGAAGCATTGCATAAGGAAGCACCATATTGTCGGTTCGGAAGACACTAGCCATTCTTTTGACTATGTAATAGGCTAGATTGAAAGGAGTTTCATTGATGAGACAATAAATCATGTAGACAAGACATGCATTGGGATGATCTTTGTTCTCGACTAGACAAATGACATTTTCTCTCAGCATTTGTTCCCACTTTTTGTACATGGGGAACATTTCAGAAAGTTCCATTTGGAATGGATCTCGACGGATGAGTTCGGAGTTTCAAGTAAGACGAGTTGGTGAGGTTCTTTCAATGAAGACTACGTCTCTTACGGTGATGGAGTCATGAAGAGGAGTCTGATAGACTTGGTGAGAATCAAGCATATCATTGAGCTTGGCAAAAGACCAATCGTTTGAGTACATACAAATGCCTTGAGAAGGGATACCAAGGATATCGGAAAAGACACGAGGAGGTAGGAAAATGGATGTTTCGTTGATAATGAAGGAAATAGAGATAGTTCCATCATCGTTGCGAATGATTCGAATACTTTTATAGAACTCAAGAACAAAGATGGGACAAATTTGTTCATTGATATGGAGTAGGCAATCAAAGTTGATTCTAGAAAGGACTTGGGCTATGTTGGTGTCATCGAGAAAGGTTTGCTCAACAACACGTCCTTCATGGAAGAAACGCTTTTGAAGCATTTTGAAACTTTTTCTGTCGTTGGGTGAAAGCCCTTCCTTGCGATGATGCATAGGAATGTAGTAGGCGGTGTCGCGGTAATCTTGCTGGGTT
Source organism: Artemisia tridentata subsp. tridentata (assembly GCA_021014915.2). NCBI lineage: Eukaryota > Viridiplantae > Streptophyta > Magnoliopsida > Asterales > Asteraceae > Artemisia > Artemisia tridentata. The sequence goes on along the minus strand of CP139506.1, from coordinate 130,172,697 downwards.
GATTTTGGCATGTTGAGTACCTAAAATAAAACATATTTTGACAATACAGGGAATGTGAACTTGGGTTGGGTGTTCGTGAAAATAATGTATACACACACACACACACACACACACACACACATATATGTGTATATATATATAAGAAATTACTTCCAAGTGTTTTGTATCACAATTTTGATTAAATGGATTTAGAAACTTGTATAGTTTGGTTAAGAAGATGCAAACCTCAACAATTTTGTTACTTGTATTAACAATGCCAATTTTTACACAATTTGATAGTTCCTTTAAAGTTTTGAAATTTCTTGAAGATTATAATGTTTAACTTCACAATGCTTGTTTAGATATTTACAATGTGATGATAATTAAGTGATAATTTTTGATAAACCCATTTAGATCAAAAGTTAAGAACAAAACACTTGGAATTACATAAATTACAATGTAGTAGTATTAATACTTACAGAGATGGTTATTTTGAAGTAGGAAATGATGATGGATCCCCAGGAGGGTTTGAGAGTGTGTTTAGGTCGAGTTTCAGAGGAGAAAGGTATAGTGGGAGTATACAGTGATCATCAACATGTAATCAATTTTGTTGATATGCCGGTTCTGCCGGATCCTTTGAAAAAGGGATCCGGCACCTTATAGCCAAGGGATCCGGCTGTTCTGTTATTACACAGATTGGTATGATTGATTTTTGACGTAGAGTTTTGATCCTAATTACTTACGATATTAATGTTTGTTGTTACTAGTTTATAATGAGATGCTTGGTGATTCTAAGATATACATAAGTATAAAGAGACATGAGTTAAGTAATTTATTTGAATGACGAAAAACAAAATAAAGGAAGAAGATACTTATATTCCATTAACTTCAATGCACAAGGCAATACAAAGGATTGGATAAATAAACAATAAGTAAAAGTACAAAATAAAGAAAACGTCGCCATGTGAGAGCTTGGGAATGGGATAAAGAAGCATCAAGAGTGAGATTATGATAAGGATCAACGTGTAATACACCATTTTGGTGACGTCTTTGATTTCTTTGTTTGGGAGTGTTTCTTTTGGAGAAGAAAGCTAATTTTAATTTTGAATTGTAATGAGGATTAGAATGAGAAGGATTAGATTAAATAAAAGATTTTGAAATGATGTTTTACTTTAGCAGAGCGTCGAGTGATGTGGGAAAGTGTGAAGATGGATTTTTGAATGTTGTGTTTAATAATGTATACTATACATCATGGTTTTAGAAATTTTTTGATACGTTGAAGTATTTAAAGAAATTAATCCTAGTGAGATAGAAGAGATTACTTATGAACTTATGAACATGTTGACACGTATAGGCAATGAGAATATTAGGAAAGGCACATATGTTAAGACAAAGGTATATTTAAAGAATGAGACATACCTTTAATTTTTAAGAGACTTCTTGAGATTGGAAAATTTTTGAAGGCTTTATGACATCTTCAAAATAGTAAAACATCTTTGTAATGTGCCAACTTTGATCTTTCCATGGATTAAAAGATGTTTACAGTTTTCCTATCATGAAGATACTTAAAAAATTGTTTGAGTTAAGTATCTTATAAGAATGATTATTGAAAATAGTGCTATTAAAATTATCAATATCTAAACATGTTTTACTTAGTAAAACATAGTTTCTCGTTTACATAAAAGTTTTTCCTTCTTAGTAGTTTTCAAAACATACACGGATCATATCAAATTTTTAAAGTACAATATACTATAAGAAAACATGGTAACGAAGCTCTGATACCAATTGTAGAAAACTAGAAGGGGGGGGGGGGGTTGAATAGTTTTACCAATTAAAACTTCTTTTTAAAACTTATAGATCGACTTATGTCAATCTAGTTTTGGTGTGTTGGATATTGATGGAAATAAAAACATATAAACTAAACTACGAGATAGAGTTAGAGAGACACAACCACAACACAAGTATTTATAGTGGTTCGGCTACAAGGTCACCTTCCTTGCCCTACTCCACTCCCCGAGTCACCTACTCGAGAGTTCGTAAACACTTCACAACACAAACTCCTTTCACTTGACGGAGAAGCCTTCACAAAGTCGCTTACACTTTAGCCGGTACAAAGCTAGATACCGGGCTTTTCCACGAGGTAAAGCCAAACCTTCATCGCCTACACTTTATCCGGTACAAGGCTATATGCCGGGTCCTTAGCACAGCGGACCAAACCAACACACCTAGCACAACATGACTAAAGGATCCAACGTCCTTTTACACCTAACGACTCAATACATTTACAACAACCTTTTGAGAAGAAGAAAGAACAAGATGCACTTTTGTGATCTTGGAAGAGAAGAATCCTAGCAACTCATATCACGAGCTTGCAAGTCTTCGAGAGGTCGTGATCTCTCCTTTTAGAAGGAACCTAGAGAATCACAAAGAGAGACTACATAGAAAGATTCTTGGATATTAGGTTAGAGAGTTTAGAACATAGAGAGAAGGAATGTCTAAAAGTTGTGTGAAACAAGAGAGAAATGGCTCACTATTTATAGGCAAAACTGAGCATTGTTCACCCGGATCCGACGGATCCCGTCCTAAAGGGATCCGGCCAGTGTAATCCAAGAGATCCGGGTATCTGGTAGTACCAGTTCGGATTTTGGGTTATGGGTTAAGGTCCATGGGTCAAGTGATGTCAAAGACATCTTGGGTCATGGGTCATAGACTTTGGGTTATGGGTTATGGACTTTGGGTCATGGGTTTTACCCATTACGAAGTGATGCATGTGTCATGCAAATGGGTTATGGATTATGGATCAAGCTCCATAGGTTATGGGTTATGGGCTTGGTTTTTGGGTCATGGATAGTCCAAGTATTTCCTAGTTAATTTCCAAGTAACATGTATTTTATAAAATGTAAGTAACTAGTTTACTTAAGTGTTTTTATAAAATGGTTTTGGTTTTATGTAAAATTGTTTAACTAAATGTGTTTAAGGTTTTAATGAAATGAGTTAGTAAGCTTTTGGCTCAAAGCGTTTACGTATTTTATCTATCTCGTTAAAATGATTTTACGTTTGTTATCGACAAAACATTAGAAGATCGTAAAATATAAATAAACGTTTTTAAGGTTTATTTGTATTAACAGAATTATATATGTGAATCCGGGAATTTGTAAAAAGGTACGAAACAAACCTTATAAAATAAAAGAAGTTACAATGAGGCCTCTTGAGTTTGGAAAAAAAAGGAGGGGGTGATTTATTAACTTTTCTCATTTTATTTTTTTTTTGAAATACACTTTTTTTGAAATACCCTTTTTGAAATACACTTTTCTAAGTAGGTGAGATCAATAAACAACATTTTTTTTAAAAAAAACAAATGGGTGAGTCCTAGTCAACCATTTTTTCATAAAACAAAAAAACACATTTTCACATTTTTTTTAAAACAACATATTTTGCAAAACGGTAAATCTTAAAGCTACGAAAAATACAGCATCGCGACAAGAATATTTTTCTCTTTCAGTAGACGGACAATTTGATATACTTTTGACCATTTTTTAGTGTTGAAATTACTCTCAGAAAAATCACACGTGATTTGTAAAGTCACTTGTGATTTGTAAAATCACCTGTGATTTGTTATTTTAAAAATCACGTATGATTTAATAAATCACATATTTAAAAATCACAATTGATTTTAGCAGGCTCGCATAGTCGAGTCGAAAACCCAGGTTACCAAAAAGAAAAGAAAATTACATGTGATTTCACAAGTCACATGTGATTATTAAAGTAATAAATCACATGTAATTTTTTTGGGTGAAAATTTAAGAAAAGAAAATTCGTTTAAATTATATAAAAGTGCATATTTATAAAAAAAAAAATTTAATTATCATCGCGATGATATTAATTCCGCGTAACGATTAAAGGTTTGTGAGAAATTTTAATTTAAAAAAAAAATGACAAAAGTGAGGGTTTTTTTTTTTTTTTTTTTTAAATTTTTTTTTTTTAAATTATTTATTTGATGAAAAAAATGGTTGGTCATGATCCACCCATTTGTTTTTTTAGAAAAAATGTGTTTAGTAATGAACTTTTATGCTAAGTAGATTTTTTTTGTTGTTGTTTGTTTTTTCAGTTTTATTTTATTTTATTGAAATAACAAAACAAAAATTCATTACAAATAGAAATTGAAAAACAAACTAATTCCCGTAACAAATGGAAATTCTCCCTATAACTAGTTCTTAAACCCCACTTGTCTTATTGACTCGTTCTATTGTATCTTCCACAAACTTACATGCATTAGTTTTCATTTCCTTCTTTTTCGATTGTTTCATATTGTTTTTAACTCTTTTGTAAACGAATTCATATGTTTAGTAGCTAATTAATTAAGAATCAAATTCTTTGAACCTCTATATAATGGGGTCTTTAAATCGGTTTGCATGGTTTTTGGCATCATTAATATGTCTTTTGCCGATGTTTAACAACTTCGGTGGGACAAGTGGAGGAATTATGGCGTTTCATAAGATATATCCTAAGTATCAAACTCAAACTCGTAATCATGTGAAGGTGAAGCAAATACACAGAACTGGTTATCATTTTCAACCAAAGAAAAACTGGATCAATGGTATGTGTACTCTTTTTCATCCTCATGTAAGAATTCGTCCATAACATATACAAATTTACAGAGCTCCATCAAGGGTGGCTGAACCTCTACGAGGCCTAAAGAAAAATTTTCGGATGAGGACCTTTTTGTATAAATGTTTATTGTGTTGCGATTATATGCATTTTGCTATTCTTTTCTATGCAAATGCTTGATTAACCTATATAAACTCATGCTCAGAAATTTTTAGTAAAACGAATGAGATGGGAGTGGAGTATTTTGGTTGTAGAAAGTAAATAAAAGCGACTGGATTTAAATTGACAAAAAGTCGGGTGGGTTTTTAAAGAAGACAAGTGCAACAAACACAATTCTAGATGAGAAAAGATAAAACTCATAAATGTATATAAACCAAACGCATGATAATAATAAATAATAATCTAGAAGTCTTTGTAATTCTTGTTTTTATCATGCAATTTTATTTGGAATTTTTGGCTTAGTAGTTTTACAAGTTGTAGACGTAGAAATGAAAGATAGAAGATACCTAAAATTTCTGGTAATTATACTAGTTTTAGCAAATCGGGGCTTATTACAAATCGGGGCCTTAAATATGACGGCCAAAAAAATGTGTGGCTGACTATGTATATACAAGGTCTTGTAAAACTGGGGCTTTAACAAAATCGGAGGTCTAAAACTCTAGCTTTTGAGCCACCACGTTAATATGTCTTTTGTCGATTATTAACACTTTATATGCTGGATATATATACTTACACCGGTTAAAAATGTTCTGTGTCATTACAGTTTATTGATCATATATCCTGTGTTCACAATGAGAAAAATCAAAGCCGTGTAAATAAATATTTTTTTCATCATTTTAAGACGGACAAAGCACACAATAACTGCAAAATAAGATTATGTTACGATATTTGACACACAAGCTTATTAGAAGATTATGTATAATAATCATGGACTCATTAGCTAATTCTACTTTTATTTGTTTTTCGATCTGTTTTATAGTTATGTATAATACGCGTATTTAAATTTAACCATTTCCTCTATGCATTGTTTTGCATGAACTCAACGTGGGCACAAATTATACCAAACAAATGTAGATCCAAATGGTAAGTTATTCTTTTTGAAATTTCATTCTCTTTTAATAGGGTTAAGTTATATATGTAACAAAGTAGTGTTAATTCTTTTACTTTGGTATATGAACAGCACCAATGTATTACAAAGGATACTACCATTTGTTCTATCAACACAATCCCAAAGGTGCTGTATGGGGAAATATTGTCTGGGCTCATTCAGTGTCAAAAGATATGGTAAACTGGATACATCTTCAACATGCAATCGTACCATCAAAACCATATGATAAGTATGGGTGTTGGTCCGGATCTGCTACAGTTTTGCCAGGTGATAAGCCAGTGATTATGTATACAGGAATAGTAGACCCAAAACCTAAACCTGGTTATCAAGTCCAAGCCTATGCCATTCCTGCCAACTACTCGGACCCTTACCTGCGTGAATGGATCAAACCTGATGACAATCCTTTTCTTAAGCCAACAAGTGAGAATGTTTCGGCTTTTCGTGATCCCACAACTGCTTGGTACAATAATGGTCATTGGAAACTTTTAGTGGGTAGTAGGCACAAGCATCGAGGTGTTGCTTATTTGTATCGGAGTCGGGATTTTGTTACTTGGATCAAGGCTAAGCACCCGTTTCACTCTAAAAATGATACTGGTATGTGGGAGTGTCCTGACTTTTTCCCCGTGGCAAGAGAAGGAATAGAAGGGTTAGACACATCAACATTAGGCAACGGCGTCAAATATGTACTTAAGAATAGTCTTGAAGCAACTAGGTATGAATATTACACACTTGGGAGTTACGACCTTATTAAAGACAGATATATCCCAGATAATACATCTGAAGATGGTTGGGGTGGATTAAGATACGACTATGGGAACTTTTTCGCCTCTAAGTCATTCTATGATCCTGTCAAAAGAAGGAGGATCGTGTGGGGTTGGGCTAATGAGTCGAGCACTGCAAAAGAAGATATCGCTAAGGGATGGTCCGGTATCCACGTAACTTATAGCTCCTTCATCTTTGTGACACATTCTTTACACTTTGTATATGTTAAACCTACTCTAATTAATCTGTATTTTGTGTAGCTGATTCCACGTACGGTTTGGTTGGACCCCAACGGAAACAGATTGTTGCAATGGCCAATTAGTGAATTGGAAGATTTAAGGCGTAAAAAGGTGGAGTTAAACAATATAAAACTTAAGAAAGGTGATTTCATTGAAGTCGAAGGAGTCACTGCATCTCAGGTATTTACGTTCTCTAATAGTAATTCTATAATGTTGAGCATACACAGTTGATTTGAGTGTTTATTCAACATGATATGAGTGCAGGTAGATGTAGATGTTACCTTTACATTTTCGAGTTTAGAAAAAGCAGAGCTGTATGATGAAAAATGGTCAGAGTTCCCACATAATGATCTTGGTAAAAGCATTTGTGAGGTTAAAGGTGCGACTGTACATGGTGGGCTTGGACCATTTGGTCTCATGACCTTAGCTTCCAAAAAGCTTGAAGAATACACCCCTGTCTTCTTTCGAGTTTTCAAGACCGATGATAACAAACACAAAGTTCTCTTGTGTTCTGATGCAACTCCGTAAGCTCTTTCCCTATCTCCATGTGTTTATTAGGTAAAAAATATGGCGATAAATATATAGATAATACATGTGCACTTATATAGGTTTAAACCAAAAAATGCAGTTCCTCTTTGAACCCAAATGAGTACAAACCATCATTTGGAGGCTTTGTAGATGTCGACTTAACAGAAAAGAAGCTCTCGCTTAGGAGTTTGATAGATCATTCAGTTGTGGAAAGCTTTGCGGAGGGAGGAAAGACTATTATCACGTCAAGAGTTTATCCAACACTAGCTGTTTCTCGTAATGCACACTTGCGCGTATTTAATAGCGGGTTTGAGACCATCACGGTTGAAACATTGAGTGCATGGTCTATGAAGATGGCTCGCATGAAACACGGTTGACCATATATATGCTGTTATTTTTTTGATAGTGGCTAGGTAATAAAAAGAATGCTGTTTGTCACCATTTTTCATTTGGTAGCTAATTAAAGTTGTTTTTGGAACTAGCTTTTAGATAATGTAGTCCATTACGACTTATCTATGACTATACTACATATCGCTTAAAACTTACAAACTTCAAAAAATGAGATGGTAATAAACTAAAATCTTATAAAAGCTAATACAATCAATTAAATAAGTAAATATTTAATTATAATTTAAACCAATAATTTTTTTCACTTTCACTTATTCCATGCTAACATACACATAAAAATAAATGCACACACAAATTAACTTTGTTATACACCGTCTCCGTTACATGCCGGTAATCATCTATTTTATATAAAACTATTTGAGGATTTTGTCTTCAAGTTTTGCCTATTGATGAGAAATAAAATGGTGTGACTCGTGAACAAAGATCTTGTAACTATAGATGTTGTGTGGATCACTTGTGTTATGATTACATGGCGATAACGATTAACATGATTTAAAGAACCAGTATATACGTGGGTCGATCTGATATGTTATGAAGAATTACCTTCATGTTCATTGTATATCCTCCTTAAGTGTAGAATTATATTATTCTCATATCTCTATAATGAATACACATAAGAGTATAAATACATAATATATGATGTAAATGGGCCGGACCCTATACTAAACAAATACGTAGGCCTAATAATACATAATATGAAATACGTCTAACAGCCCACCGCAGTAGGGAGAAAGAAAAACGGTCAGACCGGATCGAAAATCATCAAACAACGCATATGGAAGGCCTTAGGTGAAGATATCCGCAAACTGATAACAAGAAGGAACATGTAGAGCACGAACAAGACTTGCCGCCACCTGGTTGCAAATAAAATGTATGTCAATCTAAATATGTTTTGTGCGCTGAATGGGTGATGTTGTCCGGGATTGTAAGAGATACACACAACACTAACATTATCACAATAAACCAACATGGTGAATGCAGCACAAGTGGGCCTGAATCTGCCGAGGGACTAAAGGACTAGGCCCACGGTTTCCAGCTGATGCACGAGAAGATTGGGCCTGAGAAATACGGTGTTGGGCGAGACTGGTATGCTATGCCGAAACAGATTATGATAGTAACTTTTAATGGGTTTGAAATAATTGAGTATATGCCTCAAGTAGTGGCCCTTGGACCAACTGTGCCAAATGAGAAGGCAAAGACCATTGGACCGAGTCCATAACCATGTAATGTATTACTCCCTCCGTCCCAAAATATTACATAATACTTGATGCAAAATATATGGACGGATTATGTTTTAAATGTATTTTTCATTGGTATAATTTTTATCAATTATTGTATAACACAACAAAAATATTTATAGTCAAAGTTGAGAAAGAAAGACCGAAAATGTCAAACAGGGACAATAATTTTAGGACGGAGGGAGTATTATTTGAGTTTCTATATTAGCACGTGAGTTATTTGCATAGAAAAAACGACATTGATCTCCATAATAACAAAAACCACGAGAGTAATTACGGCGCCGACTAGACGGGGAACGTGTGTTATTGCCTTGTGCACGAGCTGAGCTAGATTGGGCAACGAGGGCAGTCGGGGATGAAGACGATATGCAAGAAGACAATGATGAGGAATATACTTCATGTTCATGCGTGTTTCGGATAAAGACAAAATCGATCGGGTGTCTTCCAAGGTCGGGAATGGCTCTTTGTTAAGTATGACATGTGCTAAGTGTTCGTACTTATCATTGAGCCCATTGATGGTATATATTACCAAGTCATCCTCGGTGATATTAGACCCGATATTATCTACAACTGAAGCAAGGATATCGATTTTACGGAAATAAGCATCCACGGTTAGGTCTCCAATATCCAAGCTTCGTAACTAATCAACTAGTTCAACGATTTTCGAGCGCTTGTTGTCCTTAAATTTTTTCCTCAAAACATCCATGATTGGACGGAGCTTATCAGGGGCAAGAGAGGGTTGTGGCCCCCTTAAATCTAGAACCACTAAGCTTTATTTTGTGTAGAGTTGTATATTATTTCTCCCTCCGTCCCATATTAAGTGTCCACTTTTCAAATGCACAAAGTTTTAGGAAAGTGGGGCCAACTACACTCTCCACCAATCAAATATCACTATCACCCACTAAAGTCTCTTCTCATTGGTTGAAAATATTCGCTGGACACTTAATTTGGGACATCCCAAGATTCCATTATGGACACTTAATATGGGACGGAGGGAGTATATTATTTCTAAAAAAATAGTATAAAAGTAAAATAATTATTGGTGTAGCCCCCTCAAAATTATTACGACTACTTTTCGGCCCCTCCATGTATCCTTGGCCGCGGTATTTTAGTTTTAAGTACTCGTTCAAGAAGGGATTCGGAGAGGGTAGTTAGGATCCACGATTGTATATTAGAATGCACATTTAGCCATTCATCCGGGGGGTGTTGCTGATCGACGTGGGTGATTGGATAAACTCAGGGCTTTGCAACCTCAAAATGAATCTTAAATACGGCACTCCAGTTCGAAATAGTTGAACATTTTGGCATCAAGTGTGACTACCATAAGGTTCTTGAATTTGTTTATGGTGAAGACCTTTGCATATCTGGAGGGGTTGGGTTGATCATTAACCATGATGATGGTGGGATAGGTCACAAGTCACGACAGAAAGCCAAATAAAAATGTTGGTTTTAAGGTTTGTGCAACGTGAATGAATGCAAGATTTAAAAGGTGGAAGGATTAATGCAGCGAGCATGAGAATAATATATGCAACACAGTTTATGTTTTTGGGATGGAAAAGTAACGAAGGAGGCATGAAAAATAACAGCAACCTTTTGTTGTGATTTAGGAATAATTCCTGGCCGTAGAATTATACTAAACATGCTACATATAAACCTCATAGACGCACAAACCATGTGGAGCTTGTTTTGGAGGGTAACAGGGTGGAGCAAAATATTTATATAACGGTGAAAAACCTACACAAAAGCAGCTGAAAATCATGAAACAACACAAAAAAGAAATCAATAATTACCTTTTGATCGTCAAGAAACAAGGCTTCTGAAGTTGACGAAGTAGGAGGATAACCTGTACTTGGTATAGAAGGAGCAGACCTATAATCTTTTGCAGGTTAAGCACACATTGCTGAGTAAACATAATTTATAACTAATATCTCAATCATAAAAGACAAAACTTTCAAAGTAACTGAATCAATAGTCTCATCATAGATGGCCATCCAGCCATCTAACTCTAATGACCCAGCATTAAGTGTAAAACAAAGAGAAATAAAAACAGAGATTTAACCAAGTAACGAGAAATCCATTAAATTTAAAACGTCTAGGAAGATTTAAAGTAAAATAATCATTCGTGCAACAAAGCAAAAATGATATAGTTTACTTTAATACGAGTTCAAAACAAACTAGAAAAAAAATGCAGATGCTTCTGAATCCAACACCCAAAACACTCAACAAGCGCTCACTTGATCTTCTTCTTGGGCCTCAACTGAAAAACAAATAAACATGAAAAGCAAGTTAACCGATGTGGCATAACACGACATAATGATAGATAAAAAAAAATCCAAAACAATATATAGGTGTTTGGATTTACGTTTATGATCTTAGTTATAGCCACCAGTAGTAGTTATTATTTGATTCAAATTATTTCATATCAAAATTACTTGCAAAACACAAATCCAAATACCAAATAATCATTAAATTAAATAGGGGGAACTGCATATATATATATATATCCAAGTACCACATGTTACAATGGTTTTTATGTATGTTTTAGATATACGTGCAATTATGCATCTTTGGAGGGATATATATGCAAATGCCCCTTAGATATATATACAAAGACTTGTAAAAATATAAGTTTAGATATGAACCTGGTTGCTGTGGCCACACTTCTTCTTCCTGCAGTTAACTGCCCTTGGGTGAAGGCGAGCATAGCACCTAAACAGATTAGGCATAATGAATGTGATTATTGTAGTTACAATTGATAACATTCATGTTCAAAAGGGAAAAAAAATTGTGCCAATGTTGATGTGCAGATATTGATATCGGAACTTGTGAAACCCCTTTAAATAATAAGAACTAAAAGGAGAGACAACTAGAAGTTACAATAGCAATAACACACAAGAAAAGTCGATAACATGATGATTCTCAAAGAACAAATATAAAAACAAAAATGAAGGTCTAATCAAGAAATGAATGAACACATAGGCATTTTTGTAATTGAACCCAAAAAGACAAATATAATTATAACAATATACAAGTGCGGGTAACTATAATAAAAAAAGCAACTTACTTGCGGCAAATAGTCTTGTCTTGATTGTACTTCCTAGCCAACGCCATCAACGAAGGTTCAATGATCCCTCCCCTTAGCCTCAACACCAAATGCAGAGTTGATTCTGAACCATAAACACATAATCAAAACAAGTCTTGAAACCTAATAAACATCATTGCAATCAATAAACAAATGTAATTTATAATCAATATATTTGTACCATCAACTCATTATAATGTTACATTTCATCTAACATTTTGTGCACTCTGTCACACATCATTCTAATATCACTACATTCTACATTCATTAGACAAAGCTATACATCTAATCTCATTATAGGTGGAGATTTACAACTCATTATGGGTAAAGTTATTTATTTTAGGATGGGTCTTACTAAATAGTGAAAATGAGTATAATTAGGTATCTAATGTAAACTGGCAACTGTATAATAATTTTGGTTATAGTACAGGTCAAAGAACTCCCAAATGACCCAATTAGACCTGAAACCCGCTCAGTTTAGCACCCATGACCCAACCTGAAACCCGCTCATTTTAGCACCTCTAAGGGGGTGTTCATTTCGGCTTATATAGCGGGCTTATGACTTATAGGTTTTCAGCTTATGTTTCATAAGCTCACTTTTTGAGGCTTATTTTGAAACTCGTGAGATTATATAAACTTATCATGGCGTTATTGCCATGATAAGCTTACAAAAGCCAAAAAAATCTCAGAAAAAGCCACAAAAAGTGAGCTTATAAAACATAAGCCGAAAACCAAATAAGCCATATGCCCGCTATATAAGCGGGAACAAACACACCTAATTTTATTCATTTGTCTATTTCGAATCAAAATTTCCAACAAGTCTCATTCTCATTTTCTACACAATAGCCAAAAATAAATCAAACTAAACAAACCAAAATTAAACATCTTTTCAACCACTTATTTTCAATAATCATATATATATATATATAAAAAAAAAAAACACCCAACCACAATTCTATAAACACAATTAACAAAAACATACCAAACACTAAAACATAAGTTGAAAACAACCATATCTAAAAAACAAATAAAAATAAATGAAAGTAACCTTTCTGGATGTTGTAATCAGCAAGAGTCCTTCCATCTTCAAGCTGTTTACCAGCAAAGATCAACCTCTGCTGATCTGGAGGAATCCCTTCCTTGTCTTGAATCTTGGCTTTCACATTGTCAATGGTATCACTGCTTTCAACTTCAAGCGTTATGGTTTTCCCTGTCAGGGTTTTCACGAATATCTGCATTTTCGCTCTGTGTTTTATGGTTTACGAGGATCATGTTTGGTGCTTTTTATAGGGTTTTGGTGTGGGGTTAGGGTTTCGGGAAATGTTTTGGGTATGTGGGCTGGTTATAGCCCAAATGTTTTGTTTACTGGGCTTATCCTACTATTGGAGATTTAAACAGGAGTTAAGTTAGGGGTGTGTAGAATTCGGCCATTCGGGTAATACCCACATAAACCAAAAATCGAAATCGAACCAAACTGAAAAAATCGAATCGAATTTGCCAAAATCGAACCAAACCAAAATAAATATTCGGTTTTCGCTCTGAATATGGGTTTGGCAAAATGAAAACCGAACCTAACCGAAAACCGAATTCACATAAATATATATATTTTTTATATTTATATACAAAAAAACATTAAACTTCTTTCATAGTATAAATATAACATTTTTTAAAGTTGAACCTTTATTTTGTGCTAAAAATCTATATAATTAAATAAATAATTAATTAAAATTATATAATTCTAGTTATTCAGTTCGGTTTAATCCAATTTGAATTCGGTTAGGTTCGGTTTTCGGTTTTACCCATAATTTTTTTAACAGAAATGAATAAACCAAACAACCCGATAACCAAATCGATGAACACGCCTAAGTTAGTTTGTGTTTCAATTAGTAATGATTGTTTGTGTTTTCAAAATGCAAAATATTAGTATAGCGGGTTGTGTGAGATGTGTAGTCGCACAAAGCCTCCAAAAATATAAAAGCCTAATTTTATATGATATGTGTATATATTTTATAAAACTGGCTATAGATTTTTGATCCTAAAGTTGCATAGAAGAAGCACTTTTAAAAGATTATCTCACTTTATCTCTTTAAAATATTGTTTTTGTTCTGAACAAGAATTGAGGGAATGAATATTCTTCTTATTGATCATTAACTATGAGATTTACAAAGAGTATATATAGACAAACATTAGGGCAAAAACCCTAATAGCTAACATGGGCCATGGGCCTATTATGGGTTATATGGACATCCACTAATAATTATCCATAACACTCCCTCTTGGATGTCCATATTGTTAATACGCTTAGGGAATGCTGCCTCATTAAAAACCTTGCCAGGAAAACCCAGTGGGACAAAATCATGACTAAGGACAAAAAGAGTGCAGCGCGTATTATCTCCCTCTGATGACTACATCACTTGGTATCTTGTAAATAGGTCAACGAAATCATCACTGGAATGAGAAGTGTCTTGTCGCCTTTGATGTAACGTTACTTGAATATAGCAAGGTATGCTACATTATCTTCATGCAATAGTTGCTATCTCCTTTCCAGAATTTATGTATGGTTTGATGAAGTCGCCTTGATTGTTTGCTCTATCAAATGCCAGGAAAAATATTCGCCACTTGTAACAATATATCCATGTTGAGATCGATCATTGTAAGTTAAACATATATCCTGCATCTGCAAAACTAACTAAACTTGTTTTGACGGGTTAGTAAAATATAAACCCATATCCTTTGTACCTTGAAAATATTGAAATATTTGATTTACTGTGGTTCAATTTGATCAACTACTATTCTCGAGAATTTTAAATCATGACACGTGTTCCATGCATTCTATATTCCTTAAGGAATCTCAACAAAAATGAGCTCTTGTTTTATAATATTAGACGCATACAACTTATTTCTCATATTGCCAGACATAACATTAAATATCCTTTCTCATAACATTCATGTGTATGGATTTCACCCAATAATCACGTTTCATCATAAGAGACTTTCATAGTTCATTAGTTACTTGCGTCTTTATATTCTTTGGCCATTCATTTTACAACTACACTTCTTGCAGATATCCAAGATCTTCACCTTGTATTTATCATGCGCATTATTATATACAGTATTATCGACGTCGTTTCAGTTCTTTTCGATTCCACACTTTACTAGACATTATATTCTATCATTTGTTGAGATCTCAAAGTTTTTTTTTCATGTACCCAGGGTTTTCAATATCCTTTCATGTCTAGTTTTTCTTTCAGAGACTATTACGGGGTCTTTATTACCTCGATTCGACCATCTTAATTTATTGCTCCATTTTATCTATTCATTCGAGGACTTTTTATTTGGAATCGATTCGTCTATCACGCTGCAGACGTGCCATAGACTTACTACCAATCAATGATTTTACTGTTGGGACACACATTGTAATTGGAGCAATAGCAGCATAAATGATCTAGTCACTTTCTTTAGGTCACTAAATATGTCTGGCATTTACTATATCTGGAATGTTATTTGTCCCTTGAACTTTAAGTTCATATTCATTAATGTGAGGATCAACATCTATATCATAATTCATTCCATATTTCTCGCTGCTCATTCTCTCCCCCTGAATGAATTATCAATTTAAATATCCCATTTTGTGTGTTGTGGTGTATTTACTATATATCACACAATTACAAAATCTCACATGGGAAATTTGGTTTGTGACCAAAACCATTCTAACGGGGAGGATTCATTATAGATTGTTGGCAAGATGCGATTCATATGTCATAACATGCCCCATAAACTAAAAGTTTTGTTCTCACAATATTATTGGCTTTGCAATCAACTGAAGACGTTTTATAAACGTTTCAACAAAAGCAATTCGCGTATGAACATGGGCTACTTTTATGTTCAACATTTATTCCAATAATCGCCCAATACTTGGAAGTTTTCACCACCATTTTTAATAATTTAATTTGGAAAACCGTGCTCGCATTTTATAAGCCGAGCCATTAATCACGCTAATCTTAAGTTGCGTCTTTGATGATCATTTTGACGATGCATCGATTTTATAAATCAAAATGATCCATATGGCATATGTATAGGTCTACATACATGCCCTTTATATTTTTTCACAATTTAAGGAAGCAAGTCCTTATTTGTATTTTATGATGATAAGTAAATAACCAACTTCCACTGAGAACAATAAAAATTTATCTTGGAAGAAACACATCATTCTTCTATATATTTCGCATCATCACTAAACCGGAATGGTCGAACCGGTTTGCCAATCAATACAAGTTGCACAATATTCTTAACACATATACATCATATATCATAACATAATGTCCATTAAAGAATTTACAGAAACAAAAATTAATAAATAAATTATGCACGTTACTATGCTTGGCCACAAAACAATAATATGTAAAATAAAATCTGTATACGTCATTCAACTATATTGTTATAAACATGTTTATAACTCAGATCACATAACAAACTAGATAGCCTTAAATAGGTTATGTGTTATTATAAAATTGGTATGTGTCAAGTAAAGACAGATTGAAGTCTTGAAGCATTTATCAATTCGAAAAAAAATATAATGGACACCAAAGAAATAAAATAAATAAAATAAAGCCTAATAAAACATTCATAGCCAAAAAATAATAGGAATCCAAACATAATCAAGAAAGCCTAAGAAAAACACCTAATGAAAATTCCAAACCAAACACTTAAAGAAAATTCCTAACAAAACACTGAAAGAAAAATTATTCATGGCTTGACTCTACCAATTAATCATCTGTAAGAAAATCATCAGCTTCCAAATAAGTTTCATCATCAGTATGGTCTTTAGGACCATCGGGGATATCATTTTTATTATCATAAACAAAGTTTGACTCTACCCCGTTTCCCTTGTTCTTGATAGAATTTTGATAAAGTTCAACTAGATGCCTGGGTGTACGGCATTGCTTTGCCCAATGACCAAAAGTGCCACAACGATAACATGAATCCGCTATTATGTTCTTTTCTTTTTCATCTCCTCCATTCTTTTCCTTATCTTGCCACTTCTTGTGGCCATTGTTGTTCTTAAAGTTAACACTATGATTAACAGCATGATAATTACCTCTACCATTGCCACGTCCTCGACCAGAACCATAACCTCGTCCACGTCCTCGTCCACGGTCATAACCACGACCACGACCTCCATTGTGATAAGTAGTCACATGCGCTTCCGATAAAGGAGCGGTACCAGTTGGACGATTATCATGGTTTTTCATTAAAAGCTCATTATTTTCTTCGGCCACAAGTAAGCATGAAATTAGGTCACTATATTTAGTGAATCCTTTGGCTCGATATTGCTGTTGCAATAGTATATTCGAAGCATGGAATGTGGAAAAAGTCTTTTCCAACATCTCGGCATCACTAATTGAGTCACCACATAATAGCAATGTGGAGGTAATGCGATGCATGACCGAGTTAAATTCACTCACTGTTTTGAAATCTTGGAGCCTTAAGTGAGTCCATTCATATCTTGCCCTTGGCAAGATGACCGTTTTCTGGTGGTCATATCGGTCCTTTAACTTATTCCAAAGGGCTAGTGGATCTTTTACTGTGAGGTACTCAGTTTTTAAGTCCACATGGAGGTGATGTCGTAAGAACATCAATGCCTGGGCTTTTTGCATATTAGTTGTTTCTTTTCCTTCGTGGATTGTATCCACAAGCCCATGTGCATCTAAGTATGTCTCGGCTTCCAACGCCAAAGACAAATAATTTTTTCCGCTTATGTCTAAAGCCACAATAAAAAGATTTGCAAGTTTTTGCTATTGATCAAGTATATTATATATTGATTGAATGGTCTTAAGTGTGCATCAGTTTATAATAATTAGTTTATAATATCATAATGATTAAATGTTTTACTACCGAACTATTAACGTATGACTGGAAAAAAAAATAAGATACAAATAAAAAAAAAAAAACAATCATACGTGTAATTAAAGTATTATAACTAGTTACGTAGTAATATGATTCATATTACCTATGAATGATACGTGTAATTAAAGTATTTTCATTTATAATACCTATGAATGATATACGCGGTAATATGAATGATGTAAGCGTTTATATGAATTCGTGGCATACCAGGATGAGAAAAAAAAAATAACCTTTAGAGCGTGCTGATAACGTGTTCTGAACAAGAATTGAGGGAATGAATATTCTTCTTATTGATCATTAACTATGAGATTTACAAAGAGTATATATAGACAAACATTAGGCAAAAACCCTAATAGCTAACATGGGCCATGGGCCTATTATGGGTTTATATAGACATCCATTAATAATTATCCATAACAGTTTTACTTTTATTTTTTAGCGTGGTTTTTGTTGTTATACTGAATTCTACACACGGACCCGTGTACCTAAACACAGCCCTGAAATGCAATAATGAAATAACACATTACCAAACACACCTGTCTTGATGCTGCTCTTAAGTTGTTATGTGTTACATTGGTCACTAAGTTTTGCAGACAAGTTACATACAACCTTCTAAAGTATGTGCCATTTGTGCCTCTTTGTGTAGTCGAACATGTTTGGCGTGGTGATTTGCATCTAGAAATTACCTTGTATACCAATAATTTTAAACCACTAAGGGCGGAGGGTGTGATCACCCTTTTGTCGTGTGTGCATGAGGTCCACCTCGGCGTAGTTTCCTCCTTTTCCCTTGACTTGCTTAAAAAGTTTGCAATACATTTTCTCTTTTCCGCAATTTTTATTTAAATAAAAACAACAGACACTTTGCCACACTTTGTCACTGGGGAGAACTTGCCGCTAGGAATCAATTTTGCTATGTTTGCCGCTGGGAAAGAAGTGAGGGATGATTTGCCTTGACTCCTGCCCGCCAAGATCACCACCAAAATGATCACAAAATTACCAAAAATGACAAAGTTCTGTAAAATATAACACTCGATGAGAGACTTTCAATTAAAAAAAAGTTAAATCGACGGCACCTTAACCATTCAAATGGACAGAAAGACATGTATATGAAAATTTATGGTTTTAGCTAAGGCGTACATCTACACCCGTACGGAATGAGTCGACCAGAAACAAGATGGCTATGACCCATAAACTGTATATATATAATCTGTCTTTGTTTTACTATAAACATTAGTTTATCGATATAAGTTGGTACAAACATCAATGTTTATCAACATATTACAATGCCAATTCTTGACAACTATCAAAACACTGATCCGATCTGTTACCTCTCTTTACGCTTGTTAAACCACTAAAACATTAATTTGCCAACAACCCAGCTACATCATCTCACTGGACACTTTAGACAAATGGGTCAATGCGGCGATCATGTTCACTTGCCATCACCATTCCCGTACAAAGACACGTGGGGCACATGACCTAAATCAACAAAGTCGTACTAAACAATCAGAAAATGTGTGCAAAAAGTAAAACCATTTACAGTTTCCAAAATGCATAGTTTTCGGTACCTTTCCTGCCCCAGAACAGTTCAAACATCTTCGAGTAGTGGGAGCTCTTAATGGACGATCAGAAGCATTTGATACAGAAATCGGCTCTATGTTTAAACACACACCACTAGAGGAACAACGAGCACACGCCAAGTATCCAGTTCCATGACAATACTTGCACCTTTTCTTCTCTTGTTGTTTGACATTATTGGCTTCGAGCAACATCAGAGTCGAAATTACACCCACTGCCCCACCAGAAAAGGATGCCACTATTGGATCAACCTGACTGAAAAATATGGAAATATTTCGGGTTATTGTTGATTAAAGAGCAGCATACATTTGTCTTCTTTTTGTACGATCGTACGAACCTTAGCTGCATAGGCAAATGCATATTGCTTATGAAATCTTTGTAAGAGGTGCCACCTACACCTAGTTTTAGCTCCAGCTGATATGAAAAAAAGTTCCCATATGTTACAATACGATAATATGATTAAGAAAGATAATTGTTGGAAGATTATAATGAGTAGTTGAGCTTACAACTGGGGCAAGAAGGCCACCGAAGACAATAATTCCAGATATAAATGAAAAACTTGTCAAATAGAGCTGCCTCAATGTCTTTGGTGTCTGCTCAAATAACAAAATGAACATAGTTAGTAACATACAGACAATACAATTACTTTACTACGGTGATATGGATCACATTATGCATGGCTTAATACATGGTATAGTGGAAGTATTTGGCTATTAATAACCTGATTAATAAACGTGACTAAATAATGACATGGTATATAACAGACCCAAGTATAATACTTCCACTATAAGCAACTTCTACAACAATTTGTCAAAGAATCAAGCATATGATTATATCCACTACTTTCATTTCATAAGGTGACTCTCCTTTACTTTTTGACAAGAATGTCCTTATTCATAATTATATCCACTACTATCGTAAAACAAGAATTTGTCAAAGAATCAAGCATATGATTATCTCAGGATTACAACTTCAGTTAGCAGAAGTACGTCCAAACACCATCTTTGAGAACCCGTTTTAAGATACTTGATTATGTGATTCTAATTACTCAATATCTAATAATCACTTTCAAAACGTACATCTAGTTATCCAAACAAAACCTAAAAAAGTATCAAAAGACAGAAAATCAATCCATGGCATTCTTTCAAGCAATGTTATGTTCTCTTGACTTCTTGTGCTTGATTTCATCTCCTTTTTTCTTTTAACCATGTATCACAATCATATGGTTAGAAGAATTTTTTGGCGCACAAGTTAGGAGGAAATCATGTTTCGTTGATATAATGGTCATGCAGATGCCTAGATTTTCAACTAAACTATTTACAAGCTAAAACGGAACCAACAGAAATCTTAAAATCCATACATCATCAATATAAACTCAACACTGCAACAGGATAACCTACTTTAAACAAGCTTATGACATCAGATACACATGAGAAAAGAGTAATTTACCACAGAAGGTAGAAAAGGAATCGAAGATGGAATGTCAGGCATCTCGTTATCCTCAGAACTATTTTCATTGGGCTTTAAGTTTTTTAAGCGTTGTTGAACTCTTAACCTCCTCACCTGTAAAGTTGAACACATCAAATCCAAACCATTCACAACTATTTTTTTCAGTCCAAACATAAGAAATATCTTCATATAGAAAATCATACCTCTTCCATTAGGAGGAAGATCTTATTCCGCCTACTCCTTATATTGTCTTGGATTTCCTTTGTTTGCATCTTAACAAAATCCTGAACAGTTTCTGGTCCTTCTATAATACAAAAGTTGCTGCATTCACAATTAAAATAAAATTTTAGTGTTGCATTTAGGGGGGTGTTTGACATTGTGTTTTAAAAGTGATGTCTAATTATCGCGTTTCCATGTACCACATAATCAATTTCTACTAGTTGGGTTTGAACATTTCACAATTTAGTATCAAGAAACCAGTTTCTAGATAATCATTTCAAGAGTAGCTGCAACAAAACTATTTTTTATTGTATGGCTGGGATTGCTTATAAATCTGCTTATGGTTTGTTTTTTTAATACGCATGGTCAGTGGCGGACCCAGGATTTTAGAGGACGGGGGGCAAAATTTTTTTTTTTGATAAAATTGGTGATGCACTTCAATAAAAAGGTCATAAAAAAAATTGTTAACACTAAAAACTGATATTTTTTAAGACTAAGAAGATAGAGATCCAAGGTTTTTACATTGTTTGACTTTAAGATGGGGGACAATTTGATTTTGTAGTGGGGTGCACTTTAATAAAATGGTCCTAAAAATTTTTTTTACACTAAAAATTGATATTTTTTGGCGAACTGTGGAGGGCAAACCCCACCCCCCCCCCCCCAACTACTATGTAGTTCTGCCCCTGCGCATGGCGGAAGGTAGCATTTTTATGTGCTCCTACTTAATCAGAACACAATAATTAGATAATCAGTAGTACGCGTGTATGTAATTCGGATTATCCCACCCTAAAAAAAAAGTAAGGGGATATCTGGTACTTATTTGCTGGGCTTATTAAGGGGGTGTTTGTTTAAGCTTATATGTGACTTATGAGCTTATTTGTTTTACGGCTTATATTATAAGCCTCAATTTTCCGGCTTATTTGGAGACTTGTGGGCTTATATCAGTTTATTGAGGTCAAACTTATATAAGCCCACAAGTCTGGAGCTTATAAATATATATGCTTAAACAAACACCCCTTAACTTCATTAAACGCCCAATCAACAACTTATCCTATTATCAACAAAAACAGTAAAAAAAAATATAAAAAATAATAATAATAAGAAGAATAATAATAAAAAAAAAAAAACCCTTAATTACCTTGGGATATTATCAGCAGAGGGAACAGTACCAGCACCATCATCAGAAGAACAAACAACCAAAGATCTACGGTTGGGAAACCGAGTTATGGGTTTTGATGTATCAAATTTTATAAATTTTTTATTATTGTTATTTGTATTATTGATAGATGATGGAACATGGCAGCATCTGAGAGTAACAGAAGTCATAGTTAGTTAAGGATTCAGTTCAAGTTTTTGTGTTTGGAACTCAAGATAAAAAGGAAGAGGTTCGGTTTATGTTAGGATCTTTTTCATAGTATCTTGTCTCTAAAGTATTTTTGTCCTTATTCGTACTACATTTCTAGCATATATTTAGTTGTGTTTTTAGTTTCTTGTAATTTGGACGTTTAACTAGCTTTTATGTTTGTTTTTGTAACTTTTTTGCCGAACAATCGAATGGTTTAAATGTTTGGTTTGTTTCTAGATGGATAAATATGTTGTGTTGAACGAACGGTTATGGTTTCAAAGTTTTAATAATGATAAACTAGCAGGGTATCTCGCGTTGCGATGTTGGTATCTTATAATTAAAATTTTCTGTAAGAAATATTTTTTTAATCATGTAGTTTCGGTAGCTTTAACTTTACGGCTCAAGAGGTTTTTAGGTTAGAATTACTTAAGGAAATAGCAAGCTATTTCATATAATAACGGTTTACTTGCACGATGCGACGAAAAAATAAAGCGATAGTCGATAATATTATTTAGGTGGAAAGTTAAAGTGGTTGACAGTGTGTCGGGAATTAAATTAACAGTTGGTAAAACAGTTGGTACGGTTCTATATAAGTTAGTACGGCTGAAGAGTTTATAAAGAACACACTAACAGTTAGTACTGCTGATGAAGAAAGTTCGTACTGCTTATAAGATTAAGATGAAATCGTGTGAAGATATATATGGAAAAGATGTAATGTATATCTTATCAAGATAGAATTATACGGTAGATAGTTTACTTGTAAAGGACTCCTTGTCCTATAAAAGGAGATCCTTGATGAGTGTTTAAATACTCATCATTTTATACCCATATTTGACACAAAAATGACCAAAAATACCCGATTTATACTGCAGATATCCTTGGTTTGTGTTTTTATGTGTTTCAGGTACAAAAGGATCGAAAACGGGGCAAAAACGGACAAAACCGAGCACAAGATTGGAAAATCGTGAAAGCTGAAGCCGGGAAAGGAAATTGCGAGTTTGGACCAGGATATTGCTTAAGTTATCAAAAGTCAACTCTCAAGAATATCAATTTGTCAAGATTGATCCTTGGAAGTAATTTTCAGAAATGGCAAGAATGGTCCCTGGATTTTCAGACTTGGCAGATTTAGTCCCCAAACTTAAACCTAATCCAAAATTAACCCTAAACCTTTAACCCTTTTACCCATAACCCAACCCAAATCCTAATCCTATAAACCTATCCCAACAAATAAAAGCCCAAACCCTTATCCATAAACCCTGATCCAACCCACCCTTATTTTAGTTAATCCCTCGGTCAATACCAGGGTCAAACCCACCATTCTCCCTTAAACCCGCCAAAAACCAAAACCATTACCCCATCTTATCCCTGACAAAACCACCCCCACTGACACCCTCACCATGCTTGTCTTAGCTACACGCCTCCACCTACACTTAGCTACTCCACTTGTACCCTTGTTCACGTGCGATACCAAATCCCACTATCTCAATTTTTCCCGCCAAAATGATAAACCAACGGTTAGGATGAATTGATGGAAAACCAACGGTGGGATTTGCTCAAGAAGGTTCAGAGATGCTTTTGGAGTGTTATTTACAGAAAGGAAGACCCAGAGAGATGGTTTGTCACTGTTTTTAGACCACATTCGTAGAGTAGCTTTTAAGTTAAATTTAGATAAGTTTGATAATTCAGTTAAATTTCATGTTTTTGTAATCTCAATTTCAATTCTAGTTTAAAACTTCAAAAGCCTTATTCTTTTTCAGTGTAATTCGAGTTCAATCTAATTCAGAAATTTAAACTTTGTTGTTGTTTAATTTCCAAAAGCCTCTCTTTTCAGTTTAATAAGCTAACATAAGCCTGTGATAGCTTCTTGTTAGTTTATTGTAGCTTAATTCATGTTCTCAGTTCCAATTCCAAGTTAGTCAACGAAAGTCAACTCTACTGTGGAAGTGCTTAAATTTCAGCTTATTCATTTTCTTTCTGCTCATTAGTACTTATTAGGTCTATTTAATGTTGGTTTTTACTTAGTGCAAGCCTAACTTTAATTCTATCCCTTAATAGCTTATAAGTTTAGAAAACAGTCAATAATTGCATAGCTTAATATAGTGCTTATTTTCTGAGTAAAGTTAGCTTTATAGGACTTAATTCATCTTTATTAATGTTTACCATTCTAAAATGTTGCTTAAAATAGGGTACTTTAGTGTTAATCTCATTTCGGTTTACATAAGAGGGTGTTTGGTTCAGAAGGTCAAACGGGTCAAAATGGTTTCCTACTGTTCATTTGCAATATGCCTAGGTTTGAATTTGATTGATGCAACACATTGGAGCTATCAGTATAATTATTTTGCTTATCTTTGAAGATTTATGGGATTTGAGTCTGCCAGTGCAAACATAGGGCCTGATCTGATCAAATAAGATGTTCGTAGGATTAAGCAGTTTAAACCTCTATATTTGGTGTCTTTAGACCCCATTTGGTCATTTGAGTCTACCTTTAGTCCCTTGTTAAATAGCCTTAAGTCCAGAGCAGGTTTGGTAGAAACCTGCATAAATAGTCTGCTCATTCAGTTTTTATCCCTTGCACCCTTTTTCAATTTCAGTTTTAAGCTAGTTTAAGTAGGATTAAATTTCTAATTTTTGTTTTATAAGTAGTTTGTAGGTTAGTATTTATCTGTTTTAGCTTAATTCTGAATTTCGAGCTTATCCTCTAGCTTAATTTCTGTCTGCAATAAGCCACTTTGGACTGTTCTGAGTTTGCAACAATTCTCAGCCCCACATGCATCTGATCTAGTGCTTAATTGGATAAGCAATTGGCTTTAAGATTTGGGCATTTTAAGGGTGAAAGTAGATTGTTATATGAGCTTTTAGTTTCTGCTTTTGGATTTCCCAAATCAGCTTATTCCTAGCTTATAGGACTGCTGCAAAAAAGTTGTTCACCCTTTCATTTCTAACCTTAATTGAAACTGTGCAGCAGCTTAACTGCTTATTCCTAGTGCTTATTTGATCTTATTCAGTTGTTTTAAGCTTCAGTTAGTATGTTCTTCAGTTTCTGAGCTCTTGGTAATTTTTAGAGCTTTTTAGCTTATTTTTGTGCTTATTGCAAACTGCTTATTAGCCCATTCTGCTTATTTGGGGTGAACCAAGTTCTCTTTTCATTTTTCCTAGCTTCAGATTAGTTTAAAGTATTTTTGTGAAAATTTTCAGATTTTTCCCTTTTCAATTAGTATTTTTAATGTATTTTTCTTTTTAAATTAGTTTTTAATTCATATTAAATAAAATATAATTCAGAAAAATGTAATTCTTTTTTGTAAAATTTTCTTTTGTCATTTAGGATGTAGGAAAAATAATTTGGTATTTCTAGGATTAATATTTCTTAGATTGCACGTTTTAGTCTCGCGTTTTCCCGTTTTTAATTACGTTTTCAGTTTTCTTTACGTTTTTAATCTAGAGCACTTTAGATTTTAGTTTTCCTTGCCTTTTAAATCGTTTTTAATTTATGTTCACTTATTTTAGATTAAAAACCAAAACTCTCTTTGTTTCCACTATTCAAACACGTTTCACGATTCGAGATCACAAATTCCATTCACGCCTTCGTTGGGGATAACGACCCGGGTTACACATACTTCACTTGTGTTTCCTTGGAAATAAAATATACGTGTTGATTCCAGCGAATCAGAGATCCTAGGTTAAGGTTTAGATATATTATTATCATAGCTTCACGATCGTATTGTAATTCTCATATTATATTGAAGCTAATCGTTTGAGTGAATATTGTGTTATTGTTCTTACTGTTACATCTATACAATCACCAAACAAGAATTCTTCTAAGTACTTGATAGTAAATTCCGTGTGTTGTCAAGTATATACTCAAAGTATCTCCAACACAACTCGTGTGTTTAGATCCGGTCAAGTGGTATCAGAGACAGGTTCTGATACTTTGATTTAGAAGATTCTGAAGTATTTACTCACTAGCAACCAAGAAGATGGACATGGAGACACCTCAAACCTCAATCCTTGCTAAACTCCCCATGCTGAAACAGAATGAATACGATTTATGGCGGCTCAGAATAGAGCAATATTTCATGGTGCAAGACTACGCATTATGGGATATCATTATCAATGGTGATTCCTTCAAACCAATTCCCATTGAAGAAACACGTGCTGATGGTTTCAAAACCACAAAGCTTAACACTGAGCCAGTCACAAACGAGGAGAGAATAAAAAAGAAGAATGATCAGAAGGCTAGGAATTTGTTATTAATGGCAATCCTAATGATCAAGTGCTGAATTTTAGCCATTACGAGACTGCTAAAACTCTTTTTGAAGCAGTGGTGGAAAGATTTGGTGGCAATGAAGCTACCAAGAAGGCACAGAGAACCCTACTTAAACAAAGTTATGAGAACTTCACTGCATCAAGCAATGAAACTTTGGACCATATCTTTAATAGGCTTCAAAAGATCATCAATCAACTTACTGTGTTGAAGATTGTGATTCCACAGGAAGACCTCAACATGAAGTTTCTTAATAGTTTACCTGCTGAATGGAACACTTATGTTGTGGTTTGGAGCAATAAACCAGAACTGGAGAAAATGACATTGAATGAGCTTTACAACAATCTTAAGATTGTTGAGCAGAAGGTGAAGAAGAGTGGTAGCACCAGTTCTAGTTCAGGGAATATGGCTTTCTTATCTTCTTCAAGCAGTTCGAATCATGAAGATGAAGAAGCAGTTGGTACTGCTAACCCAACAGTTAGCACTGCTAGTGTAAAAGCTAGTACTGCTGGCTTAACTGATGAAACCATATATGCATTTGTGTCAGAACAATCAGGTGGGTCCCAAATCTTCAATGAAGATCTTCTTCAGATTGTTGAAGATGATTTGGAAGCTATGGATTTAAAGTGGCAGTTGGCTTTGATAAGTATTAGGGCTAAGAAGTATTATCAAAGAACTGGGAACAAGATCACCTTCAATGGAAGAGATGTAGTTGGGTATGACAAGTCCAAGGTGGAGTGCTATAATTGTCATAAAATGGGGCACTTTGCCAGGGAATGTAGAAGTCCAAGACAACAAAGCAACCAGAGTCAAGGGTTCAAGAATCAGCAAGGAACAAGGAGAACAGTTAATGTAGAAGAGCCTTCTTCCAAGGCTATGGTAGCTATTGATGGAGCTGGATTTGATTGGAGCTTCATGGAGAAAGAAGAGGAACCAGCTAACTTGGGTTTGATGGCTTTCTCAGACTCTGAGGTACATATTGTTCAAAAATGTTCAAATACTTGTTCTGCTTTAAAAGATTATGAGTGTCTTAAGAAACAATATGATGATCTTAGAGTAGAATTTAATCAAGTAATTTTTTGTTTGGCAAATCATAAAAGAGGACTAGCTGTTTTAGAAGAACAAATTGTGTTTTATAGACAGAATGAGTCAAACTTCTCTGATGAGATAGGTGTTTTAAAGAGGGATTTGCAACTAAAAGATGATAAAATGAGTGGACTTGTATATGAACTAGAGAAGCTTAAAAAGGAAAAAGAAAATATCCAGTTAAGTGTAGATACTCTTGAACATACTTCAAAGGGAGTTCAGAAAATAGTAGAGAATCAAATACTTAACAAAGCTAAGTTTGGTTTAGGGTATAAGTCAGTTGCACCCCCTCTTAGAGGAATGTTTGTTCCACCAGGAATTGATTTAGCTCATACAGGTTTAGAAGAGTTTAAGGATATGGATTTTCCTGGATATGGTGTTAAGATTAGTGAGAATCCTGTTAAATTTGTTAAGGCTGAGGATTCTTATGTTAGTGCTAGTGATAAATCACTTTCTGAGGAAATGATGTCCTCTCCTAGAGACTCAGATGCACCAACCATTGAGGATTGGACATCTTATGATGAGGATGCCAAGGTTAAGGACAAATCTAGTGATGTTAAGGCAGAAGTTAAACATACTCCTAAAGTGGTTAAGACTGAAAACATAAAACCAGTTAGGAAAGATGTGAAATATGCTGAGATGTATAGGACTAAGAACATATCACCAGTTTCTGAGGGTAGTCAGAGGAACTAGAACCACTCAAAATCTAAGCAATTGGATGATGAGTTTGCTATGATTAAGAAAGTATGCTTTGTATGTGGAAGTTTTGATCACTTTGCTGCTTATTGTAATTCTAACCCATGGAAGAAGAGAGATTTTGGGAATTCAAGGGTGAATTGGAATAAAAATGCTAGGGTAACTCAAAACAGTCCAACAAGAGAGATTAACCCTAATGTGAATAAAAAATTGTCACCCAAAGCAGTTCTGTTAAGATCTGGAGTCAAAGCAGTTTCAACTGTTAAGTCAGCAGTTCCAACTGCTAGACCTAACAAATGGTTTAAGAACAAACAAACTGTTACAAGTGCAAAACAACTTTCAAATCATGCACAAACAGTTAAATGGAATTTTTATAAGAAAACAGCATTGACCAATCAAAAATGGGTGCCTAAAATTAAACCAGCAGTTCAAACTGTTAGACCAGCAAATGCTACTGCTAGGCACTTGAGTGTTAAGGGTCAAAGGGGCAATGCTATCAAGGCCTCAGCACATTAGGTTAGAAAATTTGCCAAACCCAATGGTGCATCAATGACCTTCAATAAATTTTCTGATATTGATGCACAAGGCAGATCCAAGCCAGTAATGGTTTGGATCCCCAAAAGGCACTAAAACCATTCTTTTGTGTGCAGGAACATCCTACAGATGGTAAAGAAGATAGAGGATATTCAGACAGTGGATGTTCAAGGCACATGACTGGCAACATGTCATACCTTTCAGACTTTACTGCTCTGAATGGAGGACCAGTTGTCTTTGGTGGTGGTGTTGGAGGAAGGATTACTGGTAAAGGGGTAATTAAAACTGGTAATCTTGATTTTGAAAATGTGTATTATGTACCAGAACTTAAGTACAATCTTTTCAGTGTATCACAAATTTGTGATAAACAGAACAAAGTTTTATTTACTGATACTGATTGTCTTATTCTTTCTCCTGATTTCAAGCTACCTGATGAAAGTCAAGTATTGCTTAAAATCCCTAGAAAGGATAACACATACAGTGTTGAAATGAATAAACTAGTTCCTAAGGTTGGACTTACTTGTCTTGTTGCAAAAGCCACATTGGAAGAATCAATGTTATGGCACAGAAGGCTTGGTCATGTTAATTTTAAAACCATTAACAAAATTGCTAAAAATGGTTTGGTAAGAGGCTTACCAAATAAAACTTTTCTGAATGACCAAACCTGTGTTTCTTGCCTTAAGGGTAAGCAACATAGAGCTTCTTGTAAGCCAAAGACCCAAAACTCTATTTCTCAAGCTTTATATATGTTGCATATGGACTTGTTTGGTCCTACTTCTGTGAATAGCTTGAATTTTAAGAGATACTGTCTTGTTATCACTGATGATTATAATAGGTTTTCTTGGGTGTTCTTTATGAGAACTAAGGATGAAACTAGTGAAATCCTTAAGTCCTTCATTGTTGAAGTAGAAAACCTAGTGGATAGGAAAGTTAAAATAATCAGGTGTGATAATGGAACAGAATTTAAGAATAGGGTTATGGATGAGTTTTGCAGAGAAAAAGGTATTAAAAGGGAGTTTAGTGTAGCTAGAACCCCATAGCAAAATGGAGTAGCTGAGAGAAAGAATATGACTCTTATAGAGGCTGCTAGGACAATGTTAGCTGACTCTAAGCTACCAGTTTCATTTTGGGCTGAAGCAGTTAGCACTGCTTGTTATGTGTTGAATAGGGTTTTAGTTGTGCAACCTCACAATAAGACTGCTTATGAGCTTCTTTGGGGTAGAACTCCTGCTTTAGGCTTCATGAGACCTTCTGGTTGTCATGTTACTATCCTTAATACCAAAGACCAACTAGGAAAGTTTGATGGGAAATCTGAGGAAGGTTTCTTTGTTGGTTATTCTCTACACAGTAAGGCTTTTAGGGTGTATAATACAAGCACCAAGCATATAGAAGAGAATCTGCACATATAATTTTTGAAGAACAAGCCATATGTTGCAGGTAACCATTTACTATGTGTTTACACATTTACTATATGTTTATCATACTTACATATTTACTATGTGTTTACACTTCTCATTACAACTTACATTCTTTAATATGCGTTAACCATTTCCACATCTTTACTTTTACCTCTTTTAGGTTACTCGATTCTTTTCCACATCTAAACTCACATAGGTTAGTTCGATAATACCTTCATTAACTTACATTCATCCTTTATATTCACTTTATTCATTAACACAGTCTCTTCGTGTATAACTAGACAACATATCATCACGTTCTTACTTACATTCTTAACTAATCTCTTTTTAGTTATTAGCACATTAGCTATACCATTTTCATCTCATCATTTCTTGCCATCGTTTCTTTTATCCATTCTTTAACTTTCATATTAAAATACACTTACCAATAGTGTGACAATTCTCATCTCGCCTTCACACATTATACTTTAGTACATTTATCATTACTAAATTCCACACTTTAAGCGTCAAATACTTTAATTCACTATTAGCCCATCTCTAATACTACTTACCATTTCTATCCACATTCCATTACCACTAT
Organism: Artemisia tridentata subsp. tridentata; assembly: GCA_021014915.2. Taxonomy (NCBI): domain Eukaryota; kingdom Viridiplantae; phylum Streptophyta; class Magnoliopsida; order Asterales; family Asteraceae; genus Artemisia; species Artemisia tridentata. The sequence continues at coordinate 130,141,672 of CP139506.1, read as the reverse complement.
TCAAACACATGTTCATATAATAATAATACGATTACCGGAACTGATGAGTGTGTAAATACTCATCATTTCTTTCACATTTGAGCTACAGAAACAGTCAAAAACACTTTAAAAAGTCTAAAAATGTATAAAAATATCATCTGACTGTGTTTTTTTATAAGTTTCAGGGAAAAACAAACAATAAATGGCATAATTTGCATTTTAGTCCCTGAACTTTCAGAATTTGGTAAATCTAGTCCCTAGAATCTAAAAAAGTGGAATTTATCATTCAAGGTCCCTAAAATAATCTTAATTGTCAAAATTAGTCCTTGAATGATTGTTTGGGCAAAAATTACAAAAAGGTCCTTCAATTTTGAAAAATGTCAAAAATGGTCCCTGGGTTATTTAAAATGGAAAATAAATAATTATAACCCTTGTATTATTTATCTTGGCAATATTGGTCCCTTGGAATAAAGTTTGGGAAAATGACAACTCAGCCCTAAAGTTTCAGCAAATGGCAAGTTTAGTCCCTATGTTAAATATCTAAACCAAAATCCGGATCTAAACTAAATACCCACAATCCAAATCCAAAATAAACCCAACCCAGTCTATTTCCCATAACCCAAGCCCAAAACCCATACAAGCCCAACTACTTATCTGAGTTTAAAAACTCAGTCAAAACCCCTTTGACCCGTCTCTTTCCCACTCACCCCAGCCATAACCAGTCATCCCCCCAGCTGGCTCATCCACCTCATTCCCCCTCCTCAACACTCCACCTAACACATCCAAAACCAATAAATGCTTCCTTCCCACTTCCCACTACCAAAAATCAGAGAAATAATCAAAATTCACTTTTGCCGCCAAAATGACAAGTGGATGAACAAGATGAATTGAAGCAATCCAAAGGTGGGAATGAGATCAAGGATGTCGACTAGCAATATCCCAGTAGTTTTTTAGTATATATAAACATGTAATAGACTAGAGAAAAAAGTTAGTTAAGTTTAGTATAATCGTAATTTTCATTAAGTATTTCTTTCATTGTAATTTCAGTTTTTATGATCAATATAAGTTTCAATTAAGTCATTAAAGCTTGTTTCAAACACTTATGTTATAAATTTCATGTATGCTTAGTTTCATAGTTTCTGTGAATCATTATAAGTTCAAACACCTTCCATAAGCTGTTACAAGCTACCATAACCCTTCCATAAGCTTATAAAAGCTTATTATAGCTTTCTGTAAGCTTATCTTTAGTTTACTAGTTCACAAGTTCGAATTTTGGAAAAAGTCAACAAAAAGTCAACAAACTCATGATAAGCTTCTCTGGCTTGAACAAGCTGGAATTGTGGAAGCTTCTGGTTTAGTGGCTCTATGGAGAGCTTATAGGTTGGTTCTGTTCTTGGTTCCTCTGAGTTTCATACAAATTCGATTGTAAGCTCATAATATCATATTAGCTTAATTTTTCATTAATCACTATAAGCTGCTTAAATCTAGTTTAAAAGCTATTAAAAATAATCAATATTAGTTAATAATTAATTAGTGTTCAAGTTCTCAGCTTGTTTAATCAATTTCAGTTCAAAATTCACAAAACACCACCCTAAAGGGGTGTTTGGTTTAAGTACTGTCACAAGCCAAAACAGCTTGTACTGTTACTTGACCATATGGTCAACTTTGGTTAAGCTTATCTCAGTCCCTATAAGCTATTTTCAACATCTCTTAAGCTCTATAGATCAGATGTCTAATTTCTTAGACCTAGTGTGATTTTCAGTCAAGTAAAAGCTCAAATAAGCCAATATAAGCCCTAAGCCTTTTAAGCCTGTTTCTTTAGCACTTTTGTGTTCCAATTAGTGTATTGGTTAAGTCCTCACAACCTTAGAACCTAGCATCAAGTATACACTGAGTTGCTTAGCAACTCAGTTTCACAGACTGCATAAAGCAGACTTTGTGGTTTTTTATAAACTTTGAGATTTTCTAGTTCACTCATTTTAAGCCCAATTAAGCTCATTCCTTTTGATCCTTAAACCTCACCAGCTCAACTCATTAGGATAATTTTAGTTCGATTTTTAGAAGCCTTTTAAGCCACTAAAATTAGGCCTGCAAGTTGGGATTTCTCCCCTGCACCAGCAGACTCAGTAACAACTGAGCTTATTTTGAGCTTTTAAGCTCTTAGACTTAGCTTATCCTGAACCCTTTAGCTTAATTATAATTAACTCAGTCCTTTTTAACCTTTTTCATTCAACCTTAGCTTAATTCTAGCCTATAGCTTAAATTCTTACAACCTAGTTCTTAAAAACCTTAACTAGCCAACTGTTTCAATAAGCCCATTGTTTCTAGCTTATTTAGTGTAAACCAAAAATAGTTCCTTAATTAAATTAGCTTATATTTACCTGAAAAGTCATTAGCAAAAAGAAAATCACCAAAAAAAATAAGTTTACATAATTGTGCCACTTGTGGGATTCGAACCTGTGACCTTGTGGTTATCTGGTGCAAAACCAAAGCAAACCCGTGCACCATCTGCCCTAAGTGGTTTCTAGTGTTATTTGTTTCCTCATTTATTTATATACTAGTAATAGCAGTTTAGTTTTATTAAGCTTATTATACTTCTAGCTTTTTTGCAGCTTATTTAGAATAAGTTGTCTATCCCATTTTAATTTTGTTAACTCAGTAATCACTTAAAGTAATTTAGAAAAAAGTTTCAGAATTTATTTCATAGTTTTAATATTTTTAATCTTTTAATTAGTTTAAAATAGTAATTAAATTATAATAAATAGAAAAATAATCAGAAAAATATAAATCTTTTTTAGATAATTTTATTTTGTCATTTTTAATCTAGGAAAAATATAAAAATATTTTTAGGACTTAAAAACAAACGAAATAGAAATAAAGTGATAGCTTCTATTTAATAGAATTTATCTTTTTAAATTTTAATTAAGTAATTTTCATTTTTATAATTTTCTTATCTTTTTATTACCTTAGAGTATTTATATAAAAATTTTCAGATTTTTATTTGATCTTTTAGTATTTATTAGAATTTTAATTAGTTTAAATAATTATTAAATAGTTTTTAATAATTAATAAATAAGTCAAATAAATAATTTTCTTTTTTCAATAATTTTCTTTTATTATTAGGATTGCAAAAATATAAATTTCATATCCGTAGGCTTTTTATTTCTTAAAACTCACTTTTTATTTAGTACGTTTACGTTTATTTAAATTTAAACGTACGGTTTTAGGTTTTTATACGTTTTTAAGTAATTTGGTTTCCAGTTCTTGTTTATATAGCTTGGTTAAAGCTATTTTCTTATCTCATTAGTGTAATCAAAATCATAATCCCTTTTCTGTTCAATAACACTTGATCACGATCCGTTTTTAAACACAATTTCGCATCTCGCTGGGACTTAAACGACCCGGGGATAAAACTATACTCCTTGGATAATTGCATTGTGTCCTTGATAGTTTGACTTTTGTTGACCACATCCGTGGTTGATTTAAGTTGACTGTTTAGCACCGATCAAATTTTGGCGCCGCTGCCGGGGAGGTGTGCAGCGTGTTGTAAACGTTTTGCAGTATCGTGTCTTTGAACCCCAATCTGTGAATATCTTCTCTCTCTTGTATATTTATCATATATAAAGCAAAACGCTTGTGAAGTTAACTCATTTAACTGATCAAGCACCAAAAATATCGTATTTCCATTCCCCATAAAACCATATAAAAAACAAAATATTTTCTTTTCTTTTCTATATATACTATCATATAAAAAAGTAAAAACATCAAAAATATTTTCCATTTTCTGTGTTAAATAATAAACAAATAATAAAAATTAACCATCGAGAACCAAGACTGAGCACTACCTAACTGGGGGTGCGGCCATAATAAGTTCCCAAACCTAAGATAAAAACTTGCCTTTGTATTACTTGCGAATATCGGCTCACCTTTAATTGATAAACAAACTCTAACGGAGGTTCTAGGATAGTCTGACATTAAATTGTCGGACTGAAAGAAGCGGGTTTTTAAGGAGCGTAACTGCCCACCTTTGCTTCTCCGCCACTCTGTGCGTTTGTCAGTTAGAGAGCTACCGTACGCCTGTTGATTATTGGTTTAAGTTCACTTGTGTTTTTTCTCGATCTTGATTTTTAATAGAAAAATTTTGTTTAAATAAAAATCCAAAAAGAATCTTCTTACCCCTTTTCTGAGTTTCCTCCACTATAAAGGATTCTTAGACTCGTCTTAGTGCATGCGCACTCGTTCTTCTAGGTCATCAAGCCCTCTCCGTGAGCTTGGAAAGATACCTCGAAGGCGTCGTAGACGTTCTGCCCCATCAGGCGTATCTGAGGAACGTACTGATCCTGTAGTCATGGCAGAATTGCCAATGAATGAGCTTCTCCAGGCACCTATTGAGGGTTATGGAGATGCCATTGTTGTTCCAGCTATCGTAGCTGAGAGTTTTGAGCTCAAAACCGGGTTACTGAATCTTGTAACCTCAAGCCAATTCTACGGTTTTGAGAGGGATGATCCTCATGCTCACATTCGATGGTTTAACAAAATTACATCTACCATCAAATACAAGAACATCCCTGCTAGCTCAATCAAACTTCTTCTATTCCCATTTTCTCTCGAGGGACAAGCCCGGATATGGCTTGAAAAACAACCCCCTCGTTCAATTGAGACATGGGAGGACTTAGTTACAAAGTTTGTAAACGAATTTTTTCCACCGTCTAGAACGACAAGTCTTAAAAATGAAATCATCAAATTTACACAAAGATTTGATGAATCGTTTAGTGACGCGTGGGATCGTTACAAAGAATTGCTTCGTAAATGTCCTCATCATGGTTTTACCGAGTTGATGCAAATCGACACTTTCTATAATGGAGTGAGCCAATCTGACCAAGATTCTCTCAATGCCTCCTCAGGAGGGAACTTTTTGAGCAGAACTGTCAAAGAAGCTTTAGCGATTATTGAAAATAAGTCTAAGGTCCGTACTGCACGAACAAAGCCATATCATTCTCAGGCTAGTGCCGGTCCTTCTACTTCATCTCCCGTGAGTACTTCTAGCACCGATGCTAAGATTGACAAACTCACGGATGCTATTCAAGCTTTGGTTCTCTCAAGCCAAAAGAAAGTCACTTTCACACAAACTCCTTCACATGCTGAAGTGAAGAAAGTGGAAGTCTGTGTTACTTGTGGTGGCCCTCACGCATACTACGACTGTACTGCCACTGATGGTAGTCCTTTTGAAGTTAATGCTATAGCCGGTACTTCAAATCAAGGAGGTAATCAATACCGTCCTCAAATGGAACCATACCGAGCTAGTAGTTACCAAGGACCACCCGGTTTTAATCAGAACCAGAATTTGCAAAACCGGAACCAAAATCAACCTCGAATGAACCAAGGTTATCAAAACCAAGGGAATTTCAATTCTGGACAAAATCAAGGTTTCCAACACCAAGGAAACTTTAATCGAAACAATTCCAACCAGGGAAATCATTTTCAGGGAAATGGTAATCCAAATCAAGGGAATTTTCAACATCAAGGTTATAATCAAAATAACCGAATGCAAAATTTCCCTAATCAACATCAAACCATTCCAGCCCAACATCCATCATCTGATGAGTTGTTGAGGCAGTTCATGAAAGCTCAAGAGGACACAAACAGGTTGTTGGTCAGCCAGATCTCTGAGATTAAAAAATCTTTAAATGATCAACCTTCGGGCTCAGGAAAACTTCCGAGCAACACGATCGTCAACCCGAAGGGCGATGCTAAGGCGATCACAACCCGAAGTGGTGTTTCATATAAGGGACCCACTGTTTCCACTACCACTTCTTCTTCTTCCCCCAAGGTAGTGGGAAGTGAGCCTGAGGTGACCAAGGACCAGGTACTTCCTACTAATAACAGAGGTACCAACAACGTCCAGCCTTCAGTTGTCCCGAAACCCAAGACTAAACCTCAAGTTATCTTTGAACATCCTGAAACCCCGGTTGAAGACCCTAAATCCAAAACTTCTATTCCCTACCCATCACGTTTAAATGAACAAAAGCTCCGCGAAAAAGCTAGTCAACAAATGGATAAATTCTTCCAAATTTTCCAAGAATTACACTTTGACATAAGCTTTGCGGATGCTATCATTCTGATGCCCAAGTTTGCATCCACAATCAAACACTTGTTAAGCAACAAGGAAAAACTGTTTGAGATGGCAAAGACTCCATTAAATGAGAACTGCTCAGCAGTTATCTTGAAAAAGCTTCCCGAGAAGCTTGGAGATCCTGGAAGATTTCTACTACCTTGTGTCTTTCCAGGAATGGTTGAATGCTATGCCTTGGCCGATCTTGGTGCAAGCATCAACCTGATGCCTTACTCAGTATGGGAGAAACTTTCTCTTCCTGAACTCACTCCTACCTGCATGACTCTTGAGCTTGCAGATCGAACCACATCTCATCCACGCGGCATTGCTGAGGATGTATTTGTGAAAGTAGGAAAGTTCCATTTTCCAGCTGACTTTGTGGTTGTGGATTTCGATGCTGATTCCAGGGTTCCTCTCATTCTTGGAAGAGGATTCCTGAGAACGGGCCGTGCTCTCATAGATGTGTTTGAGCATGAAATCACATTACGTGTGGGTCATGAAGCTGTTACCTTTAACCTCGATCAAACTTCGAGGTACTCCTCAAATTATGATTCTGAATCGGTTAATCGAATCGATGTCATTGATATTGTTTCAGAGGAGTATTCTCAAGAGTTTCTTGGTTATTCTGATAATTCTGTAAGTGGGGAAACCACCACATCTTCTCTACCTGGCATTTCCGACTCTTCCCCTTCTCTCACTCCGTTTGAGGGAGGTGATTTCAATTTGGAAGAGATCGATGATTTTCTCAAGTGTGATGCATTCCTAGAGGGAATTGATGACGCTGAGATTGATCTGGAGGGAGATATTCTTCTTCTTGAGACATTGTTAAATCAGGACAATTCTCCTCCACTCCCTCCCGTTGAACTTCATAAAGAGGAAATCAGATCAGTTGAGAAAACTGATGAATTTCCTGAGGTCGAACTCAAAGACTTACCGCCTCATCTTGAGTACGCATTCTTGGAAGGTGATGATAAATTACCCGTCATTATTGCTAAAGACTTAAGTGATGAGGAAAAGACTGCTCTAATAAAGGTCTTAAAGTCACACAAGCAAGCCATTGCTTGGAAACTCTCCGACATAAAGGGTATTGACCCTGAATTTTGTACTCACAAGATTTTAATGGAGGATGACTTTAAACCAGCAGTCCAACATCAAAGAAGGGTGAATCCTAAAATCCACGATGTAATCAAACAAGAGGTTCTCAAACTTCTTGATGCAGGATTGATTTATCCCATCTCTGATAGTCCTTGGGTTAGTCCCATTCACTGTGTTCCAAAAAAGGGTGGCATTACTGTTGTCACGAATGATGAAAATGAGTTGATTCCAACTCGACTGGTTACGGGGTGGCGTGTTTGCATTGACTATCGTAAGTTAAATGATGCCACCCGCAAAGACCATTTTCCTCTGCCTTTTATGGATCAGATGCTTGAGAGATTAGCAGGAAACGAGTACTATTGTTTCCTTGATGGTTTCTCGGGATACTTTCAAATTCCCATTGATCCACAAGATCAAGAGAAGACTACCTTTACATGCCCTTATGGAACCTTTGCTTATAAACGTATGCCTTTCGGCTTATGTAATGCTCCAGGCACATTCCAGAGGTGTATGATGGCTATATTTACCGACATGATCGGTAAAACAATGGAGGTCTTTATGGATAACTTTTCGGTCATTGGGAATTCGTTCCAAGCATGTCTCTCCAATTTAGAAAACATGTTGAAAAGGTGTAAAGACACCAATCTCTGTCTAAATTGGGAGAAGAGTCATTTTATGGTCAGAGAGGGCATTGTCCTCGGCCATAAGATATCAAAGAACGGGATTGAGGTTGACAGAGCTAAAGTTGATGTCATTGGTAAATTACCTCATCCCACTACCGTCAAAGGTATTAGGAGTTTTCTGGGTCATGCCGGTTTCTATCGTCGATTCATACAAGATTTTTCTAAAATCGCCCGGCCTATGACTCATCTTCTTGAAAAAGATGCTCCTTTTATCTTCTCACCCGAGTGCATCAAAGCTTTTGAAATACTAAAGAAAAAGCTTACTGAGGCACCCATTCTAGTTGCCCCCAACTGGGATTTTCCCTTTGAGCTCATGTGCGATGCGAGTGATTTTGCAATCGGTGCAGTCCTGGGGCAACGAAAAGCCAAACATTTTCAGCCTATCCACTACGCAAGTAAAACAATGACTGAAGCTCAAACTCATTACACCACTACAGAAAAAGAATTGTTGGCTGTGGTGTATGCCTTTGAGAAATTTCGGCCATATTTGATCTTGACAAAATGTGTAGTGTATACGGATCACTCGGCTCTCAAATATCTTTTTGCAAAACAAGATGCAAAGCCGAGACTGCTCCGTTGGGTTCTCCTCCTGCAAGAATTTGATATCATTATACGTGATAAAAAAGGAGCTGAGAACCTAGCTGCTGATCATTTATCCCGATTAGAGAACCCACACCAAGATGTTTTCGAGAAAAAGGAAATAAATGAAACATTTCCTCTCGAGACACTCAATGCGGTTACTTTTCGAGGAAATTCTACTACCCCATGGTTTGCTGACTTCGCAAATTACCATGCGGGTAACTTCATTGTGAAAGGGATGTCGACCCAACAGAAGAATAAATTCTTCAAGGATGTTAAACATTATTTCTGGGACGACCCCTTCTTGTTCAAAATTTGTGCGGATCAAGTCATCCGACGGTGTGTTTACGGACAGGAAGCTATTGACATTCTCAAAGCTTGCCATGCTGGACCCACGGGGGGCCATCATAGTCCAAACTACACCGCCAAAAAGGTGTTTGATTCCGGGTTTTATTGGCCCACAATCTATAAGGATGCCCAAGAACTCATAAAAACTTGTGAAGCTTGTCAGCGTCACGGTAATATTTCACAACGGAATGAAATGCCACAAAATGCAATTCAAGTCTGTGAAATCTTTGATGTCTGGGGCATTGACTTTATGGGGCCATTTCCATCATCTCGAGGAAACAAATACATTCTCGTGGCTGTTGACTATTTGTCAAAATGGGTTGAAGCAAAAGCTTTACCCACTAATGATGCCCGAGTTGTTGTAAAATTCCTTAAAGCTCTTTTTGCCCGTTTTGGAACCCCACGTGCTATAATCAGTGATCGTGGTACGCATTTTTGCAATGACAAATTTGACAAAGTCATGCAAAAGTATGGTGTAACTCACCGACTTTCTACTGCGTATCACCCACAAACAAGTGGGCAAGTTGAAGTTTCAAATCGGGGTATTAAAAGAATCTTGGAAAGGACTGTAGGAGAAAATCGTGCATCTTGGTCGGATAAATTGGATGATGCACTATGGGCCTTTCGTACAGCTTACAAAACACCCATCGGGTGTACACCTTACAAGCTTGTGTACGGAAAGGCATGTCATCTACCGATCGAATTAGAGCACAAAGCCTACTGGGCCTTGAAACATGCTAACTTTGACCTTCAAACTGCGGGTGATCACCGTAAAGTTCAAATGAATGAATTAAATGAACTACGTGATCAATCATACGAGAACTCTTTAATCTATAAAGAAAAGACAAAGAAGATTCATGACTCAAAAATCAAGAACCGCGTTTTCAACGTTGGTGATCGAGTCCTTCTTTTCAATTCAAGATTGAAGATTTTCTCGGGAAAACTCAAATCCCGTTGGTCTGGTCCATTCACTGTTACAAAAGTTTATCCATATGGTACCGTTGAGTTATCTCAAAATGACGGACCAAATTTTAAAGTGAATGGTCATCGATTAAAACACTACTTTGGAGAGGACATACCATTCATGGTTGTCCCGGATCTTCAAACTTTCCCCATGAACCAATAAATGCGGGGATCGAGTCAAGCTAATGACTCGGTGATCAAAAACATTAGCAAAACATGGGTTCTCACCCGTGTCTCTGTTTTCTTTCTCTTTTCTACCACCAAGTGTGGGGGAGATTGTCTCTTCCATTAACTTCCCCGTAGACTTTTAAATTGCTTTTTCTCCCGGGCTATTCAGGAGCACTTTATTACAGTTGGCCGTTCACAAGCGGTTAGCTAGCGTGATAAACCTGACTGTTCGGGAGGAATCAACTTAATTCGGGGTCGAGTCAGGCTAGTGACTCGGTGAACAAAAACATTAGCCCGCACCATATGGGTTTTTCACCCATATTTCTGGCTTCTTTCTATTTTCTACCACCCAATTTTGGAGGAATGCCCCACAGGTTGTATATATGTAAGTATCTCATTAAAAAAAAAAAAAAAAAAAAAAAAAAAAAAAAAAAAAATAGAGGTAATTTGCATGCCGTAACGGCTTAAATGCAAATTAAATAAAAATAAAATAAATATGTATATAAAAATAATGGCTATTCAGTATTTCCCTTTTACGTTCTAAGTGTTGGTTTAACAGCCTGTTCTTTGAATATTGAGGGCAATATTCAGTTCTAAGTGTGGGGGGGAAATTCTAGCGAATTTTATCAAATGTATCATCTAGCACCCCCATTTTAGCCAAAATTTTAAAAATTTTTTTTCTCACTTAGAACTCGGAAAATGGTTATCAGTCCGCCATGTCTAACACACAAAAGGATTGGCTAATCCCGGAGCAAACGGCTCTGGGTAAAGATGTATCAAATCCGTTTATGGCTTGCAATTTGCCAAAAATTGTATGGTTCTCGACTCACCATATCTTTAATTAGTGAAGAGTTGGCTAGCCCGCAAGGTTATGGCTTGTGGTAAAGGCTTTGGAATACCATAATTGGTAATCAGCTCACCAAAGATAATAGTTGTAATTTATCTAAGAGCTGGCTAGTCCGGAAGCAAACGGCTTCTGGTAAAGACTCCTCAAACCCGTTGAAAGCTGATGGTTTGCTCAAAATCATTTGGTTATCATTGTGCCAAAGTATCACATACTAAAACAATGGCTAGTCCAGAAGCAAACGGTTTCTGGTAAAGACAAATCAAAACCGTTTACAGCTGGTGATTTGCTCAAAATCACATGGTTATCAGTGTACCATAGTTCTTACTTGAACTAAAACATTTGGCTACTCCAGAGGTGATGGCTTCTGGTAAAGAGATTCATCCATTAAAATCTTCATAAAAGATTGCTAGGGACTAGCAATAGTTTAGTGTGGGGGATTGATGAGTGTGTAAATACTCATCATTTCTTTCACATTTGAGCTACAGAAACAGTCAAAAACACTTTAAAAAGTCTAAAAATGTATAAAAATATCATCTGACTGTGTTTTTTATAAGTTTCAGGGAAAAACAAACAATAAATGGCATAATTTGCATTTTAGTCCCTGAACTTTCAGAATTTGGTAAATCTAGTCCCTAGAATCTAAAAAAGTGGAATTTATCATTCAAGGTCCCTAAAATAATCTTAATTGTCAAAATTGGTCCTTGAATGATTGTTTGGGCAAAAATTACAAAAAGGTCCTTCAATTTTGAAAAATGTCAAAAATGGTCCCTGGGTTATTTAAAATGGAAAATAAATAATTATAACCCTTGTATTATTTATCTTGGCAATATTGGTCCCTTGGAATAAAGTTTGGGAAAATGACAACTCAGCCCTAAAGTTTCAGCAAATGGCAAGTTTAGTCCCTATGTTAAATATCTAAACCAAAATCCGGATCTAAACTAAATACCCACAATCCAAATCCAAAATAAACCCAACCCAGTCTATTTCCCATAACCCAAGCCCAAAACCCATACAAGCCCAACTACTTATCTGAGTTTAAAAACTCAGTCAAAACCCCTTTGACCCGTCTCTTTCCCACTCACCCCAGCCATAACCAGTCATCCCCCCAGCTGGCTCATCCACCTCATTCCCCCTCCTCAACACTCCACCTAACACATCCAAAACCAATAAATGCTTCCTTCCCACTTCCCACTACCAAAAATCAGAGAAATAATCAAAATTCACTTTTGCCGCCAAAATGACAAGTGGATGAACAAGATGAATTGAAGCAATCCAAAGGTGGGAATGAGATCAAGGATGTCGACTAGCAATATCCCAGTAGTTTTTTAGTATATATAAACATGTAATAGACTAGAGAAAAAAGTTAGTTAAGTTTAGTATAATCGTAATTTTCATTAAGTATTTCTTTCATTGTAATTTCAGTTTTTATGATCAATATAAGTTTCAATTAAGTCATTAAAGCTTGTTTCAAACACTTATGTTATAAATTTCATGTATGCTTAGTTTCATAGTTTCTGTGAATCATTATAAGTTCAAACACCTTCCATAAGCTGTTACAAGCTACCATAACCCTTCCATAAGCTTATAAAAGCTTATTATAGCTTTCTGTAAGCTTATCTTTAGTTTACTAGTTCACAAGTTCGAATTTTGGAAAAAGTCAACAAAAAGTCAACAAACTCATGATAAGCTTCTCTGGCTTGAACAAGCTGGAATTGTGGAAGCTTCTGGTTTAGTGGCTCTATGGAGAGCTTATAGGTTGGTTCTGTTCTTGGTTCCTCTGAGTTTCATACAAATTCGATTGTAAGCTCATAATATCATATTAGCTTAATTTTTCATTAATCACTATAAGCTGCTTAAATCTAGTTTAAAAGCTATTAAAAATAATCAATATTAGTTAATAATTAATTAGTGTTCAAGTTCTCAGCTTGTTTAATCAATTTCAGTTCAAAATTCACAAAACACCACCCTAAAGGGGTGTTTGGTTTAAGTACTGTCACAAGCCAAAACAGCTTGTACTGTTACTTGACCATATGGTCAACTTTGGTTAAGCTTATCTCAGTCCCTATAAGCTATTTTCAACATCTCTTAAGCTCTATAGATCAGATGTCTAATTTCTTAGACCTAGTGTGATTTTCAGTCAAGTAAAAGCTCAAATAAGCCAATATAAGCCCTAAGCCTTTTAAGCCTGTTTCTTTAGCACTTTTGTGTTCCAATTAGTGTATTGGTTAAGTCCTCACAACCTTAGAACCTAGCATCAAGTATACACTGAGTTGCTTAGCAACTCAGTTTCACAGACTGCATAAAGCAGACTTTGTGGTTTTTTATAAACTTTGAGATTTTCTAGTTCACTCATTTTAAGCCCAATTAAGCTCATTCCTTTTGATCCTTAAACCTCACCAGCTCAACTCATTAGGATAATTTTAGTTCGATTTTTAGAAGCCTTTTAAGCCACTAAAATTAGGCCTGCAAGTTGGGATTTCTCCCCTGCACCAGCAGACTCAGTAACAACTGAGCTTATTTTGAGCTTTTAAGCTCTTAGACTTAGCTTATCCTGAACCCTTTAGCTTAATTATAATTAACTCAGTCCTTTTTAACCTTTTTCATTCAACCTTAGCTTAATTCTAGCCTATAGCTTAAATTCTTACAACCTAGTTCTTAAAAACCTTAACTAGCCAACTGTTTCAATAAGCCCATTGTTTCTAGCTTATTTAGTGTAAACCAAAAATAGTTCCTTAATTAAATTAGCTTATATTTACCTGAAAAGTCATTAGCAAAAAGAAAATCACCAAAAAAAATAAGTTTACATAATTGTGCCACTTGTGGGATTCGAACCTGTGACCTTGTGGTTATCTGGTGCAAAACCAAAGCAAACCCGTGCACCATCTGCCCTAAGTGGTTTCTAGTGTTATTTGTTTCCTCATTTATTTATATACTAGTAATAGCAGTTTAGTTTTATTAAGCTTATTATACTTCTAGCTTTTTTGCAGCTTATTTAGAATAAGTTGTCTATCCCATTTTAATTTTGTTAACTCAGTAATCACTTAAAGTAATTTAGAAAAAAGTTTCAGAATTTATTTCATAGTTTTAATATTTTTAATCTTTTAATTAGTTTAAAATAGTAATTAAATTATAATAAATAGAAAAATAATCAGAAAAATATAAATCTTTTTTAGATAATTTTATTTTGTCATTTTTAATCTAGGAAAAATATAAAAATATTTTTAGGACTTAAAAACAAACGAAATAGAAATAAAGTGATAGCTTCTATTTAATAGAATTTATCTTTTTAAATTTTAATTAAGTAATTTTCATTTTTATAATTTTCTTATCTTTTTATTACCTTAGAGTATTTATATAAAAATTTTCAGATTTTTATTTGATCTTTTAGTATTTATTAGAATTTTAATTAGTTTAAATAATTATTAAATAGTTTTTAATTAATAATAATTAATAAATAAGTCAAATAAATAATTTTCTTTTTTCAATAATTTTCTTTTATTATTAGGATTGTAAAAAATAAATTTCATATCCGTAGGCTTTTTATTTCTTAAAACTCACTTTTTATTTCGTACGTTTACGTTTATTTAAATTTAAACGTACGGTTTTAGGTTTTTATAAGTTTTTAAGTAATTTGGTTTCCAGTTCTTGTTTATATAGCTTGGTTAAAGCTATTTTATTATCTCATTAGTGTAATCAAAATCATAATCCCTTTTCTGTTCATAAACACTTGATCACGATCCGTTTTTAAGCACAATTTCGCATCTCGCTGGGACTTAAACGACCCGGGGATAAAACTATACTCCTTGGATAATTGCATTGTGTCCTTGATAGTTTGACTTTTGTTGACCACATCCGTGGTTGATTTAAGTTGACTGTTTAGAACCAATCATACGATTACCGGAACTAACCAAGGTGCATGGCAATCTAATCACTTAAACGCCTCAAGTCCTCCACGGAATTATATCATATACACTTTAACACTATAGCACACATTCATTATTATCAACTTAGGTTCACATAATCCATTTCAAAACTTAAACATTTACTTCCCCGCATTACCATCTCTTATATTCAATGCATCTAATAGTGGTTTAAGTCTAGGAAACCTAAAGTGAAAACCTAATTCACTTAAACCAAAGCTCTGATACTAATTTGTAACACCCAGTGAACGACACGTCATAAATACTCAATTTTTAATACTTTTACGTGGAAACGACTTCACTTAACGGACACTCTGTTACTCTTTTGACCATTGACAAAAATCTATAAACTTTCAGACATTGAAACTATTTTTTGATGAAACTAGCATCACTTACTTTCGAAACGCCGGGTGGCACGACCCGTGACGACTTACGGTTTAAAAGATATGATTTTTCAAAAATCGATAAATTCGGAAAAATCCTTTCCAACTGCAGGTTGAGTTTCCCAACCGCAGGTTGAAACTTACTGATTAAATAAACCACCTCCCAACCGCAGGTTGGGATTCCCAACTGCCGGTTGGGGGCCTGCAGCTCCCAAATCGTGCATTTTGACAACTTTTTACGATATACCACTTATACCACTTCCGCGTTACACCAAACTTTCCAGATTTCATATTTACATTATAAATATCATATCCATATAAAAACATTTGCCATTTGACCCTCAGAATAGTAAAATGACAAGTTTTGTACCAAAACCCGTTTTGACCCATTTTCACAACAAACCTTTACCACTTCATTTACATACCAAACTTAACCAAAGCCATTAGTATAACATGATAAACTTATTCCATAACCAAATGTCCCGTTTACAACCCAAAATGGGTATATTTACACTTAATCCAAACGCCCCTTTTACTTTTGACATTGAAAACTTAAAACATACTTTGACATATCGTTTGACCACCAAATTACTATAAAAACCTTGACATACACTTTGACACTTGACTACACTTTACAAACCATTATGGGACCAACGGGGGTACAACCTTGATCGAGCTCGGTATTCTACCTAGTTCCTACATTCTTACCAAGCCTTCTAGTCTTTCACATATCCAAACCTTTAACCTTATTCCAAGCCATAGCATCACACATAAACCTACAAACGTTAAACACTTAAACCGTAAGCATAAAGCTTAGTAAGTAAAATGGGTATAACTTAACATCATACATCAAACATATATTGCACACATAACCATCATTCCATCAGAACATTAACCATAACACATACCTTAATCCATCATTAAGCGTCACCATTCATAGTTTATAAAATAACTTCTTTTGTTTAAGTCCATATAAAGCTTTCTTGAGTTTATACACATGATCAGGTTTTGCGAAGTCAATGAATCCTGGAGGTTGTGACACGTATACCTCCTCATTGATAAAACCGTTAAGGAATGCACTTTTCACGTCCATTTGAAATAACTTAAAGTCTAGGGCGCATGCATAGGCAAGAAGTATCCTTATAGATTCTAATCTAGCTACGGGGGCATAAGTTTCTTCATAATCAATTCCTTCCTGTTGATTATAACCTTGGGCAACAAACCTAGCTTTGTTCCTAGTAACTATTCCATTTTCATCTAACTTATTTCTATAAACCCATTTAGTTCCTATGATGGTCATGTTCATGGGATTTGGGACTAGTTCCCAAACGTCATTAGTCTTAAATTGATTTAGTTCTTCTTGCATAGCCATAACCCAACTTTCATCTTTTAATGCCTCATTTATATTTTTAGGTTCTATAGTTGATAGGAAACAAAAGAAGTTATTTTTATCTTGAGCTTGTGATCTAAGGGTTCTTTGATTTAGGTTTCCTATTATATTATCTAATGGGTGTGATTTAGATTCCTTAACATTTACAATTTCGTTATCTCCTAATGTTATATCAACATTATCATCGCCTAAGGGTTTAATTTTACTAACCTCAATAGCTTCTTCTTCAACTAGGTCATCATCTTCTAGGGGCAATGTCTTAGGTGGTGGTGGAGTTTCATCAAATGTTACATTTAAGGACTCTTCTACTTTCATAGTGTGTTTATTAAGTATTATGTATGCTTTACTATTTTGCGAATACCCTAGAAAGATTCCTTCGTACGACTTAGGATCAAACTTAGTAAGGTAATCTTTTGTATTGAGAACAAAACATTTGCTCCCGAATACCCTAAAGTAATTTAGATTAGGTTTTCTACCTCTTAATAACTCATATGGGGTTTTTTCTAAAATTCGCCTAATTGAGACTCTATTTATTATATATGTCGATGTATCTACGGCGTGACACCAAAATTTTTGTGGGATAGATTGTTCATTTAGCATTGTTCTACTCATTTCTTGTAAGGTTCGATTCTTTCTTTCTACTACCCCATTTGAGTGTGGAGTGCGAGGAGCGGAGAAATTGTGAGATATCCCATTTAAATCACAATATTTTCCGAATTGCACTTCGTTATCAAATTCCCAACCATGGTCCGTCCTAATTGATACTATAGAACATCCTAATTTATTTTGAATCATTTTACTAAATATTTCAAACTTATTAAAGGCTTCGGTTTTATCACTTAAAAATCTAGTCCACGTGTATCGTGAATAGTCATCTACAATTACTAAGGTATAACGATTACCTCCGTAACTCCGCACAGCGGATGGACCAAAAAGGTCCATGTGTAATAATTCTAGGCATCTAGTAGTGGAGACTATATTCTTAGCTTTATGACTAGCATGTGCTTGTTTTCCTATTTTACATGCATCGCAAAAGTGTTGGTCATATCTTAGGTTAGGCAAGTTTCTAACTAATTCTTTAGAGGCTAGGGATTGTATTTGTTGCATATTTGCGTGACCTAATCTTCTATGCCACAATGTAGAGTTTTCATCTAAGGTTGCTAGACATATTTTATCTTCCGGTTTATTTCCTAGTTTCATAATATATACGCCACCTTTCCTAATTCCTCTACCTATGACATTTCCGTCCTTAACTATTTCGCTATCTTTACTTGTAAAAGTAACCCTACACTTATTATCACATATTTGTCCTATACTAAGCAATTTATATGTTAAATTATCTACATGCTCAACATTTTCAATAGTTAGGGAGTCTTGAGAGATCGTACCTTTGCCAATGATTTTTCCACGAAAATCACTACCGAAAATAACATTACTTTCGTTGTATGCCTTGTAGGAGGAGAATAGCTTCCGGTTTCCCGTCATGTGCTTCGAGCATCCACTATCCTTAATCCATTCGTCGGGCTCCAAATTTATCCCTAGACATATTTCATCGGTGGCTTGAGCTACAAGGCACTTTTCGTCTTTTGCTTTGTCTGCTTCATCTTTGTCGCTATCACTCCATGTTCCACTAACAAATGCGCTTTCGTAATCATAACCCGGTGGCTTTGGACATTCGCCAATGAGATGGTTTTGGCTTCCACATCTAAAGCACTTTCTTTTCCCGTAGTTATCATTTCTATTTCTTTGAATCGATCTTCTTTCATCTCGCGGTTGTCTCGTGAATCTTCCTCGTCTCTTGAAGAATTTCTTGAATTCTCTCACGGCCATTGCATATTCTTCGTCTTCACTATCGTCACTTGAATCGTCATCATCACTAACCTCCTTTTTGACTTTTAGCGCAAGAGTTTTTATTTGATCTTTCTTACTCTTGACCGTTTCAAAGTCTCTTTTTATAATTTCTTCATGGACCTTCAAGTTGCCAATAAGTTCATCAAGCGATAGCGTCATCAAGTTCTTCGATTCTTCAATAGCCGTGACCTTCGCGCGCCATTTTGGATGCAATGCCCTAAGAAATTTCCTTACACAATTTTTGCTAGAAAAAGTCTCATCAAGTGCTTTTAAACTTGTGATGATTGTGTTAAATTTAGCAAATGCATTATCAATAGATTCCTCTTCAGGAATTATAAATTGTTCATATTGTTGAACAAGAAGATCTATTTTGTTATATTTGACTTGACTATTACCTTGGTGAGTGATTAGTAAAGAATCCCAAATTTCTTTTGCGGTTTGACACATAAAAATTCGTTCATATTCTTTGCGTGGTAACGCATTATAAATTACCATTTTAGCCTCATTATTTTTTGCTAGCTTCTTTTTCAAATCATCATTTTGTTTTTCAAAAGGTACAATTTCATCTATTTTAGTTAAAGGATTATTTTGAATAGGAGGAAAATCACCATAAGTAATAACATGCCAAAGATCAAGATCCTTTGATTTCACATAAGTTTCGAATCTATTTTTCCAATAAAGAAAACCATCACTTTCAAATAGTGGTGGTCTTTGCATAAATTGCCCTTCTAAATATTTTAAAGATTCCATAGATCGTTTCAAGTTTTAAAATACAGTTTATTTTAAAAATCTTGTTTGACCTGGCTCTTGATACCAATTGTGGAAAACTAGAAAGGGGGTTGAATAGTTTTATGTCATTTTAAATTTTATTGTGAAAACTTTGTTTACTTTTTAAAACTTAGATTCGAATTTATGAGATCTCAACTCTTGAACAATATGAACAATATATATATAAATAAATATAAATAAGCAATGCAAGTAAGGTAATAAAATGAAATGAAAGATAAAGATGGAAAGATCTAACCGAGAGACAAGAGATTTATAGTGGTTCGGCTACAAGGACACCTTCCTTGCCCTACTCCACTCCCCGAGCACCTAACTCGAGAGTTTTCTTCACTATGTCAACAAGCTCCCTTATGGCGGAGAAAACCTTACACAACTTTAGCTTACACCGGCTTAACGACACAAAGCTAGATGTCGAGTTCTAATCGTAGCTAGAACCAATCTCACAACTTATACACGACTTAATCACACCTTCTTCTTCACGACTTCTTCACGACTTCTTCACAACTTATTTACTATGACTTCACACCTTCTTCACAACCTAACACAACCTATGTACAATTCTACTTCTTCACACCTTTGCTTCTAACACACCTTAACTTCACAACTTCACTATTAACACTCTAACCTATCCCAAACAATTATTCACACAACTATCAAACAACAATACACAACTTATATACAAATGTATGATGACACAAACAACTTAGGTATCTAAGTTGCAATACTTCTTCTCTAGTTGTTGAAGGAGTATTCTTCTCTTGCACTTGAATGAAGGAAGCTTGGATCACTTGGAAACCAAAGCTTAAGATTATATGATCAAAGGGTTTTTGAAGATATGAAATGAGATCTACAACAGAAAGTTTTAGTGTGCAAAAGGTAAGTAAAAATCCAGTGGAAGGCTGGTATTTATAGGCAGAAAAACTGGACAGCTGGAACCTACAGGAGCGTGGCCGGCCCCCTTAAATAGGGGGGGCGGTCCCCTTAATTTTAAGGGGGCCGCCTAGCAAAATTAAGGGGGCTGCCCAAGCCGTCCGTTGCCCAGTTTTGTCTTTTTGTGGGGAAGGTTTTTCTGGAACATTTTTACTGATTTTGGTTAAAAATTTGAATTCATAAATTTATAATGAATTAAACCTTTTTATTTATTACCAAAAATGTTTTTCTAAAAGATATAAAATATTTTTGACATTTTATAAAAAATCTAGTGTTTAAGAAAATGTTCCTTTGATCATATAATGCATTAAGCATTAGTTCATTCATACCTTAAGTGATTTTAGTTGTAGAAGTGAATATTTGCATCTAAGTACTTGTTTATTTTATAAGTTTATGTTTTAATGAGTTTATATTTTGTGATCATCAAAACATAGAGATATGAATAAATATTGATAATGTTTTTAATGGCTCATTTGGATTCTGGAGGTGGCTATTGAGGCTATTGATCTGGCCACATTTCTTAACGAAAACCTCCTCCAACCACCGTATACAACCTCCACATCTATTTTTTCTATCCTCCTCATCAAAACATTAGTATGCCCGACAACGATGTCTCTTTGAGACACTAAATATACACAAAAAAGGTCCAACAAAAATTAAACAACAGTCATACCCATAATATTTTAGATACCACAAAACACTTACGCTCACCAACAACATAGAAACTACAAATAATCACAAATCCATGCCAACGTTTAAAACACAAAAGCCGCTAGAATAAACATATGCAAATTTGCATGACTGCACAAATCTGCGATATCTAGACCAAAAAATGTCCTTCATTTTTTACAGTTACACCATAACCTATATGATGACTAAAACACACTTAAGCATTAGCAACAAATTTGTGACATTTGTGACATTCCAAAGAAAAAAAAAACCATATAGCACTTATAAAGAAATTAGAAGTTATAACCGCATCATACAATACTTAAATCTAATGCCAAATATCAAACACAACACATGCATAAAAACTAAGCCTTTTTTTTTATAACTTCCTTACTTGCCAGCATATAACGCAATTTAAACTAAGATAACCACAACTCACGGGCCACCATATAAAGCCACCAAAGGCATAAAGAAACAGCAAAGATTCACACATTACTTTGGCTATCATACGTCGCTAAAACAAAGATACACACATATCCCCAAACACACAAATAAGCAACATCTATAACCATAATCTGCAATACGAAATCGTCATCTTTCGCGGGAAATTTTTTTTCTCTCATCCGCTTATAAAATCATCAATTATAACCTCCTATCAACCTTTAAAACATATTACAATGGACTTCTGATAACATGCTATACAAATAGCATAAAATTAGCACACATGTATAGTGTTGAAGCAATTTCTTGCAATCACTTCAGACAAATAAAGAGGGCCTGCCGGCTGAACTCCACTAGGGTTCTTCCGGTAGGCTTGGGGCTGATCACCTCGATCGTCTGGGGTCTTCCGGATATCTCGATCGTCTGGGGTCTTCCGGATATCTGCACACAACAGCACACGTTAGGCTCGCCCCGGGTGTTATCCCAGGACCCACCTCCGGTGTGAGAGTAAGTATCTGATATTCCGAAAGGGCTATCAATCGTAGTGAGGAATTAATGCAGGTAAAAGTGTTAGTTGAGAGCAGTAAATGAGTCGAGTATTTATAGTACTCGACCTTGATACCTGGAATGGCGGCGCCGGATTTTCAGGAGACATGTCCCCGACATAATCCCGTAAATCCTGGGGCGGCGGCGGCGGTGTCTGCAGCTGCCATCTGTCAAAAGGTAAACGCCACCTGTCCTATTACTCACTGTGATATTGGCCGGATGAGTCGTGTTCCTTTCGGTATGTCCGGACGGCCGGATGTCGTCCGGACGGCCAGTAGAGACAGGCCGTTCGGACACATACGTCAACATGTCCCTCCCCAGTGTTGCATTATCGGCTGAAGGTCGATGATGTAATACTTATACAATATCTGTGCGCCTTTCGGTACCTGCAATTTTTAGGTAATACCTTTGGTGCCTTTCGGCATATTTTGTTCGAACATATACACCCATAAGATTAAGATAATACCTTACAGTTGCTTCGCGTTTTAGCCTGCGCTTTCCGATACATGCATGTGATATCGGTATTGCGCTGTTGATAAAATATTGACGTAATACTGCAGAGATTACCTTGTGGCTTTTCGGCCTAAGTCTTTAGGATCACTGTTGCATTTGTTTTTTTTAGTTTGGCCGATGGCGAAGTGCCTTACAGAGTTGGTGTTGATATGCCATGGCTTTGATGTGTGGAAGTTATTATTGCATCGTTCCCGATCCTCTTCTGGCTTATAATGTATATTATGCGTACGTTTTTATTTCTTTTGGTGAGCAATCATTGTGTACACCCGACGGGTCAGAGTGCCTTTTTCAATTTATCCGGAGGGCCTTGCCCTTCTGTGCGTAGGCGCTGCGATTATGCCGATGGTACGACATTGCTGACAAACTATGGGTTCACGTTTGACCTTTTCCGAAGGATATGCCGTTAGATTCTAGCATGTCTTACATCATACCGATTTTACCAAGTATCGCCCTAGTGTTTTTATGAGTGCGCCTCTCTCTTTTATTATTATTTAATATTCTGTCACTTTACGGTTGTTCCATGTAGGTCATTGTTGATGGACTGACACGTATGCGCGTGTTTAGTGCGTGTGCAGATTTGCAGCCACGTCAGCGTCTCGCCAAATGTGACATTCCACATCCTGAGTTCTTCCTATAAATAGTGACACTGATGTGTGTTTTTTACTACCGTAATTCCATAATCTTAACTGAGACGCCTTCCGGTATTATTTTCCGAACGATTCTTGCCAATCTGTCCTACATTTTCATACTAGTCTTTCGTCTTTCCAAGGTACGTTTCGAACCATCTCTGTCTTAACTTTATTTTGTTGTTTGGCTGTATCCCTTTTTCCCCGGTAAAACCGCATCGGCTTTGCCCACTTCTACTTGTGAGAGCTTTCCAGGGGTCCAATTAGAGACACGTGCCTTTCGATGGGGTTAAAGGGTTGTGCATGGGGTTATCACGGATTACGAAATACCGTAGAGAGGCATACCTAGCGTCGTTAGGAATGCACCATATAACATTTTTCGAGGTTTATCCTCGTAGCTTCCATATAAACCCTTCAGTTCTTTTACCTCGAACGCCGATAGGATGGCTTAGGGAACGATAGACCTCGCGTCGTTTGAATTTCCCACGTCGTAGGGCTCTCGTTCGATTGTGGGTATCCCAACTAGTGGGCAACTTCTAGGGGAATCGGGAGGAGGGTTATGCCCTTACGGTCTTTGTCTGTCTCCTTTTATTATTTTAGTTGTGTTTCGGCCTTCGCCTGTGCAACGTTTTGACCATCACCTGCATCCGTTTTTTGCAGCTATCATAATGTCTCAATACCTGAGGAAGCCCAAAGTTAAGAAGGATGTGCCGTTGACCCAGGGGAGTAAGCATCAAGAGAGTCAATCCCAAGGAACGCATACTGCCGCCGTTCCCCAAACCGTTATCCCTGAGCAGACGGCCGAGACGACCAGAGTCGAAAAGTCTGACCCAAAGGTTTCGGGTTCCCGAAAGAGGAAACCGGGTGAGGATGTTGTCCGCCCCATACCTCAGTCCCAAACACAGGGGACTAGAGTCCGCCTTCACCGTGACGCGTCCGGTGGGGGTACTTTCCGAGAGCCCACTGAAAGCGAGAGTGCTTCGGGCGCAAGAAAACAGCCGGAGGGACCCGATGCTTCGGCCGGAAGAAAACAGCCGGATACCCAAGGGGGTATCGGCGGGTGCTTCACGTCGGAGGCAACTGGTGCTGGCAAGTCTTTCCTCTCTTTTTCTTTATAAATCATTGACCTTCTAACTTTGTATTTACTCCGAAATTGTTGCTTGACTTACTGATTTATTTCTTCTTTTTCCGGAAATGTAGGGGCTTCTTCCGCTGCTGATCCTAACCGCGGGAAGGATAAAGCAACCGGTGAAAGTGAGTCGGCCTCTTTGCATGTGCCAATGTGGAAGGTGAGTAAGGATGACCGCTTGGATAGCTGGAAGGTCTGCCGGGAACTGTTGTTGAACCTACCGACTCCGAAAGAAGAGTCATTTTTGGAAAGTTTGGGGGATGTCGAGGCTGTTCAGAGAGCCTGGAGACTTTTGGGTATGGGGTCCGTTGCTCAGTCCGACTTGTTGCTTCGGTTCGAGAAACTCCTTCATGATCATAGCGAGCTTTACCAAATCCACCAGCATTGTGGAAACCTCGGAAAGAACGGGGGAGAGCTCAAACAACTGAAGATTGAGCATTCCACCTGCCTGGTGAGAGAGTCGGAGTTGATGGGGCAAGTGAAAGAGTTGGAGAAGCTGGTGGAGGATGAGAGGTTGGCCGCAGCGGAACGAATCAGCGCCTTGGAAGCTGATTTGGAAAGAGCTAAGGTTAACCTGAGTGACGAGGTGAAGGACAACGTGGCCCTTCGGGAAGAAAAGAAAGATCTGATTGCCCGGGTGGGACGCACCGAAGGGGAAAGGTTCAGGGTTGTTAAAGAGGTTCTCCCGGAGGTTGTTCGTCGTCTGTTGGGCAGCTATGAGTACAAGAACCATTTGGCAGGGCCCTTCAGCTTGTCCTCGCAGTCCGGGTTTATGGAAGGTGTGGTTGAGGGCCGCGGGCCGGAAGAAGTGGCCGCCATTTTGGCCAAAACGGAAGACCTGGATGTGGATGCTGCGAAGAAACTCAACCCGCATTTGACGGGTTGTTTACCGCCGAGTATCCTTATATCAAGAAGATCAGCGGTTCCTATCTTAAGTCCCTTGATGAGATCCTGAAAATCTTCCCTGATCCCGACCCGGCTGCTTCTCCCCGCGCTCCGATTGTTAATGCCGCCGAGGGATCAACTTCCGGGACCACTACCGTCGAGGGCCCAACTGTTGGAAAGGACGGGTCGGCCCCCTAAGTTTCCGAATGATTTGCTTTACCTTGTGTTGTAAGGCCTTTGAGCCAAGAACAATTTTTCTCTTTCTGTTTTTATATACATACATCCGGATGACTGTAATAATCTTGTGACAAATAATTTGCGTGTCTTATTCCTTTGCATATATTTATGATTGTTTTGTGTTTCGCATGCTCCATGTTTTATGTTTCATGTTACTGTTCTTGCTTGCTTCCGGAGTGACCTGGATTTAGTGGAATTGACCTTTCGGTTGGTATGATGAGATGTTCTACTGGACCTTTGAACGATCCTGCCGGATTCTTTTAACTTGTGATTTATTAATGCTTGCCTTATCCTTCTTCCTCCTTTTTCCCTTCCTAAAAAAATATTCTTCTCTCTTTTTTTTTTTTTTTTTATTTTTTTTTTTTGCGTGGACTACATGTGTGGATTGTAATGGGACAATTTGGGTCCTTGAAATGGATGTTGTCGAATAGTTGTTCTTCGCTATTCGTCGGTGTTATGAATCGCGTCGTTTGTCCGTTGTTATCTCTGTCATTCGTATGGCACCGAAAGTACATTTGTACATTCTTTTGATTACGGGCGTGTGACATTCGTTCGTTATTATTTTTGTGTTTGTATAGTTCCGATAGTGCAAGTTTATACATTTTGTTTGGTTGTATGGTACCTTTATGAATATCGATCACAAAAGTCTCCGGAGGGGGCCAGCCTCCCGGAGGGATCGTTTTTCACTTGTGTTCAAAATGTGGTAAACGTCTCGGCCTTTCCGCCAGAATTATGGCAACCCCTTCCTTTTTTGGGTATCAACCATCTTTGGACATTGACCACAAACTCCCCGGAGGGCGCGAACCTCGGAGGGGGCCATTTTCTAATTATGTCCAGAAAATAATGAACATTGATCACTAATCTCCGGAGGGCACGAACCTCGGAGGGATCACTTTTTACTTATGTTCGCGATTTTACAGGTGGTTCAGCCTTTCCGCCAGGATTATGGCAACCCCTTTCTGGGTATCAACCATCTTTGGACATTGACCACATACTCCCCGGAGGGCGTGAACCTCTCGGGGGGGCCATTTTCTAATTATGTCCAGAAAATCAAACTTTGAACACTGACTACGCCCGGATGTCGCGAGTCACCCGAACGAGTCACTTTAAACTTGTGTTCCGATATTCCAACCTCGAACATTGACTACGCCTGGATGTCGCGAGTCATCCGGACGAGTCACCTTAAACTTATGTTCGGGCTATTTTGCAATCGCTATACATGTGGGACCTCACATAAATATTCAAGTGATGTTCCGCAGGGACATTGCCTCCCTCCCATGGTGGGGTAACTGCATTCGTCATTAAAAACAGTCAATACCGAGCCTTTTTGGGATATCATAAATATTTCAGAGATATATTGAGAGAAAATTGCCCCCTTCTATGGCAGGGTAGCTATGTTTCATTAAACCACTAACATCAAACCCTTTCGGGTGTTACATAAAATATATTAAGCCCCATTTACATGGACGCGTTTTACAATCAATTCCTTGCTTGTGGTGTCCTTCGGCCTATCCCTGTTCGACTGGTGTTCTCTCATTTGGCAAGCTTCCAATGCTTCTGTCGGATCGTGTTTCCGTAGGCCTTGCTCTCCCGCCATGTAAAATTGCCTGTCTTAAGTTATGAAGGTATTTGCATTCCTTCCGTTAGTTCGCACATTGTTACAGTAATAGAAAATAATAGTAAGGTATTTCAATGGTTATTTCGTACTGACGATTACCTGAGCCATTATTTGCGTCTTGGTCGGTATGCTGGGGTTTCTTTGATCATCCGACTGATTCAGCTTTCTCCCGTCCTTCCTTCCAATCCCGGGTTCCTTCTTTCGTTCATACGGCTTGTCCCCTCCTACTTCTCCCAACGGATAATTTCTTTCCTTGGCCTCTTTTATTTCGGTGACGGGCTTCTCCCTAGCACCTTGATGCCCTCGTGTCCTCGACTGAGTGACCAATGTCGCTATGCCGCCCTGTGTCGGGAACTTGACCATCGAATGAATGGTTGAAGGTACGGCTCGCAACTTCCTTAAACCGATGCGTCCCAGTATGACATTGTAGGGGGAAGGTGAGTCGATCACGGCAAACTCCAAACTGATTGTCCGGGATAGACCCTGCCCCCCGAAGCGGATCTCTAAGTCAATCACCCCCCTCGGCCTAATGGGTTTTCCGGTGAACCCTGCCAAGGTTGTGTCAACCTTTTTCAACCGTGCTTTCACCGCATGGTTCAGGCGCTCAAATTGATGCCCATATATTACTTCCATTGATGCACCAGGATCAACATAGACCTCGCGGATTTCTCTCCCTTCCGTTTCGACCTTGATTATCAGCGGTTCGTCCGACATTTTCTCCGGAGGAATGGACGGAAAGCTTATTGGAGCGTTCATCCATTCTTCCTTTCCCACTTCTTCCGGTTTCCGGGAGGTCATAAGGCCTCGGATCATGTTGATTACTTTCCCTTTATTCCCTTGGTAGTTTCCTCCTTGATTAGTTTTCTTTCCTCTCCTGAGGTCTTTTACCAAATGATCTAGCTTCCCCGTGCTCAACGCGGTTTTTAGCTCCTCCCTGAGTACCCAGCAATCGTCAGTGAAGTGTCCTTTCTCCCCATGATAATCACAGTACCTGTCCTCACAATCCTTCTGTGGCTTTCCCTTTGTCGGAGGAGGCTGCGGTAATCTTAGCTGATGTTCCGTCGCCAATATTTCCTTGGGTGTCTTCGTAAGGACGTCCAGATCTATCGGCCTTGTTTCGTTTCGACGGATGTCATTTCGGCGGGGGTCGGGCCTCCCAGCGTTGCCGTATCTTGGGGCGACATAAGGTGCGTAATAATCGTTCCTTCGCCCTTTGAACCCGACCCTGGGGTTACTCCGGCGTAAATCTCCAACAGGAGGCTTTGGCTGGTAGTCGTTCCTGTTGTGGTATGGGTTAGGCCGAGGCTCCGTTCTCTCTCCCTTTGGCAGCTCGGTTGCTCGGAATGCCTCCTCGGAACGAACAAAATCGTCGATCCTTTCCAACATTTCATCCACGGTTTTAGGGATCTTATCCGAAAATTTTTTGGCTAGCTCAGGGCAATGATGACCATTCAGAAATGACCCGATTTGCATGATCTCCGGGGCGTCCGGGAAGTGGTTGGCCTCACATATCCATCTTTCCTTAAAATCTGAAAGGCTCTCGTTCGCCTTTCGGTGAATCTTATTGATCTCTGTTAGGTCCTTGGTGCTTATTCTCAGCATGCTAAACCTGTTCAAAAACCTTTTCTGGAGTTCGTCCCAACTATCGATGCTCCCTGTGGGGAGCTTATCAAACCATCCTCGGGCTTTCCCGTCCAGGGTTTGTTGGAACATTCGACACCACACGGGCATGGGCCATTCCTCATGGTTTCCTGCTCCGGTGAAGCGATTGATGTGGTCATCCGGATCGGTGGTCCCTTGATATAGTTTCAAGTTCGTTGGGATCTTGTGTTTGGGGGACGAGAACTCTATGATTCTTTTTGTGAACGGGCATTTTATCATTTCTTTGAATGGTTTGCTCAAATCGTCGTCTGCCATTTTCTCCTTTTCGTGGCCGTCACTTGCTTTTTTCCCTTTCCCGTGACCATCATCTGCCTTTTTTCCCTTTCCGTAGGGCGATACTTCCACTTCCTCCTCTTCCGAACTCTCATACCCGTCGCCAAGTCTCAGCATTCTGGGGTTTACTAAGTTGCGATTGCCCGGTTGTTTGAACAATTCTTTTAATGCCGAAAGATGACCTTCAATCAGGGCTTGGGCGTCCGGAGGATGTTGGTCTCCTCCAGATCCTCCGGCTCCTCCCGCGTTTCGGACAGGGGTGGAGATGGGTGTTGTACCTGTTGTGTTGAATGCTTCAAACGTTGGTGGGGGACCTGTCATCCCTAATCTCAGGTAGATCGAGCGAAAGGTCCCACGGATGGCGCCAATTTGTTGAAGCAATTTCTTGCAATCACTTCAGACAAATAAAGAGGGCCTGCCGGCTGAACTCCACTAGGGTTCTTCCGGTAGGCTTGGGGCTGATCACCTCGATCGTCTGGGGTCTTCCGGATATCTCGATCGTCTGGGGTCTTCCGGATATCTGCACACAACAGCACACGTTAGGCTCGCCCCGGGTGTTATCCCAGGACCCACCTCCGGTGTGAGAGTAAGTATCTGGTATTCCGAAAGGGCTATCAATCGTAGTGAGGAATTAATGCAGGTAAAAGTGTTAGTTGAGAGCAGTAAATGAGTCGAGTATTTATAGTACTCGACCTTGATACCTGGAATGGCGGCGCCGGATTTTCAGGAGACATGTCCCCGACATAATCCCGTAAATCCTGGGGCGGCGGCGGCGGTGTCTGCAGCTGCCATCTGTCAAAAGGTAAACGCCACCTGTCCTATTACTCACTGTGATATTGGCCGGATGAGTCGTGTTCCTTTCGGTATGTCCGGACGGCCGGATGTCGTCCGGACGGCCAGTAGAGACAGGCCGTTCGGACACATACGTCAACATATAGCATAGAAAATCAACATAATAATACCTTAAAAATTACAAACCATGAAATTTCAATCTCGATCACTAAAAGCACTACTTATACAAATAGCATAAAATAAGCACGTATGCAAAGCATATAAAATCAGCTTATAATACCTTAAAAATTACAAACCGTGAAACTTCAATCTCGATCACTAAAGGACCACTTTCATCTTTAACCGAACAAAAAGATGACTGACCAAATCTCACCATCATCGAACACGATCACCATCGCCGGGCGACATATCTAAGAAACATTGTTTATGTTTGGTAAATGTGTGTGTTAGATTTGGTGTATGTCATTCAATAAGCTAAACAAATACATCTAACAAAAAGACACATATCCTTCTTAAAGTCACGCGCCTCATGGTTTTATCATCAAAATGACTTTTGATAGGAAGTTATTTAAAAACTTAAAACGGCGTCATTCAAGCCCAAGCAAGGCCCTCTAAACGGCGTCCTTTTCCACAAGAAATGTATAATCAAGTAATTAAATTTTTATTTTTATTTTTATTATTATTTTTTTTTTTAATTTTTTTTTTACAAAACTAACGATAAAAAAATTACAAAACTTTTTCCTTAACTAACACACCCTTGGTGTGTTGGACATGCAAAAGTTAAAATAAAATAAAAAAAGTTTATACTACCTATGATGCTATAAATTATAAAAGCCTATGTATATGCACATTTTGTGCCTCCAATATGCCCGCCATTGTAAGCGAGTTAGCGATAAATTTGTCCAAAGGATACACGTGTAATAATATTATGATCGACTAATCGTCTGAACTACGGAGTACTTAATTTTGTATGTTGATTTACTTTTTCTTCAAGTTATCATCATTTTTGATGATACCGTTTGCATATGATTTGAAATTTAAGTATTATTATGGTTGAATTTTGCAGTTTAGCATGCTTTAACTTACTAAACATACCAAATAAACACTTTTTCAAATATGCAAACAGACACCCTCATTCCTCATTCGCATAACACAAACACACCTTTATTTATTATTAAATAATCCAAACACAAATGCCAAAAAAAAAAAAAAAAAAAAAAACACCAAAGGACTTAAGATTTGCCACAACCAACCATTTGAAGATGAGAGAAAGTTGAGTAGTAGAGCGTATCGAACGCTAAAAACGACATGAAGTTTCGGAACTTATATAGGTATAAGATGAACGAGCAAAGATTTAATATGATCCTTGAGTTCTTCTCCCACATTAGTGAAACCGTCTTTATTTTTATATAAAACATCCATCACCCGTGCCAAGTTAATCACTCGCATCATCAGAGGCATCGGAATATCTTTACATACAAGGGATTCTCGGGTTATATCTTTCCACGCGTCCTCGATTTTCTTGTGAAATACTTTATGGACATGCTCCTCTGTCACATCATATTGTTTCATGTAACTTTCAACACTGGATGCAACATGTATTCTTTCTTTCTCCTCCTGCAATAATTTTAGTAATAAAAGTTTTATCAGCAAGATAGTAGGTGAACTTAAATAATTCTAAGCGGAAAGAAGGTATGTTAGCCTACAGCCCCACAGTGAGTTTTAGTGTAAAAAACAAGCTGGTGCTAAGCTTTTGGTTTGGCATACATTGTTAGCTAGCAATGAAAGTAGCAATATTCAACAGTCAAGAGATTGTTGTTGGAACAAGACTGGGTTCAAATTCTTTGGTTGTAAGCTTCAAACAATGGCATCTAATCCAGTTACAAAGGTTGAAGAACCCATCTAAATATATCTCTAGAATCTGTTTGAAGATTCAAATTTAGAAGTTTGTGTTTTTTAAATCGGGAAAAAATCACCAAATAATAACCAACTTTCACAAGTGTTTCACTAAAAACAAGTAGGGTTGGATCAGTTGGAAAACCCATTGCCTCTCAACCGAGAGGTCAAGGGTTCGATCCTCACTTCCTACAAAAGGCCGGAGGTCCTTTTCTACTTTTGGTAGAACTGGAAGCAGCCTCTCTACCTTAGGTAGGGGTAAGGCTGTCTACGTCTCAACCTCCCCCATACACCGTAACGGTATTGGGACCCATAACCCGTGGAAGACGGTATTGGGAGTTACTACTACAAGTGTTTCACTAAAGTCACTCAAAGTTGTTTTTTTTTTTTTTTTTTTTTTTTTTTTTTTTGATTGAAAAACCACCGAAGTTATATGTTTGTTCCGTTATTGTGTAATTTTTAGTTTTTTTGCCAAGTCACTATTACACTTGTGATGACATGTTAATTTTCAGATGATGTGTACATTGATTTAGCTAACATGGACGTTTCACATGAATATTGTTGGCTCGACACGGTTTTTCAGTAATTTTCGTTGGATGGCAGATGATAATACAATTCTCAAGGATAAAACATTTGATGTTTTTATAGGAGAATAATGTATATGTGTGGTGAAATATTTGATATCTCAGATAAAGATGTTTTTAATAGGAGAATAATGTGTATGTGTGGTGAAAGATTTGATGTCTCATGGATAAAACATTTGATGTTTTTATAGGAGAATAACGTGTATGTGTGGTGAAAGATTTGATGTAAACAATCGTTATTGGTTGGTTAGGAAGGATGGCATTTATTTTGCAAGAATGATAAACCTTTTCTAGATGGATTGCAATTCATGTTCAACTGGAGTAATTAAAGCTTTTCAAGTAACAATGTATAAATGCAGGTTGAAAATGAGTTATCAGGGATGAATAAAATGAATTCATGTTCAACTGGAGTAATTAAAGCTTTTCAAGTAACAATGTATAGAGCCTTTAGGGCACGTTTGGTAGAGAGAATTTCCGAGAATAGAAATGAAGTAGAGAATAGAATTCAGAGAATAGAAATGGGTAGAGAAATTTAAAGTCAATTCTAGTGTTTGGTAACATGAGAAATAAACTCGAGAATTGGCAAAAAAAAAAAAAAAAAAAAAAAAAACTTTTTATTGAAAGAATTAGAACTTTTGTTTGTTTTTTAAAAAAAACTTATTTTAAAAAATATATATTTAAAAAAAAAATTTAATTATTTTTTTTTATTTATTTTTTTATTTTTTAAAAAAACTTATTTTAAAAAAAAATTTTAATTTATTTTAAAATTTATTTTTTATAAAATTAATTAAAAAAATTATTTAAAAAAATTTATTTTTTCTAAATAACAATTCTATAAAAAATATATTTTAAAAAAATATATTTTTTTAAATTATTTTTTATAAAAAATTTATTTATTTATTTATTTTTAAAAAACTTATTTTATAAAAAATATATTTTAAAAAAATTATTAATTTTTTTTATAAAAAATACATTTACGTAAATCGGTTTGCAACTAAAAAAAGAAAGAAAAGAAAAAAAATAAAAGAAAAAAAAAAAAAAAAAAACTTACAAAGTTCCCCTCATTTCTCCCATTTCCTTACTAAAAGTAGTGGAAATGAAACTCAAAAAAATGCACTACCAATTCTCCACCAATTCTCCACATTTTTATTTCTCTAACATACCAAACAGATTCTCGAGAATTAAGCCCGAGAATTAAGCCCATTTCCATTTCCATTTCTTTGTCAAACCAAACATTGGAAATAAGCCCATTTCCATTTCTTTGGGCTCAATTCCCGCTACCAAACATGCATAGAGCCTTAGTGTGTTTATTTTCTATTTCATAACGAATTTCACATATTTATTTAAGATTGTTATAAGATAAAAGTATATTCCGAAGTCAAGTTTCACAAATTCGATCATACTAGTAAGCTAAGAGTACTATTTCTACATAAGCTAACTTTATATAAGTCGAAAAACGATTTTATATAGTACAGTATGAGTTTAGCATTCCATGTCAGCTGAATGAATGTACACATCATCTTAAAATTATCATGTCATCACAAGTGTCATGGTGACTTTGCAAAAAAAAACTAAAAATTACACAATAATGGAATAAATATATATGAAACTTGGGTGGTTTTTCAATCACAAATAAAATTTGAGTAACTTTAGTGAAATATTTGTGAAAGTTGGTTATTATTTAGTGATTTTTTCCTTTTTAAATCAAATCATTTGGCAAGTTAAGGAGGCGTTTAGTTGTAGAATTTTTTTCTCTTTTTTACGTTTCTTGATTTCTTGAGACCCAATGGTTTCTCTAGAGAAAAGTCAAAAATTTCGAATACACGTTTAAATAGAATTGTATATATATATATATATATATTTCCTTTTTAAAAAGTTATGACGGTGGGCGGTGACGGTATAGATGTTACTAATGATGATTATGGTTAGAATTAGATATTTAAATGGTAGATTGGAAAATTTTGTTCGTTCTTTTTATTTTTATTTGATTATTATTATTATTATTATTATTATTATTATTAAAGAGAAAAAAGTGAAAATTTTATAGATTTTGGGTTTTAATTTTTCTAGTTAAAGTTTGTGAGATTGTCTGTTTTGGCGGCATTTGGACATTCGCGGCTAGTACTTTATATGGGAATTTTTTTTCCTATGGTATTGGTCGTCTGTGTTTGGATTGCTCATTTTATTGTGTAATATTCTTTTTGTGTCATTCATTAGTTTTAGTTTGAAGGTTTTGCTTTTAGAAATTGATTTGCACACTTTTAGTTTTGATTGTGACACTTCAATTACTGCATTAGCCATTTGTACCATATTGACATCCTGCCTTTATTACTTGTACCGTGAGTGTGCAAATAAAAAAGAGAAGTATGCAAATCACCTTCCTTTGCTTTTGGTTTGTATGTTTTGTTTTGTTATATCTTTGGGTCTCATACTTTTTTAATTAGCTTGTTTAATTGAGTTGGGATGCTTTGTATTGTATTTTGGTTTCTTTTGAGGTTTTAATAAAATGTTATCTTTCTAAAAAAAAAGTTATAGATAAAATTAAAAAAAAAAGAGAATTTCATTTCTTTTGAAAATTGTTAGAAAAAAGTGTGACTAAATGAGTTTTCAGTATTTTCATTTCTTTATAAAAGATTACCTAAAAATATAGGATGTTTTTCATCAACTAAATACACCATTAGTTCTTTTATAATTTCTCTAATTCAATATATGTATAGTTTTTTCCTAAGAAAATATTTCATTAAAAAAAAATAAAAAAAAAAAAAAAATAAAAATAAATAAACCCTGGTATTTCATTGTAAACGAGCTGGAAAACCCGCACATTGCTACGGGAGTGTGGTGCTAAGTGTTGTCAGAAAGTTAGTCATTAAGGACTAAATTTTAAAAAGATCGATAAAACCAAAGAACTATTTTTTGAAAATGGAGTAAATTTGAAAAAGATCGATAAATTAAAAGACTATTTTTAAAAATTAATTTTGGAAATAAAATGGTTTTTTACTTAAAAAGTCCTTAAACTTCTTAGCGCATTGCATCGTTAGTTCCCGAAGGACCTATCTTGCAAACACATAATTTCGGAAATTTATTTTTCAAAATTTTATTTTTTTGAAATTATTTTTTCGAAAAAATTTTTTAGAAAAAAAAAATTTTTGAAAAAGGAGGTTTTTGAAAAATGTTTTTCAAAAAATAAAATAAAATAAAATAAAAAATTTTTTTGGTCAAAATTATTTTCCCCAAAAAAAATAAAAATAAAAGTACTGTAGCACTGTAGAAGCATTTTTTTTTGAAATTATTTTTCCAAAAAAAAGAGCACTGTAGCAACACTGTAGCAACCTCCTGCCCTTTTAATATATTGTATAATAATTGATACTCCCTCCGTCCCACTATAAGTGTCCACAATAGAATATTCAAAGTCTTTGTTTTTCAACTTTGACCGTAAATATTTTTGTTTGTGTTATATAATACTTGATGAAAGTTATATGAATTGATTTAGTTTTAGATGTGTTTTCATTGGGTATACTTTTCATCAAGTATTATATAACACAAACAAAAATATTTACGGTCAAAGTTGAAAAACAAAGACTTTGAATATTCCATTGTGGACACTTATAGTGGGACGGAGGGAGTATAATAATTGATATTTATTTTAATGTAAATCAACAACTAACATAATCTTACTAGTGAATATCAAAACTCAGTGTACCTTTTGAGAGTGAATATCATCCATGAATCTAGCAATTGCACATGAAGCTTTGATGATAGGAGGTTTTGTCAGAGCCCATTTGAATGCTTCATCTGTAACAATATCACCCATGCCAACAAAACATGTTGTTGAAAGCATGCTATACCCGCTGCTTACAAACGCAACCGACATATGCTCCTCTGCTGTTGGTACATACCCCTCATTTGCCCATTTTGCTTCCATCATATAGCTTCTAATAAACTCTTTCATCTATACGTGACAACATGAATATATAGTCTGACAGTTTTACATGCATGTGGGTGTTTTTATCATATGAATTATAACCAATGAATGATATCACAACTTACAGATTCTTTGGCATAGCTAAGATGATGTGCTTTTCCCTCTTTTTCCATTATTTCTTCCATTTCTTTGTATATATCCAAGACTCCTTGGTATAATAGTTTCATGTATTCTGGAAGCATGTCTATGCATGTAATCGACCACCTATAATTATTTACGCAAGAGTTGATCATGATTAGCTTGATTAAAGGTTTTGTTTGAAGGACGTACGTCAGTTTAATTGAAGTTCATGTTTGTCTACCAAATGCACATAAATTAATACCTTTGAATTGCTTCAGTGAAGATCTTAAGTTCTTCATAGGTTCCATAAGCATCATAAGTGTCGTCAAGAACAGTTGCCAGCGAAATTACTTTTGTTAAAAAGATCCTAGCTCGAGAATATTTTGGCTCAAAATAGATACCTAGTGCCCAAAAATAACATTCAACCATTCTATCTCTTGCATAAGGTAGATTGTTTGGGACATCAAGACCTTTCCACCACCTATAGTAATTTAACATACATGCACTATTAGTTCTATGAAAAAACTTACAATCATCAACAACAAACAGAAGAAACAAAAGAGCAAGTGCCTGAAATTATTGTAAGATAATTTGATATATTGACGCATGCAACTGGAAATTAATTAAAGTGGAGAGGATGGGATGCGGTGGTATATATATGTGTATACCTGGAAACTTCACTAAGCTCCTTTTTATGTAATGATTGAAGTAAGTTGAAACCTAGCTTCGCAAGTTTGAGTAAAGACTCATTATGAGATGCTAGTTGTTCGTACATAGGAATGTAACGCAATGCCTCTAGTCTTGTCAACCTTTTATGTAACGGCTGTTTTAGCGCTTCTTGTATGTGGGTAGATAGTGTAGGGTTGCTGTGAACAAGATCCTTTGCTATTTTCTCAAAACAAGTCCTTGTGAAAACAAGAGCATCATCTAGAACCCCTTCGCCTTGCACCCTCAAATATGTTGCCTCATACAGCTCAAGCAAGCCTTCTACATCGTTGGTGAGGGATTCCTTAAATGAGCCATCCTCTTTTTTATAGTTTTTAAAAATATCTGTCTCGGTCACATAAAAGATCATTAGCTTCTTTCGTATGATTACAATATTAAAGTCATGCATGCATACTCACCACAAGAAACATAAAAACCTTGTTGCCGAAGGATTCGAAACCAAAGGGAAGGGCTTCTGCCTTTCCAGTCATCACCATATGTATCATAAATATGTTGTAAGGCTTGCTCAATCTCCTCTTCAAAATGATACGCTATACCAAGACGTTGGATAGCATCAATAAGTTTTAGCAAATTTGTGTGCTCTGCTTGAACATCTAACGATGACACTAAATCTTTTCTCACATCTTCTCTTAACTCGTTGACTACTTGTTCTACATTGGCTTGCTCTGCTTGCTACATTGATAAATGATACACCATCAGTGTTATGGTTCATATGCACACACACAAAAACTACTGTTATTTTTAGTGAGTTATAATAATTAACTTGTGTACCTTGCCGTCGAAGATGAGAAACTGGTCTGCCCAAACGCTAGGAGGAAAGTGGACAATGGGACGAATTACTTTCTCTTCTTTAGCAGACATGTCTATGAGAAGTTTGGATTTATGTATTCAAAACCAATTGCTAGTTAGGAATAAAGGATGGGCATGATACTATTTATAGCAACAAAAAGCGGGCATCATTTAGCTACTCACAAGACACCTAATTACACCACCTACAAGCGGGCATCATTTAGCTACTCACAAGACACCTAATTACGATGGTATTAACATTTAGCTCTATGGCCCCCTACGACGCCTCCATAAACGCCGACATTAGTTGACCATCCTGGGTGCATATATAACACATCTACTAACATACTACTTTTTCGGTTTTTTTTTTTTTTTTTTTTTTTTTTCATTTTTTCTTTTATTATTATTATTATTAACTTTCACTTTAATTATTTTCTGTTGTGTTAAATAATACTTGATGCAAAATATATGAATTGATTGGGGTTTAAATATATTTTCATTAAATATTATAATTTTCATCAAATCTTTTATATAATAAAACAAAACCCCTAGTGGGGACTTTTACATTTCAAAAAAATCAAATCATACCTTATTAAGTAATAATCAAATTATTATTATTATTATTTTCTTAAATATTAAATAAGAAAAGTCTAAATACTTCTAAATTTATCCATATTCTACAAAAAAAAGAATGTGATTTGTAATCATTCAATAAAAACTTACAAAAATATATGTGTCAAAATATAAAAAATTAAAACTTGAAAACGGTGGAGCAAGTTTTTCAAAGATTTAGGCTGAAACTTAAAATTCAGTATCATTCCCACTAAATATTTGAAGTCCCAACATTCCCAAATTCCTCCTCCATCAATCAAACTCGATTTCTTATCATTCATTCACGCACAATCATTGACGCAAGAACATCTCCTCCAAATCTAATTAATATTAAAACCCACTACATTCGTAAATAACCCTAATTCAATACCTCAATCAAAGTACAATGGTTTTGAAGGTCCTGTTATAATAATTAAAACCCGAAATTAAAAATAATAATTTATTTAAATGATTAGAAAAAACCCCGCGCGTGCGCGGGTATTATATCTAATATTATATATCACAAACAATAATTCTTAAAGTGAAAGTTAAAAAAAAAAAAAAATGGGTGAATAAATTTGAACGAATGGAGTACGCTTTATCGTTTCGTAACGTCATAAAATACATGTCCCTTATATACGGCCACTTTTCATTTGTGGTTAGGTTATTTAAATATGTTACAAGCGTGCTAGTTATATAGCCCGTACGCGCTTAAGGCTTTGGTATAAATCCAACATAATGTGTTTTTAACATAAGTCACAATAATCTAAATTTTAATTATTTGTGCATATGAATTGTATATTATCTAATTTTATTAATACAATCGGTTAAGATTATTAATTTCTATCTTAGCATACTAAAGCTTGTCTTCGGCATACACTGGGTTATTAAATAAGATTTATCCATAACATTAAGTAAAATCTTTTATACTTATATTGTTTTGATACACGTGCACATATGGGTTTTTACATAAATTTCTCATTATGTATTAATATCGATTAATATTTTGTATAGATTTTTATTGTACGAAGGATTTGACATTGTTTAATTGGCACAATGTTGAGGTTGATATTGTTTATTTTTGAACGTTATGTATGTTTAATAGTACGTAATTACCTTTGAAAATCTGCTTTTTCGGATATCATTATTTAAACACTAAAAAAGAATTACATGCGTCCTTACAACCCGTGGGATTATGCCGTCATGTTAATATTTATATTACTGTTAATAATAGTTTTAGCTGTATTTAATTTTAAACCAATGTACGCGCGAGTTAAACTTATAAAATGAATAACATGAGTCGTTCTTGAACGTGGATAGTAAAAAAAAATAATCCGAAAAAACTTACTTATTCTTATAAGCAGGAATAACATGAGCAATTCATATATGTACAATCTCGTATATTCATTAAATATCACCATAACTAGTGCTTTCATTATGAACTTATTTTTCAAATTTATTTTTCGTCTCTAATGAGTATAAATTGTAACTAGCTAGTATATTAGAATTGAAAATTTAATGGTCATATGTAAAAACTCTTTAAATTAATAAATTGTTAATTTATCGATATAATAATATCTCGCTAAATTAATAAAATATCTCGGTCACAACACTATTAATTTATAGAGGTTTTACTG
This sequence comes from Artemisia tridentata subsp. tridentata, assembly GCA_021014915.2. Lineage (NCBI taxonomy): Eukaryota > Viridiplantae > Streptophyta > Magnoliopsida > Asterales > Asteraceae > Artemisia > Artemisia tridentata. The sequence continues at coordinate 130,101,982 of CP139506.1, read as the reverse complement.
TATATTATTATTGTATGAATTTAATAGGCCGACTCCTTTATCTAATTCCAAAAGTAGCAAACAAAATTAGTGTTTTCAGGTTTTGTTCTAGTCCAATAATAGTCCAATAATTAAAAAACCTCACACCAAACACTTTCTAAAGAAACACTTAAACCCTGTTAACTATAAGCCATAATTAAGACTACACATAAAGCATTTTGGGAAGTTACAAGCCATTTATACAAAATATTGGTATGAAATTTTATCACATAACTCACCTTCAATCTGTGTTTAAAAAAGCGCGCATCAGGCGCGCCCGATGCGTGATGCGTTGTGATGCGCGACTCTGTTGTATCAGACACCCTGATGCGTTGCGTTTACGGGATGTGAGGTGATGCGCGCGCATCAGACATGCATCAGCGCTTTTTTGCGCATTATGTACTTTTGGCCTTATAACATAAAATTGGACTTAATAATGTGTATTGTGCTTCTTCTCATGGACTTTACTTTTAAGATATGGTTCCAATTTGATCAATTCCTTATAAACGATAAGACTTTTGATCTTAGTTTTCGACTATTTATGTGTTTTAGCGATATAGATTCGTGAACTATGAACATGCATGGTATCTTTTGACATTAAATGTGGTACAAATGTATTATTAATGTGTTTTGTGCACTATATATAATTTAAATATTTTTTTATAAAATTATCGCCTCGGGTAAGTGATGCGCGAGCATTCGCCTCGGCTTTTTGACCCTTATTGCATCGACGCGCATCGCTCTTTTTAAAACCTAGCGTTCAATGTGCATGTTCAATTATCAAACAAAGTCACGTCGCAATATGTTTTTGACTATAAAGCTTCTAATTGGAAAATGTAGTTTCATATGAAAAAAAAATTAAAAATAAAAAAAATAAAAAATTCTACAAATAATATGACCAAATGAAGAACCTATTTGTTGACAAAAGAATGCTTGTATCCTTCTAGGTACTAGGTAGAAGAAAGACATTGATCAATCCGAAAGATAAGTCAGAAAGATCTTGTTGTTTTTATATACTTTTCCTAATGAAATACGGAGTAGAGGATATAGAAACTACAATACAAAAAAGGGTAGAGATTGATATATAACAGCATGCTTAATGTATATAATAGTATTCTGTAGCACAAAACAACGAAAAGATTGAGCTACCTACGACGGTTCTATAACCAGTGTTGTAAAAATCGGCCCAGGCGGTCGATTAATCGACGCATAATCGCTGATCGGTCACTAAGCGCCCGAAATTTATCATAATCAACCTATTTAATCGGTTGGTCAAAGATCCTTTAAAAATCGGCCAACAAACCGATTAATCGGACAGAATCTTATTAATCGGTATAATCGGTCGATATGGTCAATTCTCACCTAAAACTAAATGGTTTTTTACCCCAATATACCCACTTCTTCTCTCCATCATTCACATATATTAGCATTCACCCAAACAGCCACACTTCATACGATTGAAACAAAAATAAAAGGCATTCCATTGAAATAATAAGAGGGCATATTATTGAAAATTTGGCATACCATTCACGCATTCACACATTTGCACTGCACCAAATGAGAGGGTGTGTTATTTTTATTTATTTATTTATTTTTATTTTTTTTAGTTCAATTTAAATTCAATAGAAATAGGAGTAGTTTTTTTTTTTTTGCTTTTTTATTTATTTTTTATTTTTTTTATTTTTTTATTTATTTATTTATTTTAACTTTTAGAGATTTATTATGGTTTGAATGCCATTTCAATTTGAGAGTCTACATAGTTGATGACCTTTTTGTATCTTACAGTAAGGGGCCGTTTACTTTCAACTTAATGTCCTGTTTGGTAACAAAACTGGCTGGAAACAGGAAACTTTGGTGTTTTCTTTTTAACTTATTGCAAAAGAGAATCCTTAATGTGGAAGGGGGCAAAATTTGATACTGTTTCTATTCAGGACGTCTTAATACGATTTTTTTCCCGAACTAGTGTAGGTGGAAAAAATAAATTCGAAAAATTTAGAAAACTTCGAAAAAATTTATAAAAATTCAAAAAAAATTTAAAAATTCGAAAAATTTATAAAAATTCGAAAAATTTATGAAAATTCGAAAAAATTTATAAAAATTTTAAAAAAATTCAAAAAATTTTAAAAATACAAAAAATTTATAAAAATTGAAAAAATTTATAAAAATTCAAAAAATTTATAAAAATTGAAAAAATTTATAAAAATTCAAAAAATTTATAAAAATTCAAAAAAATTTATAAAAATTCGAAAAATTGATAAAAAGTCAAAAAATTCGAAAATTTTATAAAAAATTTATAAACATTCAAAAAAACTTATAAAAAATTTGAATTTATTAAATTTTTTTTCGAATTTTTATAATTTTTTTTGAATTTTTAAAAAATTATAAATTTTTACAAATTTTTTGAATTTTTAAAAAATTATAAATTTTTATAAATTTTTTGAATTTTTTAAAATTTTTTATAATTTTTTATAAAATTTTCGAATTTTTTGAATTTTTATAATTTTTTTGAATTTTTAAAAAATTATAAATTTTTACAAATTTTTTGAATTTTAAAAAAATTATAAATTTTTTATAAATTTTTTGAATTTTTTAAAAATTTTAATAAGTTTTTTCGAATTTTTATAATTTTTTATAAAATTTTCGAATTTTTTGAATTTTTAAAAATTTTCAAAATTTTTTAAAATTTTTATAAATTTTTTCGAATTTTCATAAATTTTTCGAATTTTTATAAATTTTTTCCACCTACACTAGTTCGGGAAAAAACTCGTATTAAGATGGTCAATTAAGCATAAAAAAGAAACAACATATATCCACACAGGACCTAACTAGAAACAGTACACATATATCCACACAGGACCTAACTAGAAACAGGAAAAAAAAGAAACAGCCCCTAAGTATCATTATAGTCAAAAAAGATAATTTCCTATGAGCGCTAATTAAGTCTTTAACTATGTAGTATGCACGAAATTTTCTTAAAACTTAGGAAGTTCATGTTCAAATTTATACCTTTATCTCTTGATGACTTGCATCTCTGTGACTAATATCGTAATATCTATGTTTGACTTTGAACATTGAAGAATTATGTGTTGGAAATTTTGGTGAATTATTTAGGTTTCACCAAATTTAGTGTGAATGAGATATCAAATCTCAAAGTGATGTGTTTGGAATAAAACCAATCTCACCCATTATGAGTCATACTTGTAACATCATATTGAAGTTGTTAATGACTTCATAACAATCAATTTGAATATCATTTAACATGCTTAATGATGTTCATAAAAGTGATTTTCAATGTCATTTAACGGGTTTAATGGGTTAATGACTAGTCATTACACATTAGTTTTTCTTTTGTGTGAAAAACTAGAAGGGGGGTTGAATAGTTTTACGTCTTTTTAATTTATTATCAAAGGTTTGATTACTTTTAAAAACTTAGATTCAAGTTTGTTAAAACTTAAATCTTATTATAAGTTATATATGTATTCTTTTAAATTGATTGTAAATGTTTTGGTTTCTTGAATGGATTCTCAAATTGATCTTTATGTGAAGTCGATCTCTAATAAATACTAGCAGTTATATAATCATATGTGTATGAATGTAATGACGATATAAGTAAAGAAGTAAATAAGGTATGGAAAGATCTAACCGAGACACGAGAGATTTATAGTGGTTCGGCTACAAGGACACCTTCCTTGCCCTACTCCACTCCCCGAGCACCGAGCTTGAGAGTTTTCTTCACAACTTCAATAAGCTCCCTTATGGCGGAGAAAACCTTACACGACTTTGGCTTACACCGGCTTAACGACACAAAGCTAAATGTCGAGTTCTAATCGTAGCTAGAACCAATCTCACAACTTCACAACACAACTTCTTCACGACTTATTCACGACTACTTCACAATGGCTTCACGACTGCTTCACGACTTCAACACGACCGCTACACAACCTCTATGCTACGGCTTCACGACTTCAACACAATGTCTTCACGACTAAGACTTCACGACTTCAACATGACCGCTACACAACCTCTATGCTACGGCTTCACGACTTCAACACTAGGACTTCACGACTAGGACTTCAAGGCTTCAACACGACCGCTACACAACCTCTATGCTACGGCTTCACGACTTCAACACTATGTCTTCACGACTAAGACTTCACGACTTCAACACGACCGCTACACAACCTCTATGCTACGGCTTCACAACTTCAACACTAGGACTTCACGACTTCAAAGCTATGGCTTCACAACTTCTACTCCGCGGCTTCACAACTTCTACACTATGTCTTCACAACTTCTATACCACAACTACTTATACAACTTCTTCACTACTTACATACAACACTAATCTACTCTACACACCTTACACAAATGAATGAATGATTTACAAACTTTGTTAAACTAACAACTTAAGTAACAAGAAGATACTAAGTTGTAATACTTCTAATCTTGATTGATAGAAGTATTCTTCTTTTGCACTTGAATGAAGGAAGCTTGGATCACTTGGAAACCAAAGCTTAAGATTATATGATCAAAGGATTATTAGAAAGTATTTACAAAATTTAGATCAGAAAGTTTTGGGGTGCAAAAGGTAAGTAAAAGTCCAGGAGAAGGCTGGTATTTATAGGAGAAAAATTGGACAGCTGGAGGTCTACTGGAGCGGGGGCGGTCCCCTTAAATAGGGGGCGGTCCCCTTAATAATTAAGGGGGCCGCCTAGTAAAATTAAGGGGGCCGCCCCTTCTGTCCGTTGGCCAATTTTGTCCTTTTGTGGGGAAGGTTTTTCTGGAACATTTTAACTGATTTTGGTTAAAAATTTGAATTCATATTTTTATAAAAGATTAAACATTTTTATTTAATGCCAAAAATGTTTTTCAAAAATATATAAAATGTTTTTGATGTTTTATAAAAAATCTAGTTATTAAGAAAATGTTCCTTTGATCATATAATGCATTAAGCACTTGTTTATTCATACCTTAAGTGATTAAGTTGTAGAAGTGAATATTTACAACTAAATACTTGTTTATTAGATAAGTTTATGTTTAATGAGTTTATATTTTGTGATCATTAAAACATAGAGATATGAATAATGTTTTTAGGCATTATTTATGTCAACATTTTGGGTGTATATATACAACCTGTGAGTTGTAGCAAATGGGAGAAGGAAAAAAACTCAGGTGAAAGACACATTTTCACATGAACACACTTGACCTCCGTGAGAATTTCAGGCATGTAAGTCATATCCGGCAGTACAACATACTGTTCCGATCGTTGTACCCTGGGAAATAGACGCCTAATGGACGGCGAATCTGTTTTAAGGGAAGCGTGTCAAACACGTGCCTCGGTCCCGTTCATGAATCGGTGATATCTACTCTTATTCTCATTGATTATTGTTTATGTTTGTAACAATATGCTTCCATTTAATTAATCTTTACACTCGTAATTTTCGTGTATGTTTTTCTTGGTTGTTTCTTGTATTGTATTGTAGTTGTGAATTCTTATTATGGATACTTAGACCTACAATCTTAAAACAGATTCTTGAAAACATTGTTTAATCAGAAAAGATGCAATACTTAAAACCAATTTAAACATAAAATTGTTCAGCATATATGCATGATCTTATTTATGTAGTGTTACTGTGTAGACTTTTATAAATCTTGTTGAGTTGTTTCCAAGAATTTAACCCGGTTTCATTGTTGCATATTAAAACATATGTGCAGAATTTTGTTAGAAAAGGGGGTTGGTTCTGAAACATATGTGCTGGAACTTTCTTTGCTGAACTTTAAAACATGTTGGCTGTTAAATATTTTTATGGATAAATGTTTCTTTACTCAAACTTTAAACTGTTTATTTGTTGTAATATTTGGGCATAAATATTTCATTAGCAGATTTTTTGTATATCTGAATTTTTCTATTATGCCGAAGTTCGTTTGATGAAATATGTGTGCATAATTGTGTAGTGCAGAAAACTTGTTTTCAATAGCATCTATGTGCTGAAATTCTGTGCAGAAAAGTGTGTTTAATAGTTGTTTTGTTACTGAATTACATGTGTAGAAATTCTGATCTAAATGGGTTGTTTGGTTGCTGAGAATTTGTGCTCAAAAGTGACCTTAAAGGCATGTTTGGTTGCTGATTTGTTTTATGCAGCAAAGGGTTATTAAAGGTTGTTTGACGGCTCAATTTTATGCCGAAAATGGCAGCTTGGGTGCTGAAATTTTATGCTATCTATACTCAACTTCAACTTGCTTGTACAATCCAAGAGCAACTGCAAAACCTGGTAAAGTGTAAGCATGCTCCTTACCACACAATCGAAACCAAATACACATTTCCATCATTAAATCAACAACTTTCCTCTCAAAGTAGAAAGTCGAGAAGAACTCCAAACTCCATTCTCTAAAAACATTCACATAAATACTGAAAGCTCTTTCCCACGAATAATCCTCAAAAGTATCTCCATCTCCTGGATACACGTAAGACATCCTCATCGTCTTTCTCAATTCGTCCTCACATTCATAATCTGTAAACACATCCCAATTAACCAAACGTGGTTTAGCAAATTTCCTCACTTGAAGCTTTGAAAGACGCTCACGAAAAGCGTGCTTTTCTTCTTTCTTTAACTTGCTGAATTTGAGATTTTCATTACTCTCCGGCTGAACATCATATGTGACTTTACTCTTCGCATTCCTTTGAACAAACTTTGTCACGATAGGATTAACACGAACACGTGATGAACTCGAACTACCTGCAACATAACTCTGTAGAAAACACAATATATGTTAGGATAAGAGTATAAGAACCAACGCTACATGATCTAGAAGTCCAAAAGCTCGTTTTAAAAATTTTCATTTTTTATTTACCGAGCCCTCCATCCGATCGGTATTAGATCCAACCGAATCGGATGGAGTAAATTACCTCGCCCAACCGATCGGTTTTAACCCGCAACCGAATCGGTCCCAACCGATCGGTTTTAACCCGCAACCGAATCGGTTGTGGCTTACTGTGAAGGCAAAAAAAAAAAAAAAATTCTCGACTCCAATCAATTTCTACCAATTCCTACTCTCTCCTATCTTACATTTGAACAATTATAGTGGTTTCTACATTTCCCATTCATCCCTATAACAATATGTAACATATCCTCATGATTTCTCAATCATTCCTAGAACATAAGAACACTACCAAATCAAACCTTCAATTAGTGTTCTAATCAACAATGCGCTATCCTAGCATCACTAATTAACAACTAAATAACATATAGGAATCATCAATTGCAACCTAAATCGATTCAAAGTTTTGACCCAATTCAATCCGAAAATTCAATCAACCAATTCTTCCTCAAAACTTAATCAATCAATGTAATTCTTTTTGCAATGTATTCCACTATCAATTACCTATCTATCCCAGAAAAAAATTACATCTTAATTCGAACTCTATCAAAAATACCCAAATCTTGACCTAATCTAATAAATCCGAATTAAAACCTAATTAAACCAAATTGATGATGTTACTTACTTGTTTTGGAGCCATAGATTATCTGCAAACACTCCTGCAACTCTTAATTATCTCCTGGTGGTCGAATTTTTGGAACCCGAATTTGGTGGATTTTGTGTGTGTGTGTTTTTTATGATTTTTGAAATTTTGAGTTTATATATCAAACTCCATCCGATCAGTATTTGATCCAACCGATTCGGATTAAGTTTTTGCAAAAATTTACTTTTTCTCTTGCCAACTCCTTGTGATACTTGTTAGAGCAAGTGAAAATGTTTTTCTTTCTTCAAAAATTCTATTTGTATATAAAAATTCCAACACACTTAGTCTACCAAATTGTGTCCAAAGTCTATCTCTACTAATTCTTAAACAAAACTAACTCTAAAAATCTCAACTAAAAAAAACATAACTTCATAAACATAAAACTTAATAAAAAGAACAAAGACTTAACTTAAACTTAAACTTAAACAACTTGAAACAAATAAAATGCAAACATTAAAAACTAAAATGCATAAAATAAAGGAAAACAAACAATTAGCTAGCACAAGTGTTGTGCTTTATTTCCAAACTTGTTCACTTGATCTTCATCCTTCAAAATACTCATGCCTTAAGATGTCATCTCCTCAAAATTTTCCGGACAATTTTCGGTTTGTCTTTTGAGTTTTAAATCGTCTTGCAAAGTTTCTTCCATCTGGGCAAATATTGTCAAACTTTACTCGCCATTCTTCGTCTCCTTCTTCCTTCTTATAAACACTAGGACCGTCGGGGCCCCACTCCAAATTCTTTAGTTGGACCGGTAAAGATACAAGAAAATCTGTTAGCTTATTAAACACAAAAACATTTTTAAAGGGGTTATAGAATGCCTCCATTGCTAGAGCTCTATCCATCTCATCTTCAATGTCAAAGTAACTCGGAGCAACTAGCCTATATTTAGGCCTACCCTCTTCATCTCTTCCCACTTCAAAACAAACCAAGTGGTCTTCTTCTTCTTCATCTTCTTTTTCATGCACTTCCTTCACTATTTTTCCTCTTGGCTTTGGATAATAAGTATGTTTCAAGATCCCATAATTAATAGTCATAGTACCACGACCCATATCTATAATAGCCCCACAAGTTCTTAGAAACGGTCTACCTAACAATAGTGGTAACTCTTTATCTACCGGAATGTTAAGTACTAAGAAATCAGCTAAAAATGCCTGGTACCCTATTTGGACTCGTACATTTCTTACTTTACCCATCGCCTTTTCCTGAGAGTTATCAGCCATAGTAAGATTAGACTGATTAGGTTGGGGGTTACTAAGCCCTAACCTCTTGTATAACGTATAAGGCATAACACTAACACTTGACCCTGTATCGGCCAATGCATACATCGCAACTGTTCCATTTACCTTAATGGGTAAAACAAAATTTCCCAGATCACTCATCTTCTTTGGCAATCCATTTTCCACTATCCTTGCTCTCTCAACCTCATCGAAATCTTTGTCTTCTAGTCTAGCCTTGGCCATCATTACCGCATCCAACTTCTTACGGTATGTCATGTAATTGTTCAACACATCTATAACCGGTTTCTCTTCCATAAGCTCTTGGAAATTCAATTCCAAGTTCTCCAAAATAGCCTCCTTTTGTTCTTGGGTTAGAGGTTTAACAGTTACTGGTGAAATTGGCGTTGAATTTGATGATGATGATTTTTCATTCTTTGGGGTGGAGGGTTGGGTTAATTTGTTTAGGGGTGCCTTCTTTCTACTTGCCTTTCCCATCTTAACAATCTCTTCCTTCCCTTCTTCTAATTCCGCAAACATCTCATCAACTTCTTTTCCTTCTTTCCATTCGGTAATGTCAATTCTCATCTCGCCAAGTGCGAAATCAAGCTTACACTTGGTTGTAACAAGAAAATCTCGTCCAAAAACTACATCCGGTTCATCAACATTTTCATATTCTAGGACTAAAATATCAACTTTGAAAATGTGGCCGTGAATATTCACTTTCACATCTTTTACCTTCTTTCTCCCATAATCCTCATAGTCAAGTCGAACAAAACCAAGCTTATCTAACATATTTTCAGTGATATAGTTGTCTCCATATTCCATATTCAACTGAGCATCCCACGCTTGGATTCCTTCCACACCACATGGTGTAGCAAACCTCATAAACAATGCATCAAATTCCTTGGGTGGTGCTCTTGTGAACATAACCACTCTTTTCTCCTTTGGTGAACAAACTAGATTCTCCCCAACTTCTTCTATCTTTTCAACATCGACCTTAACATCTTCCAACATATTTTCCAAACGCTCCAAGGAATCACCCGAATCCTTGAACATTTCTTCCAAATTCCTCAAGTATTCCGACACTTCGCTTAAACTCTCCATTTCACTTAGGCAAATACTAACTATAACATAACCACAAAATCAAAAATCCAAACCATTAGCTTTAGGGTTAGTCATAATCGAAACATACTCAAAAGTGAAGTTATATCAAGTAACAAACAAGTTTAAACACTCAAAACAATAAAACAAGTAACAATAAAAAAAAAAAAACTTTATAAAATTTTTCTGAGGCAACCATCTGATCGGTTTTACACTCCATCCGATCGGATGGACAAATCGTAAAAATCCAAAGTTACCCAACCGAATCGGATGCGGGCAACATCCGATCGGTTGGATCAAATATTTAAAAAAAAACTTTTTTATTTTTTATTTTATTATATTATAACTAACACTAAATCAAAATTTTAATATAAAATCTAATGCATAAAATAATTATCTAAAAATGAAAAATGAAACATAAATAACTTTTAATTAACATTTAACTAATAACTATTATTAACTAAGCAAATTAAATGAAACTCTTAAACTACTTAACCATTAATCATAATGTTAGACTCGCTTTTTTATAAAGATGTCATCACTCTCGTGAATTGGACTAGGTTTGTATTAAGTAGCTCACGCAGGGACTACTTATGATTATTTGGCAAACTAGGGATGTAAAAGAGCCTATAAATACCCCACATGTCTCTCCATGTGGGGTGTGGGAGTATTGTTTCATCTCATTTGTTTCTTTTAATAAAGCAAACATTTGACAGATTTCTCTCCACCCTCTCACTACTCTCTCTCTCTAAGATGAACATCTTCATCTTTCACAGCCAACCAAGGCCACCCGAACCACGAAATACATGAATCTTGGTCTCTACAATTGGTATCAAGAGCTAACCGGGGGAGATTCTTGGTGAGTTTACTGATTTTTGTGGTTCGTTTATGTGTATTAGGCTGTTTTTATCTTCTTTTTAGTCACCGGAAATTTTTTTTCCGGTCATCGGAATTTATTTCCGTTTCATACGAGAAAAAACAAGCTTAGTAGTGGTCTTATGTATCCTTTAATCCGTGAAAATGGTCAAATCTGATGAATATATGGTCGAGTTTTTATGCTCGAAATGGGTTTAGCGTCAGATTTGGGTTGCAAAAAGATGGTCGGAAAAGTTGGTCGGAATTTATGGCCGGAAAAGTGGACTATCATTAGTGTACTCAATTATTGATGGGAGGTGGGATGTGTGGTGACAGTTGCTGCATTATTGGATAAGAGAGTGAAAAAGTCAAGAGTGGGTAAAAGCTGGCAGATCTCGAAATTGCCACATTGTCTCGAAATTGGCAAAAAGTTTCGGAATTGCTCATTTTATCGAAATTGCAGAATTATCTCGCAATTGGTCATATCTCTCGCAATTGCAGAATTATCTCGCAATTGCTCTTTCAAAATTCATTTCGAAATTGCATTTAACTATCGCAATTGGCACTTTTTCTCGCAATTCAGGACTCTTTCGGAATTGGTGACTTTTATCGCAATTGATGATGTTTCTCGCAATTGGTTTCGCAATTGGGGAGTTCTCTCGCAATTGGTCTCGCAATTGGGGCACTTTATCGAAATTCACCAATTTCTCGCAATTGCCAACTGTTACTCTCGCAATTCATTTCTTTCGTAATTGAGAAATATGTTCACGTATAATCCTTCCACTTTGACACCCTTCAAATTAGTATCCCTTCAAAAAAAAAAAAAAAAAAAAAAAAAAAAAAAAAAGTGTTTTTTGGCGGGAAAACGCGAGTAAAATTTAATTTTTTCAGGTGATTAAACGTTCAATTTTTACGCGAGATTCAAATTTTGGTATAATAGTGAAAATTTTGGCCCAAAATTCAAAATTTTTGGTCAAAATTCGAATTTTTTAGGTGAAAATTGACGTCAAAATCTGTTATACTCAAATTTTTCTAGCCTTCTTGTAACGGCATTTCCTAGTGTATTTCAAATTATGTCAAAAAAAAAAAAAAAAAAAAAGAAAAAAAAAAGGGGGATATAGGGATTACCATCGCAACAATCACGGGGATACATCGTTCACGGCTAATATGGTTTAGAAGAATGACTACGGGAGAAGAATGGTATTATTGATTTGATTTTGAAGTAACATTTTTCGTGCATGTGTACTTATTTATCTCAAAGTCAAGGGGTGGATGGATGCATGACTTTTAGAGATACTTGTTTGGGCTCTCATGGGTGTAGTGATTAAGTCTTGGATTATCTAGTTTTCATAGGTCAAGGGGAGGATGGACGAAGACCTAGTTAACTATCACTTAAAGGAGATACGTTGTAGTACTCAGTGTCACACAAAGATGTGGATAATTCAAGAGAGGTTCATATACAGTTAAGGAAGGTTGGATGGGTATATGAAACGACCTATGCTTTAAGGAGTTACATTGTAGTGCTCAGTATAGGTTCTTAGTCACATTATCGTACAAGATTAAGTCACATTTGAGGGGGGATGTTTACTTCGTTTTCAAATTGGTCATATCGGGTTGTCTCCACATGTGGTCATTTATTAGAAGCCGGTGAATTTTAAGGTTGGTTTGAGAGAAGTATTGAGAGTAATTTTTAACATATTCTCACAATAATTAAGCATCGACGGGTTGTCGACGTGCTATCATGGATTTAGTATTGCTTCAAGCTCAAGGTACTCCAAGCCATGTACATTATTATATGATGATTACGATGTCTCGCAATCATCAGGAGGGAGAAGTACGCTCTTAGGAGGGAAAAGGAAATGGAGAGAGAAGTACGGCTTATTACCTACTTGGATGCAATTACTTTGTGAGATATGTTAATGCTCCCGAACGACAACCATTGTGCTTACAATCTCCGCTGCGTGTTTAAAAGGCTAAAGAGAGTTGTCGTTTCAGGAGGGAGCAGAAAAGAATAAAGGGCTCACTAGTTAGGAGGGAGTAATAACCTAACTAGTACATTACAGTTGAAGTTCAGAGCTACAAGTATTAGTGCCGTCAGCACAAAGATCGATGCCGCGATCTTCGGATTAGAGAACTTCAAGTCTGCCTCAGGATCTAGACTACAGAGACTCTGCACTTCAGCAAAAGTTTATTCTTGTAATTTACTTTGTATTGTTTATAGGTCTCATTGTAACCATTCACTTGTGACGACATCTTGGAGGGAGATTGTTAGACTCGCTTTTTTATAAAGATGTCATCACTCTCGTGAATTGGACTAGGTTTGTATTAAGTAGCTCACGCAGGGACTACTTATGATTATTTGGCAAACTAGGGATGTAAAAGAGCCTATAAATACCCCACATGTCTCTCCATGTGGGGTGTGGGAGTATTGTTTCATCTCATTTGTTTCTTTTAATAAAGCAAACATTTGACAGATTTCTCTCCACCCTCTCACTACTCTCTCTCTCTAAGATGAACATCTTCATCTTTCACAGCCAACCAAGGCCACCCGAACCACGAAATACATGAATCTTGGTCTCTACACATAAAATTAACTACATTAACTAGATTTAATAAAAACATTAAAGACATTAAAACTAATCTAATGATCACCATTAACTATCTAATTAAACAAATACTTAATTATATCAATTACTATCATTAATCTAACATTAATGTATCATTAAAAACTGAAATAAACAAAAACAATAAAAATCTAAATTTTTTTACCGTGGCTTCGAACCGATCGGATGGATAACCATCCGATTCGGTTGGTACCAAAACCAACTTTTTTTTTTTTTTTACTTTTTCTTTAAACACGAATTTCTAAATCAAAAACTAATTAAACTACCAAATTCAAACAATTGCAATCAAATCTCCGGCAGCGGCGCCAAAAACTTGATGTGCTACGTCGTGTGCAAGTTTTAAAAATTATAAACACGATTTATCCTTGATGAACTCAAATAAGTACATTTTATTACTATCATTTATCCTAATAATTTGACTTGTTTTATTATATTATGTATGAGGATTGATACTTAATCGTTTACTTTTGTAATTCTCAGGTAAAAACAAGCATTTGGTGAAACTTGGCGATTTTAGACTAATTATGGAGCAAAACAAGCAAGAAGTTAAGAGTCTACTGAAATGTACAAGATCAAGACAAATCTGCTCCAGATGCGCCGCATCTCACTTATTACATACGGCGCATCACTATCAAGATTTCACCAGATACGATCCAAGATACAAGAGGACATGCGCCGCATCTATTTATGGAGTTACGCCGCATCTTCTGGCGGTGTACGAATATTCCTGAATATATTAATCTTGGACCCCACGCGAAGTTAAGTCAATGCGCCGCATCTACTTACTACATGCGCCGCATCTTACCCTCAGACAGAAACTATAAATACCCCAAGACCAGACGAATTTCGAGAGCACATATAATATATACGAAGTACGAAGACCAGAGAAACCTAAGGCCGAATTCAGACGAATAGGCAGCACAAGACACACCCGAACGAAGATACAAGAGCTGTAAGAAGGTGCTGCATGTGTTTAATTCATTAAGTAGTTTTGTTTTATTGTGTTAGTAAACTTTAATTCATCAGGATTGATGGCTTGTGTAATGTGACAACGGAAAGATTGCACTCCCTTAAAACTGCTTTCCCATCAATTAAAGTTTATATGTTGATGTCTTTGGTTACTACTTATTAGTGCATTGATAACCTCTGTGTTTATTAGTGGCCTGCGCATTTGACTACGGAAGATAATGTGGCTCCCACGGTTGTTACTAAATTGATCACTTAGGAATAACTTTTAGACATAAGTAATCATTAAGGGTTTACTCGCCGATAAGAATAGGGCCAACGAGAAAGGATTAACTACATACACTTCATATAAAACTATCAATAAAACAAGTGACAATCTACTTAATCATAAGGACAGATCTTCTTATTGTCTCAAGTATTTATCTGTGTACGTGTGTGCTATTCGCTGATTCGTGCCTATTGGTTTAGTTTATTATTTAATTGCAACCAAATCGTGCCAGTCTCTCAGGCTGAACCCCCTTGCGTTAGATTAGGTTGTATAGCTAATTTAGTATATATTAAAATACTGATTAGAATAACTAGATAATAAGTTCCACTCTTAGTGATCGACACTCTACTTACCATTATATTCATACTGACCGGGTACACTGCTCGTTAAGTGTGTGTGTTATTGATAAGTCGGCTAAATATAAATTTAAAACTTGAGTAGGCATTAATACTGCTAAACCGCAACGACACATCGCACGCATCAAGTTTTTGGCGCCGTTGCCGGGGAGTGAATTGTTATTATCTGTTAATTTGATTAGTATTTTAATTAGGTTTTTAATTTTTTAATTTAACTGCTAACTGTGTTGTATAATTAGTTAATTTGCATTCATTGTATTATTTTGCATATTTTCTGTTTTTGTGTGTTATTTGTTTGCTTTTATTTGTGTTTATTTTCGTTTGTGTTTTTATTTGTTTTTATTTTTCGTATTTTTTGTGTTCTGCTATCGTTGTACTGAGCTTAATCAAACGATACGGCGCATCTGATTTCTCAGATACGGCGTATTGCGTTTAATTTTTATAAAATACAACGCGTTTAATTAATTCGATACGACGCATCTTTTCCCCAAGATACGGCGTATCTGTTTTTGATAAAAAAAATTTCTAAACGTTAACGCCATACGACGCATCTGCTTTAGCAGATACGGCGTATCTATTATTTTAATTAAAAACAGTTTTCGAATTATTAAACAGATACGGCGTATCGATTTTTATCGATACGGCGCATCTTCTGAATCAAAAATATTATATCTTGAAACGTAACGAAAATACGACGCATTAACCTTTGTTAATACGACGCATTTAATTTTAAATAAGTATATCGATTTTTGATAATTAAATCAGATACGGCGCATTCTAATTTCTAAGCGGCGTATCTATTTTCTGAAAAAAAAAAAGCCTGATTTAATTTTAACGATTATAAGATACGGCGTATCCAACTTTTTGGATACGGCGCATCATCTGCAGATATCAGTAACTTTAATTTTTCGTATTCCGTTTTCGTTGTTAATTTTCTGATATATTACTTTCTTGAGCATACCCTACTGATATTTTTGTGTTGATTTCAGGAAGTGCATGACCAGGAGTTCTACGAAGAACTTGATTCAACCTTTCGAAGATCCTGAACGAGTCTTTCATTCGCTTAAAAGGCTTTTCAACACAAGAAGCTTTGATACTTCAAGTTCATTCGAGCTTGATTATTTTTCTGAAGAGAAAGAGGAAGAAGAAACAGAAACAATGGGCGAAAACACAACTATGGAGGAATACATGAACAAAACCCGTGCTGATTATACTTCAGGAGTTGCTAGACCAAAGTTTGATGATAAGTCAAAGTTTGAATTGAAGGGTCAGTTTCTCAAGGAGCTAAGAGAAAATGCTTTCAGTGGATCAGAACATGATGATGCTAATGAGCATGTTGAAAAGGTCCTCGAGATTGCGGATTTGTTTACTTCAGAAGGAGTCACTGACGATCAAATCATGCTAAGAAT
Source organism: Artemisia tridentata subsp. tridentata (assembly GCA_021014915.2). Lineage (NCBI taxonomy): Eukaryota > Viridiplantae > Streptophyta > Magnoliopsida > Asterales > Asteraceae > Artemisia > Artemisia tridentata. The sequence goes on along the minus strand of CP139506.1, from coordinate 130,085,643 downwards.
CTTTCCACTCTCGCTAAAAGGAGCTGCTAACAAGTGGCTAAGGAATGAACCTGCTAGTTCAATCACTACATGGGAAGATTTGAAGAGCAAATTCCTGAAGAGATATTGTCAACCTGCTAAGACTGCTAAAAAGATGGAGGCTATCAACAGTTTCAAGCAAGAGCCTGATGAAACTCTTTATCAAGCTTGGGAACGATTTAAAGATTTACTGGTAAAATGTCCTCAACACTATCTAACCCCTATGCAGGAGATAATATTGTTTTATCAAGGATTGGACGTGCCTACTAGACAAATCTTGGACGCTAAGGGAGCTGTGCCTCAAATGAGTGCAGCCAATGCTAGGAAAGCTATCCAAGAAGCTGCTGATCATTCTCAAAAATGGCACGATGGGACCTCTACTAGATCTAAGAGCAGCACTAATTTTGACGGGATTGCTGCTATTCAAGCTCAATTGGATAAAATTAGTAGAGAGATGAAGAAGCGTGTTGAAAAAGTGTATGCTGCCCAAGTTGGATGTGAAAAGTGCGAAGGACCTCACTACACTAAAGATTGCCCGAATAAGAATGAAAGTGAGACGTTTGAAGAAGCATATTACACCCAATTTGGACAACCATTCCGACCTTCAGGAAGATTTAGGGAAGCCACCCCGGGATTCTATCAAAAGAACAACTTTAATCCCGCTTATCAAGAAAGGAGGCAGACTTTAGATGACACTCTAAAGCAAATTATGGCCGATGCTGCTAAAAGACATGAAGAGAATACTGCTATGATCAAAGAAATCCGAGCTTCAACGGACACTACTACAAGAAATCAAGGAGCTTCGATCAAAGCATTGGAACAACAAATTGGTCAAATGAGCAAAGTTCTTCAAGAAAGGGGATATGGAAGTTTACCTAGCTCAACTGAGACCAACCCAAGAGATCATGTCAAGGCCATAAGCACCACTGAAGAAGTCGCTCCTTACTTACCTAGAAGATCGATGAATGGTAATGATGGTGCAAGACCCGAATTTTTCTTTAATTCTTCAATCAGCTTAAGGAGACTACTAAAAGAGAAGACAAAGATTGAAGAGGAGATCAAGGCTACAATGAAAAAAGAGAGCTCTGCAACCGACTTACATGCCTTGCCTCATAAAGAAAAAGACTCAGGAAGTTTTACTTTGCCTTGTTCAATTAATAATATATCTTTCAATAATGTGTTAGCTGACTTAGGAGCTAGTGTTAGTGTTATGCCTCTTAAGACATTCACTACCCTAGGACTAGAAAAATTAGCACCAACTAAGTTACTCATTGAATTGGCTGATAGAACGGTAAAACGACCTGAAGGGATTGCTATTAATGTGCTAGTTAAGATTGAGGAGTTTATTTTCCCTGTAGACTTTGTTATATTAGATATGCCCGAGGATGTTAAGATTCCTTTAATCCTTGGAAGACCTTTCTTGTCTACTGCCCATGCTAAGATTGATGTGTTTAAAAGAAAAATCTCATTAAGGGTAGGGAATAATAAACTAGTCTATAAGTGCCAAGATCCTGTTAAAAGCATAATTAGAGGTGTCTATGTGCTAGGATTAAGAGAGTGTATGGAACTCGATCTTGAAGCTAGGCTCATGGGAGAAACATTGATTCAAAAAAACTCAACTAATCCTAATCATAAGAACTTTGAGGAATTTATTGACCTTAATGTACCTACCGAACTTAGACGCGATGTTGTTAATGATTCTGATGATGAGTGGTATGATTGCGTAGTAATTAATAAACATAGGAGAATAGTTGAGAAAACGAATTTGAATAATGATGTGTTTATTGAACTACCACCCCACCTTGCTTATTTATGCCTATATGATAATAAGAATTTCCCGTCTATCATTTTGTCATCTCTGCCCGAAAGGGACAGAAGTTTGTTTATACCGATATTAAAGAAGAACGGCGTGGAAATTAAGAACAAGCAAGGAATGTTCAATATTACTGAATTGGCGATGAGGGAGCGCGATGTTTCCGACTCCTTCAATGATCGATATTAAAGAGCTGAACGTGAGTCTAACTTGAAGACTCTGGAATAAAGACAAGTGCTGGCCGGGAGACAACCCGGAAAATTTTTATTATTCTGTTTTGTGTCGAGTCAGTCAGGCCGCAGAGGATACGGCACATCTCAATCCTGAGATGCGATGCATCTCCTGCACTGGTCATATCTTACTTTATTTTCTGCATTTTTTATATTTATACTTTAAAACTTTTTATCAGTTTATTTTAATGCGGCGCATCCCTGGTTAAGGATGCGACGCATCTTCTATTCTGATTCATAATTATTCCAGGCTCGATACGGCGTATCATCTTCCATAAGATACGGCGCATCGACTGACCTGATGATTTTCATTTTTAATTTTTATGTTTTATTTTTCCTAACTACTAATGTATTATGCAAGTTTGAACCTTTCTTAACTTAGGTGTGTTTTAAAGCCTTGGTGGTATTATAGATTCCTGCATTTCCTGTGGATACATCTATTATGAAGCTTAAACGTTCTCATCCACAAGAAAGATGATTTTTGCTCTTATACAAATGGAGGATCATACCGAGCAAATCTCAGGGGAGTTTTTCTGTTCTAATTCTTTTATTTTCCAGTTTTTAACCTTTGATACAAACAACGAGGACGTTGTTTAACTTAAGTGGGGGGATTGGAGAATTAGAACACTTAACACTTACTTGTCCTAAACTTTTCAAAATATGCTTAAAATGTGCTTAATATATAAAAATTTAAAATTTTTTAGCATGTTTTTGTTTAAGATCTAAGTTGCATAGCTGCACACAAGACGTTATTTTCAAAAATTGTGATTTTTCAAAATTCACAAATCTATGAGTGTGCCGGTGACTTGTAAACTTTAGAACTTGGCTTGTATACTATTCGAGACCACCATAATAAGTATTATTTATATAATTGGAATGACTTGTCTAAATTGGTAAATTTCTAGGATTACACCCAAATAGCCTTTATATGTTTTGTGTTATTAGCTAACTACACTGGTTAGTTAACCCCGTATAAACCCTTTTGTTACTCTCACTTTTAGAGTAAGATACCCCTAGAAAAACACTCAGAGCCATTCCTTTCATTTCTTACACCTTTGTTAAAATGTTTCGTTACACCCTTACACCTTAGCCTACCCTGTAGATTAAAATCCGTGGTTGGTTAATTGCTTTAGGCAAAGTGTGTTTTCTTACATTACCTGTGTTCGCGTGCGTAATTCATTATCTATGGTTAGGTCGGGAAATTGCACAATGCAATTGGAGTGAAAGTAAATATTGTATATCTTTGAGTTTATTTTTCGTGTGTTTACTACTTTCACTATTACCGTTATTTCTGAAGTTATGAAAAGTATGGAAAAATTATCCAGAATTATCATTATAGTGATGTGGTGAAATTTTACACATCTTTGTTTATGTTATAAAAAAAAAAAAAAAAAAAAAAAAAAAAAAATGGGAAAAAAAATAGAAAAGAAAAAGAAAAAAGAAGAGTTGGAAGTTTGTTTTAACCAACTTATGTAAAGTTTTGTATTAAGTGGTCGATATCACCACTAGTTGTTGTATATTATATCTATGGATTGAATGGGAGTTGGCAGTTATGGGAACGCCAACTAAGGTTTATTCTTTGATTAAGATCTTGTTGAGTATAATTCGTGTCTACCTAAAGCGTGTGTTTCAAGTGTTAAAGCGTGAGTTATTCTATGATATGAGTCTTATTCATGGGATGGTTGGGATAGTGATTAACCACACTTAGGATTTTAATTTATTTGTTTTGTTTATTTTTTATTTTTACACCAATTTATATCCCAAATATTATCCATACCCTGTATTATTCTTTATCCAACCAAACATTTGATTTATTGAGATTAGGGATTTGAGCAATCTTAAGTATCGTAGTCGTGGATTCGGCTATGTATTTATGATTTTGTCGCCCTTTTTGATATAATATTATTGGTAAAGTTTGGACCTATCTTTAGCCTATTCGAGTTAAGGATTTGAGCAATTGCAAGTATCGTGTTCGTGGATTCGATCATGTATTTGTGATTTTGTCGCCTTTTCTGGAATTTGAGATCGATAGAGATTAAGGAGAATAATTAACCCTTAAACCTCAAAACCCTTTTTACCGCTTTAGACTTGTTATTCCTTGGCTTTAGTGGGGGAGATGTGTATACTTGCCAAGCTTATGATAGAATATTCGTCACGACTGGACAGTTAAACGATTAGATTTGCTTTTATCGAATTATTTTATTTTACTTCTAATTCGTTAAGTGTTTGGTTGTGTGATTATGACAAAAATGATTACATGCTTAAATATAAAAATAAATCCTAATATCTTTTAGGATACATTTTCATAAGATTAATTCTAAGGTTTACTTGGGGACAAGTAAAGTTCAAGTGGGGGGATATTTGATGAACTCAAATAAGTACATTTTATTACTATCATTTATCCTAATAATTTGACTTGTTTTATTATATTATGTATGAGGATTGATACTTAATCTTTTACTTTTGTAATTCTCAGGTAAAAACAAGCATTTGGTGAAACTTGACGATTTTAGACTAATTATGGAGCAAAACAAGCAAGAAGTTAAGAGTCTACTGAAATGTACAAGATCAATACAAATCTGCTCCAGATTCGCCGCATCTCACTTATTACATACGGCGCATCACTATCAAGATTTCACCAGATACGATCCAAGATACAAGAGGACATGCGCCGCATCTATTTATGGAGTTACGCCGCATCTTCTGGCGGTGTACGAATATTCCTGAATATATTAATCTTGGACCCCACGCGAAGTTAAGTCAATGCGCCGCATCTACTTACTACATGCGCCGCATCTTACCCTCAGACAGAAACTATAAATACCCTAAGACCAGACGAATTTCGAGAGCACATATAATATATACGAAGTACGAAGACCAGAGAAACCTAAGGCCGAATTCAGATGAATAGGCATCACAAGACACACCCGAACGAAGATACAAGAGCTGTAAGAAGGTGCTGCATGTGTTTAATTCATTAAGTAGTTTTGTTTTATTGTGTTAGTAAACTTTAATTCATCAGGATTGATGGTTTGTGTAATGTGACAACGGAAAGATTGCACTCCCTTAAAACTGCTTTCCCATCAATTAAAGTTTATATGTTGATGTCTTTGGTTACTACTTATTAGTGCATTGATAACCTCTGTGTTTATTAGTGGCCTGCGCATTTGACTACGGAAGATAATGTGGCTCCCACGGTTGTTACTAAATTGATCACTTAGGAATAACTTTTAGACATAAGTAATCATTAAGGGTTTACTCGCCGATAAGAATAGGGCCAACGAGAAAGGATTAACTACATACACTTCATATAAAACTATCAATAAAACAAGTGACAATCTACTTAATCATAAGGACAGATCTTCTTATTGTCTCAAGTATTTATCTGTGTACGTGTGTGCTATTCGCTGATTCGTGCCTATTTGTTTAGTTTATTATTTAATTGCAACCAAATCGTGCCAGTCTCTCAGGCTGAACCCACTTGCGTTAGATTAGGTTGTATAGCTAATTTAGTATATATTAAAATACTTATTAGAATAACTAGATAATAAGTTCCACTCTTAGTGATCGACACTCTACTTACCATTATATTCATACTGACCGGGTATACTGCTCGTTAAGTGTGTGTGTGTTATTGATAAATCGGCTAAATATAAATTTAAAACTTGAGTAGGCATTAATACTGCTAAACCGCAACGACACATCGCACGCATCAATCCTATTCTCTAATTAACACATACGAGCAAGTATACTCGTCCGTGGTAGTAAAGGTGGGTAAGTCGAGATCGTCCCAAAGGATTAGGTATTTGTATTTGGTAAAACAAGTTTTAACAAAAAGGTTGTCAAGCCAATTTGGTGAAAATTCTTAAAGTAAAATCAATCAAACAAAACATATACTTGTGTGTAATTCTATAACTAATTGCATAGAGTATTCTACCAAGTTGGGTGTAACTTGTGATGATGCATAATTTTATGTGAATGATTAACAATCAATGGTTTATATCATGCAAAATTATTTCTAAGAATTCAATCTCCTAGTTAACCCCTTTTGGCCTAATTAACTATTCTAACAATTCTTTTAAGCACTAGTTGTTTGAAATGCAATTCTTATCTTAATTGTTTCTACGAATCCCTTCGGCCCTTTTATTCGTGATGAAATCGTGTCAAATCCATTTTAATGAGTAAATATGGTGCTTGTCACACACCATATCCCATACTAATTCGTGCACTAACTTTTTTTGGAATAAAAACATAAAGAAAATCCTTTCGGCCCTTTTATCCTTTGAAAATGTTTTTATCAACTAATTAAGCAAGATTAGATGTTATTCCAACAAACTCATAAAATAAGAATTGGTTTCATGCATCATCTTTTAACATAAGAATTCTCCAACAATTAGTTACATCATAACACACAAGTATACCAACAATTACTCCATATCAATCATTATAAAACACAAGTAACAAAACACACTTTCATTAAACGTAAAGAAAAGGTAGTTCATGGTAAATAAACAAGATATACCTAGTTTAGATTACAAGAACTAGATTCGTGGCACTATAGCAACCACACTCCTCCAATCACCTAATAAGACACGTAAACACTCGAACCACACTATTGAGACTTTAACTCAAAGTTCCTGGACGTTTTTACAGAACTTCTAAGCTTTTGGGCAATGATAATAAGATAGCAAGGACTTGGTGTAAGCCTCTTATTAGTTTTTGGGTTGTCACCCTTTGTAATCTAGCCTAGGGTCCTTTAAATAAGTGAAAGAACCCTTATTGCTCAAGTAAAAACGTCCTCAAATGAGTTAATAAGTAGGAAATGATCAGCCACCATGATTATAGGGCTTAAATCCATCATTAAATGAAATCTTGTAACAGCAGCTTCATCCAACCGATCGGTATTGGGCTCCAACCGATAGGTTGGATCTCTCGGTAAAATCCATCACTTCCCATCCGAATTGGATGGGGGCTCCATTCGATCAGATGGAGTCTTCTGGCACTCACAACTTTGACTTTTCTTGGTCTTTTCTTGTCGCATGCATTATGCTTCGTTGTGGCACTGATTTCTTCCATAGAACTTGATATTTTCTTAATATATGTGCATAGAAATCTTGAAACTATCAAATCCTTGCGTCCTTGTGTGGTTTCTCACTTGTTTCCATCTCGGGAATCTTCAAATGTGCATAATCAATTCAATTCTTTGTCTTTTCTTCATCTTTTCCTGTACATGGCTACATTTACTTGCATATATACTTTTTCCATGATTAAGCAACAAATATATACAAATATAACCAAATATAGTGCACAAAACTAATGATAACGTAACTAAAAACATGTTCATTTTAAGCATTATCAAATGTCAAGAAAGCTCACACATATTGATAACGACAATTTATGTTGGTTTATGTAACTAACTTGAATGGTGTAATTGTCATTCAAAGTGAGCTATTGTCCATTATCTTACACCGGACATATTTTGATTTTGTGGAATGATTACATATTGATATTTTGTGATCATAATCATATAACTTTGGGATTAAATATGATTATATGGTCTCAAGTGAATTTGGATGACATGTTGTATGTGTAGATTTACATAATTACCGATGTAAATTTGTCTTACGAAAGAATGTTAGTAGGGGAAGCAATGAATAATCAAAATGATGCATCTTCTGTTCATATGCTTGATTTCTTGGTTTATAGCATGCTAGACATGGAATTTGTTGATTATGAAATGGAAAATAATTAACGTCAAACATTCAAAGAGTGTATACACAAATATAGTGACAAAATTACTAAGGTTACTCGTGTCATATACTCAAAAGAGTATCTCTTACATGAGATTGACATTGAAAGGAAGAACCCTTTCTACAAAATTCTTGAGATAGTTTCAATGTGGGGGATTCCAGCCCAGCTAGAGTTCAAATGACACCAATCAACATCTATTAAAAATAGAGATGGAGGTGTTACCCATTCGAAATACTCATGAATTATTGGGAGAACCAAAATTATGGTTTTGTTTAGAGCAAAGCATAACTATTTGATGGGTAATTAATGACCATTTGAGTTCAAATCACGAGTGGCTATGTATACACTCTTGAAATGACCACTATATTTTGGATGTCTTCTAGACATAAAATATAGCTAGGTACACGATGGAATATAATTTTATCGTGATAGATAAATTTGGATAAGAGACAAAATGTCTATGTTTAATATGAGATGACCCACCAACATCGCCTATAATGGTAGTTGTATACATTGTAATAACCATTAAAGAATTGGCAAAGCTTATATCACAATGTATAATGGTGAGTCAAGACATATTATGTCGATACGACAACTACTCTCAACATGAGTTATTATTTTGACAATGTGAAGTCAAATGATAACAATGCGGATCCGCTTATAAAAGGCTTAATGAGAGAGTGAGCTACCAAGTCGTGTGGAGGAATGGGACTAAAGCCCCGGAAAAGTTTATATGAAGGAAAACCTAACCCAGCTGACTGGAGATCCCAAGATCTGGGTTCAATAGGACAACCTAATTGTATAAACCGAGGGAGGTCACTGTGGGGGAGTAATAAATTCTCCATCCATATAAGGGAGTTTGTAAACTTCCTAGTCCATTCCTATAACAGTGACCTATGTGAAAAAGAAGTGGGGTCGCTTCGAAGGGAAATGTGTGGGGCGCAATTCCTAAAAGCTTTCACAGAACCAGGCTAGTGTTCATGACCATAACGAACACGACTATGAGGATTTGACTATGTCAGGGAGAGTCCTGTGTGAACTTATATTGTCGTCTATATAAATAGCAGATCAGTTCAAAGACATCGCGTTCTACTGGCAGCTAGTAGGCTAAGTATATTTCACAAGGGAAGGTTCAAAGGGTAACACCTACCTATCCTATGCAGGATTCAACTGTTGAAATTTTCATTGGAAATCTGTGTGTTTTAGAATCGATCTCCATTCATGTGGGGGATTGCTGGAAATTTTGGTGAATTATTTAGGTTTCACCAAATTTAGTGTGAATGAGATATCGAATCTCAAAGTGATGTGTTTGGAATAAAACCAATCTCACCCATTATGAGTCAAACTTGTAACATCATATTGAAGTTGTTAATGACTTCATAACAATCAATTTGAATGTCATTTAACATGCTTAATGATGTTCATAAAAGTGACTTTCAATGTCATTTAACGGGTTTAATGGGTTAATGACTAGTCATTACACATTAGTTTTTCTTTTGGGTGTATATATACAACCTGTAAGTTGTAGCAAATGGGAGAAGGAAAAACACTCAAGTGAAACACACACTTTCACATGAACATACTTGACCTCCGTGAGAATTTCAGGCATGTAAGTCATATCCGGCAGTACAACATACTGTTCCGATCGTTGTACCATGGGAAATAGACGCCTAATGGACGGCGAATCTATTTTAAGGGAAGCGTGTCAAACACGTGCCTCGGTCCCGTTCATGAATCGGTGATATCTACTCTTATTCTCATTGATTATTGTTTATGTTTGTAATAATATGCTTCCATTTAATTAATCTTTACACTCGTAATTTTCGTGTATGTTTTTCTTAGTTGTTTCCTGTATTGTATTGTAGTTGTGAATTCTGATTATGGATACAAAGACCTACATTATGTTTATAACTTTATGTTAGAACTTTGAAATATTATGTTTATATTTGATCACTTGAAATATTTGAACTTTAATGCGATATGCTTATCTCATACATATAATATAATATCTAAAATTACAATTTTTTATATAAAAAATCTAATCCGATTAAACCTTGATTAATCCCTGCCTAACCAATTAATCGCTAGGAGGCGCCTGACCGCCTCAGTAGCGCCTAGCGATTTTTACAACCTTTGCTATAACCATTTAAGAAGAAGAAACCGCCGACATAACCTTAATGTGTTGGGCGTAGGCTTATAAGAAACTTATACTGGCTTGAGTTTATAAAATAAAGTTTGTTTGACACACAATTTTATGAAATTTTTTAAAAGTTATAAGTTTTCATAAGCCTAAGCTTGTCGAAACATGCTTATGAGATATATATAAATATAATGGATTAAAACGCAAAAGCTTGAAATGTATCAGAATTTTAATTTGTTGTACCTTTATGCGATTCAACATTAATAAACTTCAGCTTTTACTAATTCGACAAACAACTTTATAAAAATATAAGCTTCAATTTTCAGCTTATAATATAAGCCTCAGCTCCAGTCGTAGCTCAAACCTCGAATTCAGCTCCAGCTCCATTTCACCAAACATACCCATAGTAAGCTAACAAAGGGCAAAATCTTTGAAAAAGCATAATACTTGTCACAAATCTAACTTTCGCGTACCGAACTAAAAAATTCATATTTTGAGCATCAAACTTGACATTTGTGTCTCTTTTAAGTATTATGACCATTTTACCCTTTCAAGTTACATAAATGGTCCCTGTGGGTTTGAGAAAATTGCAACCACCGTCCTTACGCTAAATTACATAAATGGTCCCTTTCGTTTGGAGAAAATTGCGTCCAACGTCCCTATTTTTTTCGAATTTTTTTTTTTTTGTGAAATGTTTTTTCGAATTTATTTTTTTTCCATTTGTTTTAGAATTTTTTTTCGAAAAAAATTTCTAAAAAAGTTAGTTAAAAAAAATGGAAAAAAAAATAATTTCAAAAAAAAAATTATTTTTCTAAAAAAATTATTTCAGAAAAAAATTTCTAAAAAAAATTATTTTTACGAAAAAACTTTCTAAAAAGTTTATTTCAGAAAACAAAAATGGAAAAAAAATAATTTAGAAAAAAGTTATTTGAGAAAAAAATTTATAAAAAAATTATTTCAAGAAAAAAAATTTCTAAAAAAAATAATTTCAGAAAAATAATTTGAAAAAAAAAGAATTTAGAAAAAAAAATGGAAAAAAAAAGTTTAAAAAAAAAAAAATAGGGACGGTGGACGCAATTTTCTCCAAATGGCAGGGACCACTTATGTAATTTAGCCTAGGGACGGTGTATGCAATTTTCAAAAATTCAAGGTTAAAATGGTTATTACAGATTTATTTTTATTTTTATTATTATTATTATTTTTTTAATTATTTTTTTTTTGTCTTTAGTACGCAAAAGAAGAAAAAAATGTCAAGTTGAATGCTCAGAAAATGATTTTTTTTTAGTTCGGTACGCGAAACTCAATTTTGTGACAAGTATGATGTTTTTTCAAAGATTTTACCCGCTAAAAAACACTTAGACCCTGTTAACTATAAGTTAATATTACGACTACACATAACTAGTATTAAGTAAAGTTTAAGCGACTTGTAGAGAAAGTTGACATGACAATTTTATCAGAGTAATGCTACATTCACATAAATTTTACAAAAATAATTTCACATATTGATGTGTCATGATTGTATATGGTATTATCTCTTTTTCTTTAAAACTTTTTTTCTCGTATTTGTATCCACAAATTAACATACACATAATTATGTGATTTTTTTTGTACACGTAGCATTCTTTATTTTATCACATAAGTCAACTTCAATGTGCATTTTAATTATTACACATAACTACGTGTCAATATTATTTAACTATAGACCTTACAATTTTGAAAATGTTTCGTATGAGAATAAAACAATAAAAATAATAGAACAAAAAAGAGAACCTATTAGTTGACAAAATGGATGGTTGTAACATTTTATCAGGTAAAAACAAGATCCATATCCATCTAGAAAAGAATACAAGAATTATTTTTATAGTTTTTTTATACTTTTCATATAAAACTGAGGAATATAGAAATTAACACACACGCGAGATAGTGGTAAAACGATAACTAATATGAGATTGCATATAAATTGGGGAATTTAGAGTGAGTTTTAGTTAGTGAAAATTTCTTAACTTTTTATTTTTAGTTTTGTAAAACTAAAGAGGTGATTGAATTTTCTAAAAAATGTAAATAAATGTGTTCATTTGACATTGTTTTCTATTAAAAAAAAAGAAGGAAAATTACAAGGGAAATAAGGAAAACACAAGAATATTTTTTGTAGTTTCTCTTGTTAAGTTGAGAAATGCGTGTTTTGTGTTTTGCAAAGAATGTATTGGGAAAAGTTTGATTTGAATGCATTCTTTATTTTCCTTGTTTGATACAAAACATTTTATACAAAACAAAAGTGTTTTCTTTCAACTAAACGCACCCTAGTTTTTAATTGTCCAATGAACATTGTATTCTAATGTTAACTAAGATGTTCCGTTAATACTCCTTAACTCGGATCATGGTATGCTTCTGTTTACTATTTACTTAGATTTCGGCTCGTTAGACGTATTTCTATATTGAAAAGTGAGATTGTTGTATCATTTAGGATAGAGTAAATTACACCCTTCGTCTTTGTGGTTTGCATTGACCGACAATTTTAGTTTTTTGACCGAAAAATGCACCATCCGTCCCTAAATGTGAAACGTCAATCCGAAAGATAAGTCAGAAAGATCTTGCTGTTTTTATATAGTTTTCCTAATGAAATACGGAGTAGAGGATATAGAAACTGCAATACAAAAAAGGGTAGAGATTGATATATAACAACATGCTTAATGTATATAATAGTATTCTGTAGCACAAAACAGCGAAAAGATTGAGCTACCTACGACGGTGCTATAACCATTGTTGTAAAAATCGGCCCAGGCGGCCGATTAATCGGCGCATAATCGCTGATCGGTCACTAAGCGCCCGGAATTTATCATAATCCGCCTATTTAATCGGTTTGGTCTAAGATCGCTTAAAAATCGGTCAAAAAACTGATTAATCGGACAGAATCTTATTAATCGGTATAATCGGTCACTATGGTCAATTCTCACCTAAAACTAAATTTAGGGTTTTTTACCCCAATATACCCACTTCTTCTCTTCATTATTCACATATTTTAGCATTCACTCAAACAGCCACACTTCATACGATTGAAACAAAAATAAAAGGCATACCATTGAAATAATAAGAGGGCATATTATTGAAAATTTGGCATACCATTCAGGCATTCACACATTTGCAGTGCATCAAATGAGAGGGTGCGTTATTTTTATTTATTAATTTATTTTTATTTTTTTTAGTTCAATTTAAATTCAATAGAAATAAGAGATGTTGGTTTTTTTTTTTTTTTTTTTTTTTTTTTTTTTTTTTTTTTTTTTTTTTTTTTTTTTTTTTTTTGTTTTAAAACTTTTAGAGATTTATTATGGTTCGAATGCCATTTCAATTTGAGAGTCTACACAGTTGATGACCTTTTTGTATTTTACAGTAAGTATCATTATAATATATACTAATAGCCAAAATCAAACGGGGTTCAAAGTGTTTTTTTACGGACCCCGTTTTCAGTTAATTTGGTTCATCATTGGCTGGATTTTTAATTAACATATGAACAGTAACCGCAAACAGTGGTTAGTGGAGCACCCGGCCAATTCTTATTGGTTCATGTGTGGTTGGGTTTCCACTCCGTTCCCCTTAATTACACTAAGGGCCTGTTTGGTAAGGGCTTTTTGGGGGAGCTGTTAGCTTTTTGTTACAAAATAATCTCATATAAACTAAGTAGCTCCGTTTGGATACATTAACTTCAAGCTTTTATTTCAAACAAATAGCTCCTAAATGAAAAGCTGATTCATGAAGCTTTTTAAATATTTTGGAGCTGTTAAAACTTTAAATTACTGATATACCCTCCAAACATTTATTTAAAATTATAGATATGTCCTTTTATATCATTTTACATCTTATAATTATATTTAACAGCTAACTTACCAAACACTTTTATTAAAAAAAAGATACAGTTTGTAGCTCATGTTAACAGCTTTGCAGCTTACAGCTTACAGCCTACAGCTTACAGCATACAAGTTACGGCTAGTTGTACATACCCTAATTAGTTGCATATTTTTTCCCTCCCTTCCCCTTTACACCGCCTTCCAGAAACTACATACCCCTTCCCTCTCTTCAAACCCACCAACTGATATCAAAATACAAAACCGAACCTGTCTCTTCCTCATCTTTATAACATGAACCACAGATCCAGAACCTTCTTTGATTCATTATCACTAACTGGTAACGAGACTAATTTTGATCCAAGTCATTTATGTCAGATTTGATAACCCTTTAACAAAAAAACCCAGATAAAAAAAGTACTTTGCCATTTCAAATAATTTCAGGTATGTGATGGGTTTGGGTTTAATTGTGTTTAGGTTTATGGGTTGTTAAATTTTTGGTTTTAACAAAAATACAATTAATTCAGTTTGTAATTGTTTTGTGAGTTATTCGCAGGTTCAAACAAGAAGATCAATATCGCTAGAACCTTCTCTCTTTCCTTGCTTACATTGATCATGGGTTGGCTACAGAGATGTATCTATATTCTAACAAGATCATTGAAGAGGTGGATTATCAAATATTCAAATACAAAAGATGCACATTACTTTATCATCTATAACCAAACATATTTGTGTATAATTGTAGGTTTGAGCATGGATTGCAAAAGAGGATGAAGTGCCGATGCCATGAATTTTTTTAATCAAGGTATGTAGTTCTTAATCCTTTTTATTGATTTGTGGTTAATTTGTGTTTAGTTTAAGTGGCTATTGACAGGAAAAACAGATTAACGTGCTTTGATAAAAAAAAAAAAAAAAAAAAAAAAAAAAAAAAAAAAAATTCGTGGAACAAATTAGCAAGATTTGGGTGTTTTAATTGAGTTATGGTTAATTTGTGTTTTATTGAAATGGTTATTTATTGGATTTTCTTTTTGTGATCATAAAGCTACCTTTTTTTTTTAATCTCATAGTCATTGATGATTAGTGAACTTTTGAAGTTTGGAAACCTCACCTGCAAACAATAACAGTTTCCCGATTGTAATACTATAATCATGCTTAAAATGATAAGCATGATCGTGTAAATAATACTATAATCACTTTAAGTGCCTTTGTTGCTTAGAAGTCAATATATGAGTATAAATCACCATCTTGGTATGAAACATACATATTATGGAAGGCATATCAGCAGTAATGGAATTCACAAAACCATTCATTTTTCATTTAAATTCCTAACACGATTTTTAACTATAGCATCTATCTTATAATGTACCATTGATTTTTTTATCTTGCTTATTTGTTCACTATTACTATGCTACATAACTCTTCAAAGGACAAACTAACTGATACAAGTCCCTTTATATCTCAACTGTTGTTCCAACTATTAATCAGTCAAGCCTATTATGTTACTGTCTCAACAATGCCGAACCTTCATATGAGAACATATCTTACTGATAACCTACAAAATGTCCTTAAATTGGGGAAAAAAGCGAACATTGTGTTAATTTTGTAACATGATTTCTGGAAACGTAATGGACAGTTAATTATGCATGAATGCAGGAAATTAACTGAAGATTCACTGATATAGGTTCAATATTTTACATTTGCCACTGGACCGTAACATGAGACCGGTTCTGTCAGCAATGTACCAGGTCCTCACATAAGATGAAATACTTTGAGAGCCTTTTCCGTACATGACAAGAAAGTCGATCTCCTTCTTCTGGTATGTGAATGAATTGTGGTGACTTATTTGACAATAGTTTGCAGTTTATATCTATCTATTTCATAATGGTTGCTTGCTTGCTTGCTTATAAGTTGTTTACCACTTCAACGCAGGCCGTTTAAACACAAGGTGAACAACCGTTGAGGCAAAATACACTCTTGGATGAAAGCACCACGAAGCGTCTTAAAATATGATGAATTGGTCAATTCCATTCTGAGAAACTCAGTGTGTTTATGAGGTAATGGAACATTTCATACATACTATTTTACAACTATGAACTATACACACGTACTATTATTTACATGTGTGTTCTATAATAAATGTTTTTTTAGCTCGAATGAATTCACAATTTTTAGTACTCATTAGAACATGTACATGCTATTGTAGTTTGTTTAGATGCAAACCGGTAAGATAGGCCAAAGGTAATCTAAAAGTGTATCATTGGTACAAAACATGTAGTAAGTGGGACATATATTTGAATTTGGATGATGGGTGACTGCCAGGCCTTTGTTATTATTTTGCTATAATTTGTGTCTCTTCAGTAAGGACGAGTGCAGGAATAGAATGAAACATATATAATTATTAAGTATTAACACAAGTACTAGGATTGTGCTATGCCATATATCCGGTTTACTATTTTGCCTGCAATGATGCATACAGTTGACCAACTTTTTTGACGTTTTGTTATCAGATTTGCTACTAAAAGGTATAGTTGTTGAATCCCGTCGCAATATCAACATGATATTTAAGATAACATTTAGATTAATGCTTCTATTCTTATTCTTTGAGATTGCAAAATATATTGACTGAATCGAATTATTTAAGTTTAAGGGGCTGTTACTTTGTTGTAGTGCTGTAACTGGACATTACTTTTGTCTAACAGCATTTGTAATCCACAAAATCTGTTTCTTTAATGTTGTGGTACTGCAGATATGTCCTTTACTGCTTTTATCAAGCCACTACATGTGATCGACTTTGTCACTTAGCTGTTAAACACGGATGTTACATCGAGACCATTACCTGTTCTGGGGGTGTGGACCAAGGTGTGTGGTTCAGGGGGTTTGGTTCAAGGGGTGTGTTCCAAGGGGTGTGGTTCAGGGGGTGTGGTTTAGGGGATGTGGTTCAAGAACTTTGTCTCTGAAGTTTTCTTGGGGGATTTCACATACACAGGTAAAAATTTGCTCATCAGTCAAAGAATATGCATCTCAGAAAATTGACATGAAAAAGAGGTTCATTATACCATTATCATTACGTTGGCATGCTTTTCATATCACCAGTAGATATAATACATATTAATAATGAGTTGTGGCAATATGATCACTGTTTAACATCTTTGTAGTTACTTTTGAAATTGTGCCTCTGATTGTGTTGTGAAACAGTGAGAAAGTTGCATAGTGATAGGATAACTTTTGAATAAAGTGTTAACTTTTGTAACATAAGAATGATGGATTCTTTCCCCTAAATTCTAAATCTCATATTTGTCCTATTTTTATAGGTAATGGTACCATTGTCGTAATTACAAAGGTAAATGTTACATTGAAATATTGAAAATTTATTGTATGGTTGTCAACATCTTTCGCAAATATAAACAAGTTATTTTTGTAGTTGGATATAATGGATAGAAGCACTGATGCTTGCAATCTATTGCTTCGGATAAAAATTCTTCTTTGCCTTGGTTATGCTGGAGTTGTTAACCATAGTTAAGACGTAAGTTTATTTTAAAGACAATTACTCTACGACTTTAAGGACAATTACTCTACAAGATTCTTTTGTAACTACTTAACCTATTAATGGATATGAAAATAATAATCCTTTGATGCATTTTAACTCATTAGATGCTCGAGATGTTAAATTGATTGGGTCGTTGCACGTGGGATGCTTTTTATCCTGGGGTGACATCGAAAGGTGTCAAACAAAGCCTCAAGAGGTAAGTCTCATATCTTTATTATTACGGTAGCAAATCTGTAAATATCAAGTCTTTTTACCGTTTAAAGTTAGATATAATAGGTTTATAATCTCAAAGATAATCGATACTACTTTTACGCGTGTTAAATCAAGCTCCTATTACTAATAATTTAGGATTTAGAAACTGATTATTGACTACTTTAAGCGCAATGCCAAACACCCCCTTCGATGCCAATCAGATAGGGATTATCTTTCACTAATAAAATGTCTAAAATATTAGTAACTTTCATAGAAACCATAACTTTCGTCTTTTAATGTTTAGGCTGAGTAGTGAGTAGAATGGCAAGGACTTGAGAATTTATTGAAATACATTATTTCGGAATCGTCACTCTATGCATCTCAATCTTTTTTTTTTCCTAATATTATGCATGATGTATTTTTGTTGTATCTATCACAAGTAAAGTTTAAACATCAAGAGTATTTGGCCTTCTATTTGTGCAAATTGGTGTTTTTTTCCCCTTAAATTAATTTATGAACAAAGAACACTTGCTAAATTGTAGTCTATGCAGAATCTTAATGGTTTAGAAGGCCTTATGTATATAAAACCGTTAACGGATTTTTTTTGGTGTTATAACTCAAAATTTGCTTTGGTTGAAGCCAAGAGGAAATTTCATTGGATCATAATTGACTTACGAAAAAGGTCAAATTCTTGATTATTTTTTCAGTAGCTTTCAGTTTGGTTGAAGTATTTACATGGCATTATTTACAGAATTGATGATGAGCTCTTTAAGGTCACAAAATTTCCTATTTTGTCCACGTTATTTTAAAGCATGGACATAATATTTATTAACCATAGAAGAAGCTATAAGTAAAAGCTTATTTGAAACATAATTTTTGCTCGAAGGAAATGAGTAGGTTCACCGAATTCGTGAAAGATATGATAGAGAGTGAAAATGTGTTTGGACCGAATGATTTTTCTCTAGAATTTGGTCTCATTAAACATTAATAATGACACAACTTTGTCACTTCTGTTTTAAATCTTACTATTTTATGTTGTCGCAGGATCAAGCTGCAACAATGTGCAAATCCGTGAAATATAGGGAACATGTTCAAGCTAAAGACACTGGCAGCTTCATTATAATAAGGTATGGCTAAATAATATAGTATGTGCATAGATTATATTGCCATTTTAGTCTACTATTCTGACATGTTATTTAGACTCTTTACACAATAATTAGTGAAAACAAAAGTACATATAAATCAACTTTCGAACTCATGTTCTCTGTTAAATACTTCGTGATGCTTTTGTACAAGACCTCATTGATCTGGATTCATTCCGGATGACCTGAACACATTTGGAAATTGAATTCACAAGATTTTACAAAGTTGATACCAATGGTCACTCGGGGTTGCGTTTCACTCAAGTATCAGCTTATCTATTAGTCTTTTATAGACATACATCAGCACATCACTCTCGCGACAACGCGCGGGCCACCACACTCGTTAGTCAAAAATGATAATTTCCTATGAGCGCTAATTAAGTCTTTAACTATGCAGTATGCACGAAATTTTCTTAAAACTTAGGAAGTTCATGTTCAAATTTATACCTTTATCTCTTGATGACTTGCATCTCTGTGACTAATATCGTAATATCTATGTTTGACTTTGAACATTGAAGAATTATGTTTATATAATAGGAGAGTTATTTTACATACCAAACTTATCTTACATACAAAGGGACTAATACCTACCATCTATTTAAAATAAAATCAATGATTGAGATTAAAAGCATTTTAATATTTCACCTATTTTTTATAATTTAAATATCTCTTAAACCGTTAATCGTTAAGCGAAAATAATTACACCATCGCGACGAGCATTTAGTCATCTTTTTATAGACGGTCTTTTACGTTTTTTTCTCGTTTTTTTTTTTTTTTTTTTTTTTTTTTTTTTTTTTTATTGAAATTTTCATGAAAAATCACATGTGATATATTGGGAACACGTCATAGATTATCAAGTATCGGTCATATATTGTAATAGGTTGCTTAGGCCTTTATGTTAGTTATTAAGATTCGGCCTGTGTATAAGGCCCATGGGCCTTGGCCTTTTTATTTGTTTTATTTACTTAGTTAATTAGGGTAACATCTAATACTTGTACACTTACTATAAATACCCCCTCCCTTGTAGGGAGAGGGTTGTTGGTTAATGTTAATCTTATTTCATTACTTTTATGCTTAACCTTCCATTCTCTAACTTTCTCTCTCTAGAATTACGTATCTTGTGTGATAAACTTGTGACCTATCAAGTGGTATCAATCGCCAAAGGGTAATTTATGTTGTTTTAGATTAGATTTAGTAGGAAATTTGAAGATATTGGTTACTGTTCATCGAGTAGGAATCGCCTTTCTCCGAGTTAGGAGAGGTTCCTCCGAGTTAGACAGTGCATTTATCTGAGTTAGGAGATAATTTTTCGAGCAAGAACTTGAAGATCTTCGAGTTAGAAGACATTTTTCAAGTAAGCCTTTGAGTTACCTGAATTACTCCGAGTTAGGAACTTAATACTCCGAGTTAGGAGTTAATTTTTCTAAGTAAGTTTGGATCCTTCGAGTTACTCTTCGAGTTAGAAGAGTTAATTATCCGAGCAACAAATCTTCGAGTTAGAAGAACTATCCTTCAAGCAACAAATCTTCGAGTTAGAAGAACTATCCTTTAAGCTTAGTCTTCGAGTTAGCATAACAACTTGAATAATCCTTCGAGTTAGAAGAATTTTTCGAGTAAGCAGTTTCGAATAACATTCTTCGAGTAAGAAGATTTTATACTTGGTGAATTCTAATCCTTCGAGCAAGAAAACTTCGAATAAGGAACCGTCGAGTTAGACTATCTTCTTCGAGTTAGACTGTTTTTCCTAGTAAGAATCTTCAAGTTTAGACCTATTCTTCGAGCAAGCAGTTTTCGAGCAAGGAAGCTTCGAGTAAGGCATTTTCTTCGAGCAACCATTTTCTGAGTAAGGATATAAGAGAATTCTTCGAGTTAGGGAATTGTTCTTCGACTTAGGTATATTTCTTCGAGTAAGGTTATTTCTTCGAGCAAGGTTTCTATTCTTCTACTTAGGATTTTTTCTTCAAATCTTCTACTTAGAAACCTAATCTTCAACAACAACCTTCGTTATCCTTAAAGATCCAACATCCACAAGTTACTTCTTCAAGATGTCTCAACCACCGAACTACAACTATTTCTACAATCAACAACAGCAGTATCATCAGCAACAACAATATCATCAACAACCACAATATCCTCAACAACAAGTTTTCATGCAGCAACATCGATCAGTTTTTCCCTCATCAACACGTCCCTCAACAACAACAATATCCACAAGAACCGATGCAGTCTTATCAACTTCCACCTAAACATCCTCGCTGGTTTGACCAAATGTGTGAAGCAATTAGCAGTCAACAGTCAAGGCACGAGGCCAGATCTTTAGATACACCTCCAATGCTAACTTCGGGTAATTATGTGCAGTGGTCAAGTCGATTTCTACGGTTTATTGAACTAAAGAAACCGCATGGTAAGTACTTGAAAAAGGTAATTATTGAAGGACCATATCCAACACCTACCACAACGGTTCCTGGCAATCCCAATGCAATTCCTCCAAGAGAAGCAACTATTACTCCTGTCCCTGATGCTCAGCTCATAGCAGAACAAATACTTCAGAAAGAAGCTAATGAACTAGCAATGTCATACATCCTTCTAGGAATTCCCAATCCTATCTTTCGAAGTATTGATGCACAAAAGACTGCAAAGGACATGTGGGAACATGTTCATCTTCTCATGGAAGGAACTGAGTTAAACCAAGAGGATATGGAATCAAAACTCTATTTGGAATACACCATGTTTATGATTGAAGCTGGAGAATCCTTAGAGTCTTATTACCATAGGTTTACAATACATCAAGACTTGGACCGTCACACTCATAATACCAGGTTGCAGTATACTAGTTCCTAAGTTGTCTGGACCTCATTGGCAGAATATATAACTTTGTTCGACAAGCTAAGAATCTACACAATGCCTCATATGGGTTGTTGTATGATTACTTGAAGCATCACCAATCGGAGGTTGATAAAGACAGAGCAGCTCGTGGAGGTTACTCATCATCATCAACTCCAAACTCACTAGCTTTGATTGCTCAGTCTCATTTTGCTCCACTAACAAATCAGGGTTTTGTCCAACCACAACATCACTCTTCTTATCCCTCACAAACTTCATCAAGCCAACTTGTTCCATATGAAGCATCACCACAACATACTGATAATCAACTGGTTCCATTTGACAACACCGATTCTATGCTTTACTCAAATGTCAACAGTGATGAAGACGATGCTTTCAATTCATTGAACGAAGGATTTGCTTTGATTGCTAAAGCTTTCTGCAAGTTTTCAAACAAATCTGACAACCGTCTTAGGTCTTCATCCAACACTTGTAATCAGGCAGTTGTTCATGATGGCAGAGTTGAGATTCAAAAAAGAGCTTCTGGGAGATATGGTTCGGGTGGCTATATGGGAAACTCATCTGGGCAAAGGTTTAATTCAGTTGGAAGTGTAGGAACAACACTGGTAATGCACAAAGAAGGGCAGAGATTGTTGATATAGGAAATTCTGGGATTGCAAACACTATGGTGAAATGTTACAACTGTGGAGGGAAAGGTCACTTGGCCAATGATTGCCCCAAACCAAGGACCAGAAGGAGTGCATATCACAAGGAGGCTCTTCTTCTTGCTCTTAAAGATGAAGCTGAAGGCACTCTTACAGAGAAGGAACACAACTTCATGGCTAATGCTTACTCTGATGATGAAATGGAAGATCTAGAAGCCAATGCAGCCGTGATGTTGATGGCTAATATGCAAGAGATGCACATGGGTGAAACAGGCCCGGTTTATGATACCGATGGCTTGTCTCAGGTACCTGACTCTAAATGTCTCATTCATGAAATTGTATCACCCTCTGCATCTGCATCAACTCAAGACCATGTTGGTCAAGAAGACTCATTCTTATCTCCTCAAGTCGATGATCAAATTAACCCCGTTGTTATATTTGATGATCCTCTTGATGATGATAATAATGATCAACTTGAACAAGATGATCTTTTGCTTGGTCCAGATCCAGAGCTCATGACCTTGCTCTTGACTACCCAAACACAGTTAGATGCACAGAAATCCCAAATTGATAGATGCAATGAAATAAATAGAAATTTAAAAGCAAAAGTTGCATTGTTGACTAAGGATCTTGAGTGCTACAAACTTCAACTTTCAAACTATGAAACAAAAGAAAAACGGGAAAAAAGCTTTGAGGTTGCATTCCAACAATCTTATGTGAAAGAACAAGAGTTAGAACATCAGGTACGTGAATTAACCATTTCCAAAAATGAATTATCTCACAAAAGGAACAAGAAAGATTAGATTTTTAAAAACAAGTTGACATCCTACACTCTGAACTTTCCAAAACAAAAAGAGAGTTGACAACTTGTCAAGATAATTTTTCTGAACACAAACAAATATCAAGGAAACGAGTTGATTCCTATCTTGAGGAAATCGTTGAATTGGAATGCAAACTTAAAGAGTTTCAAAACGTTGTATATAAAACTGGTGAGTCAGTAACCACCATTCAAAAATTTTCTCTCAAGCAAAATCCCCAAGGATATGGCTTTGCTATTGGGGATGACAAACCAAGTTTTTTACGTAAAGCACTCAAGTAAAATCCGAAGTTATACAGTGCAAAACATCTGTTTGATGACTCTTTCATGCGTGTTGTTGTTTATAATCGTGAAGAGGAAATGGAACAGGACGAAGAGAGTCGATCTAAAATGAGAAATGTCACATTTAATAAACCATATGACTACTCAAGAGTACCTCATATTAGCGACACCTTCATACCACAACAAGATAAATCAGAACAAACATGGTCTTTAATAGAAATGAATGAACCTTCTGCGGTTGGCTCTGTGAACACAGTTGCACAAGTCAATGGCCCTTACCAAATCTAGGTGTAATTGCACCATTGCCAAAACAATGTGGTGTCCTTAGATATTTTAATACATTTATGGAAGACATACAATTTTTGGAACAAGCAATTGAACGAATTTCAGAAATAAAAGTCTCTACTTTTCTTTCTCCTTATGAAAAAGAAAAGAGAGAAGTTTTTCAAAAGAATTTTTTGCCACACGTTCAACACCTGCGACTTTGTGCTACACATTGGGAACAGGAACTTCAATCAGAGGTTGCATCCATGATGAACATTTTTGAAACAACGGAAAACACGATCTCAAAACAAAAATGTAAAAACAAAGCTTTGCAAAAAGAAGCAGATCGACTCTTAGAGAATGTTCTATGTTCTGATGTTATATCTGTAATTATGAATTCCATTTATATGTCATGTAATGAAATGCTTGTTGATGATCATTCCGTTGATACTGAGATGTTGAAACTTGAGATTAATAATTTGAAAAGAGAAAATGAGAGACTTCGAAAAGTCAATAATGATGTGGAAAACAAATTTTCAAAAGAAATTTTCCAACTCAACCAAAAGCTACAATGGTGTCAGACTCAGAGTTTTGACTTTGAGTTAAAATTACAAAGCCAAAAAGAATCATTGTCCTTTCAAAACAGTCATGCTTCCAAAATTCAGAATATTGAAAAAGAAAATGTTGTTTCAAACATCAAATTTTTGAGTATGAAAAGGATATTGATGAAGTTTGCCAAAACAGGAATGACACTATTCGATTAAACCGAGAGTTGGATTCCAAAATTCAACAACAAAAACACATCATCATTGAGCAGAAAGAGAAAATAAAGTTAATTGAAAAAGGGAAATTTGTTCAAAAGAATGTGATTGCACCAGGCATGTATAGAGTAGATGAGACACCTAAGAAAGCATCTCCACAGACCACTAATGTGCATGCTTCGACTTCTACAGGACTAGGCACCCCTCTTACCGTTAGCAGATCCAAGACCAAAAAGAACAAAAAGAAGACTAGTATCTGGAAATCTAAGAGCGGCTCACCTAAAGATCAAGAAGTAGAAGATCACAATAGGAATCTGAATAAAAAGCATGTTATGTCCAAAGTAGAATCAAACTTTAAAACGTGTAATTCTAATTATGATGTAACAAATGCTAAGACTATGAATGTTCTGAATGATGTTATTGCTGATGCTTATTGTATGTTTTGTCGTACAAGTATTTTGTCTGGTAATCATAAAAATTGTGTTGCAAAGACCCTTTTGTCTCGTACCAGAAACGTGCATATGGCCTTTCCTCTAGGCCCACTACCGCTGCTAAGTCAATCTTAGGAAAACCGCCACCTGTAGTTTCTAAGAATACCATAGACAAGACCATAGTTGCTACTAGAACAATCCAAACACCTAGTGCATTTACTAAGAAGAAGGCATAATCTAGTTGGACATGGCAACGTTGGCTACAGCATAAACCTAGTTTTACTTGGTTACCAAAGATGCTTAAACACTGTGTTACTAACCCAACGGGTTCCATCGTTACCGTCTCTCCATCTGCATTATCTTCTTGTGATGCTGGTGATTCAGATCGTCCTCTGGATTGTTGATAGCGGATGTTTCCGACACATGACAGGCAACCTAAAACTTCTAGTAAACTGATCCGTGCTAAAGTGTATATATAAATAATATCAGAAGGATACACGTGAATAAAGACAAATCAACCCTTTAGGAAAAAAGGCTAACTTGCAAAAACTCACGTTTGTGATATGTGTGATACCAGGTAAGTGATTACCCGGGTCGTGTCCCAACGAGGTGTGAATGGGCAATCGTTTGAGGTTTGGAATTAGAGTGACTGATGATATGGAATTTTGCTTTTTTAATTCTAATCTAATTAAATAATGAGAAACAAATTCTCACTAGAAAATTAAGATTAACACAATTTATCTAAAAAACGCGAAACAGAAATTCTAAAAACGGGATTAAAAAATGAAATCTATAGAATTTGATCCTACAAGTACTAAATTAATTTTCCTAAGTTATAAATGACAAAAGAATATTTTAGAAAAAAGATTTGTATTTTTCTGACTTTTATATTTTTTATTATGAATTTAAAACAGTTTTAAAAAGAAAAATAGATAATAAATACTAATACTATTCTAAAAATTCTGAAAATTTTTGTGAATTTACTTTATGCTAAAACAAGCCTGGGAAAAATATTAACAAGATGCCAACTTATTGGGATAAGCTGGTAATAAGCTGATAAGCTCGAATAGCTTAAAATGAAAAAGGGTTTAAGTATTAATGGGTGCAAAGATAAACCAGAGAAGTCCCAAGGGCACAATGGTAAGGTGTGTGTGTGTTTAGCCCAGAGACCAGGGTTCGAATCCCACTCCTGACCTTTTTGCTTTTATTTTATTTTTTGATTTTTATTGTTGAAACTGATTAAGCTAATGATAATAAGCAAATTTTATAACTAGTAGTATTTTTGAAAACCACAAATAAGCTCAGAAATCAGCTATGTTTTGCTGATCAGTGGGTAGAAATGGATTAAGCCCAATGATTTAGCTAAAATGCTGAAAAGCTATGTAATAAGCTAAAGGCAAATTTGAAACAAGCTAAGCAATCAATAATAAGCTAGAATGAATATTGAATAAGCACAAGAACTCAGAAATAAGCACTGATTAATCACAAATAAGCCAAAAGAGTAACTGATGCACATGGCACTTTTTGGATTTCTAGGCAATTTCAAGCTTATATTTAAGCACTTAAATGATTACTAAACTCCACAAAAGCTGATGATTCTTAAAATTCACCTACTGAGGATCATATAAAACCAAAAATCAGACCAAGAGTAACTGATTTGTTGCTTAAAAATAAGCTAGAAAATTGGCTCAATTAACAAAGTCCAACACTGATGACTTAGTGTTAAGTTTGTTTGATCAGGCAATTTTGAGCTTGATTTAAAGCTTAAATAAGCTATGCTAAGGACTGATAGTGAGAATTATGCAAAGATCAAATAGCAGACTACTGAGTAAACAAGGATTTAAGCACTGATTAGCACAATTAAGCACCTAAATTGTTCCACAAATACTTATGCAGACTGCTGATATGGATTTGGTTGTGCAGACCTGTGTTTTTGGTCAAAAACCTTACAAATCCAAACCAAACTTATCCAACTATTGAGCATGCACTTTAACCACTAAATAGGACCTAAGTTACTAGAAATTAAGACCAAATAAGCTCAAGCTTGTGAGAAGCTTAAATGAGCAGTCCAAGTCCTAAGATTTACACAGTTGGTACAAAACTTCAAAATCCTTCAAAACAGGCTATAAGCTCTTAACAAAAGCTTATATATACTGAGTAGATCAAGATTAAAGTTTGGGGATATGCAAATGAACAGTGTTTAACCATTTTGACCCATTTTGGGTTTTTAGCCAAACAGTCCTTATAAAGGCTGTTTTGGTGATTTTCAAAGGAACACACCAATTTTAACTATGGTTTTGATTATTAACTGATTCACTAACTTAGTTTAACTCTAATAAGAAACTTTTAATATGGAAATATGCATTACAATAAGCTATGCTAAATATGGCTATAATGGACTGATTTTAGCTATTTAATGGAAAGTGAGATTTAACTTAAACTAATTATCAAACTAGGGAAAAAATACCTCAAGTAAAACAGATAAGCAGATAAAATGACAATAAGCACACATATAAGCTATGGAACAGTAAACTTAGAAAACAATGAAAATTGTGAAAATTGCTTACAACTTTGTTGGTCTATAAAACAGTGGAACTAGATCAGAACACATCTAGCTTGTCAAAAACAAGCTAGAAAACCAAATAAGCTCTTCCATGAACATCTAATCATCCAGAACTGCTTATCTTGAGCTTCTTTGACTTTCTTTGACTTTTCTTGATATCTTGGAATGAGACTGAGCTAAACTAAAATAAACTTATCAAAAGCTATAGTAAGCTTATGTAAGCTTATAGAAGCAGCTAAGAAGCTATTTCAATAATTACTTAACTTAATTCGATTAACAGTACACCATGGAAATTTGAGAACATGAAATTTTCATTAACTAGTGGAATTGATGCAAGGATTAATGATAAACAGACTTGAAATAACTTGTAAAGATAACTGGAACTTAAAATTGATAATCTTAAATAATTAAAATTACAATACGATTAAACATTAAAAACTACTTGCCAATTAAGGCTACATAATGGTTCTATTTATACTACAATATTAGGGTTTCCTTTGTCTTCAATCTCTGAGCAAATCCCAAACTTCCAATTGTCTTTTTATGATCTCAGCCGTCCAAACGGATTTTGGCGCCAAAAATGAGATATTGGAAAAATCCACTATCTCTGATAACTTGAAATGGGGAAGAAGCAATAAATGCCCCTTGGCTTGTTAGGTGGAGTGAGATAGGAGAAAGGGTGAGGTGATGGGTGGTATTGCAAGGATAAGGTGGGCGATGGTGGTATGGTTTTGGCGGGGTGGTATTGAAGAAGAAGGTTTGACTGAAGTCAAACCTTTTGGGTTAACTCAGGGAAAGAGTTGGGTTATTGTTTGGGCTTGGGTAATTTAGTGAGTGGGCTGGGTTTATCTGTTTTGGGATTGGGTTGGATTTAGGATAGAATTTGGTTTAATAATTAGGATTGGGTTGGCTGGGTTAGTTTTTAGGATTAACTTTGGATTTGGATTTAACTTTAAGGACCAATGTTGTAAAATCTGAAAATCCAAGGACCAAAGCTGCCAAAAGTAATAATTATTTCCAATGACCTTTTATGTCATTTTGGTATTTTTGGGGTTGACTTTGACTCTGTCATTGACTTTCGTCTTCACTTGATAAATTGTTGTCGAGTCGATCCAAAAATATTCGTTTTCGCTCCATTTTCAATGCTTCAGTACCTGAAACACATAAAACACAAACCAAGGATATCTGCAGTATAATTCAGTGGTTTAGGTTATTTTTGTGTCTATTATGGGTATAAAATGATGAGTATTTACACACTCATCATAAACTTTGTTGCAAAGTTCATAGGAACTGTCAGATTCGGGAATGATCACTTTGCCGCCATAATGGGCTATGGGGACTATGTCAACGGAAACATCGAGACCAGCCGTTTATACTACGTTGAAGGCCTTGGATATAATCTTTTCTCTGTAGGGCAGTTTTGTGATGGTGACTTGGAAGTTGCATTTAGGGAGAAAACCTGCTTTGTTCGAGACCTACAAGGAAACGACCTTATGACAGGAAAACGCGGAACGAGTCTTTACACCATTTCCTTGTCAGACATGACCGCTTCTTCTCCAATTTGCTTACTCTCCAAGGCACACTCAACAAAATCATAGTTATGGCATAAACGTTTGTCTCATTTGAATTTCAAGACAATGACAGATCTTGCATGTCGTAAGTTAGTCGACGGTCTTCCAAGATTCCGGTATGCCAAAGATCACCTTTGTCCAATGTGTGAACAAGGGAAGAGTACTCGTGCTCATTTTCCTCCAAAAACCGAGCACAGTACGGATCATGTTCTCCAACTTCTGCATATGGATTTGTGTAGCTCGATGCGAGTTCAAAGAATCAACAGGAAGCGTTACATATTGGTAATCGTCGATGATTTTTGAAAATGGAGTTGGGTCTACTTTCTTCGAACTAAAGATCAAGCTCCTTCGATGATCATCACCTTTCTCACCAAAATTCAGGTTCAGCTCCGCAACACCGTTAGAAAAGTCAGAACCGATAACGGAACCAAATTTTAGAACCACACTCTTCATGAGTATTTTGAGAAAGTAGGGATTGAACACCAAACATCTATTGCATGCAGCCCAGAACAGAATGGAGTAGTCGAAAGATGAAACTGGACGTTAGTGGAAGCCGTAAGGACGATGTTGATAAATGCTCAATTACCTGATTACCTCTGGGCTGAAGCTGTCTCAACCGCTTGCTACACCCAAAACCGTTGTATGATCAACAAAAGGCACAACAAAACCCCATATGAACTTGTTCATAGACGAAAACCGAACATAAATTACTTTCATGTATTTGGGGCCCTCTGTTACCCAAATAATGATCGTGATGTCCTTGGAAAGTTGAAAGCCAAAGCTGATATTGGAATCTTTGTTGGATACTGTGAGAATTCTAAAGGATTTCGTATCTGGAACCGTCGAACCCGAGAAATTCAAGAGACAATACACGCTCATTTTGATGAACTCACGGATATGGCTTCTGGGCAAAAAAGCTTAAGACCCGATTCTAACCATCTGAACTTCCCTGATCAATCAGCTGCATCCCTCTCTCTAAATCGGAAGGATTTGGAAGACTTGTTTGCTCCGCTGTTCGATGATTCTCTCATTAGTCGTGCTTCACATGTATCTACCAGTTTCGCTGCACAACCTGTCCAAAATCCAGCACCTGATACAACAGTAACTACAACAACAGCAATTGCTGAAGATGCACCTCCAACAGAAACATCATCATCAGTAGAACAAACAGCTTCTAATACTGCGACTACAGCTGAAGATCCCCTCCTATCTCATGAAGTACCTACACCCGCACATTATGACGGAAATGCTTTCTTCAATCCATTTGCTCCGGCTCCAACCATTCCAGACATTGTAGAGTCTTCAACGAGCAATTTAGATCTGTCAAATATGCAAAACAATTTTCAACACTACCCTTCTACCCACAAATGGACCAAGGATCACCCTTTAGTGAACGTGATTGGTAATCCAGACAATCTGGTCATGACACGTAAAAGACTCCACACAGACGGTGAAACTTGCATTTATGCACTCAGTGTTTGTCAAGCAGAACCCAAAAATATTAAAGAAGCCTTAACCTACGACAATTGGATTGAGTCAATGCAAGAAGAACTTGAACAATTCAAGCGTCTTGAGGTTTGGGAACTGGTAGAAAGACCGGATGGATTATACGTTGTCGGACTAAAATGGATCTGGAAGAATAAATCGGATGTTGATGGCATGGTTATTCGTAATAAATCTCGGTTGGTTGCTAAAGGTTTCAGTCTAGAAGAAGGTATCGACTTTGAGGAATCTTTTGCACCAGTGGCAAGACTTGAAGCCGTTCGCATGTTTCTAGCGTATGCAGCCTACAAGAACATCACCGTCTACCAAATGGACGTGAAGACTGCATTTCTGAATGGCCAACTCCGTGAAGAGGTGTACGTCACACAACCAGAGGGCTTCGTCGACCCAGAACATCCAAATAATGTGTACCGGCTCAAGAAAGCCCTCTATGGCCTTAAACAAGTCCCGAGGGCATGGTACGATAAACTATCTGCATTTCTAATTGCTAATCATTTCACCAAAGGATCTGTTGATCCTACATTGTTTATACAAAAACACGGGGAGGACATCTTAATAGTCCAAATTTATGTGGATGACATCATTTTTGGTTCAACCCATAAAAAGTACTCAAATGCTTTTGCTAAATTAATGAAACAAAACTTTGAGATGTCCATGATGGGTGAACTCACGTTCTTCTTAGGACTGCAAGTTCATCAACCACCCCGTGGTATTTTCTTAAACCAGTCCAAATATGCTCTTGAAATTTTGAAAAAGCATGGCATGACAAGTTGTGATACCTATAATACTCCGATGTCTGCATCATCTCCAAAACTGGATGCTGATTTACATGGGACACCAGTTGACCCTACCAAATACCGCAGTATGATTGGGTCACTCATGTATCTAATAGCCAGCAGACCAGATATTGTCTTTGCAACATATCTTTGCTCCCGCTATCAGTCTAGACCAACTGAAAGACACCTCTCTGAGGTTAAGAGAATCCTTCGATACATAAAGGGAATCATTCATTTGGGGATATGGTATCTGAAGGATTCTGGCTTTGAACTAATTGCGTTTTCAGATGCTGATCATGTAGGTTGCTTAGATACTTGTAAAAGTACGTCTGGAGGAGTGCAGTTCCTTGGAGACAAACTTGCCTCTTGGCAGTCGAGGAAGCAAGATTGTACATCACTATCATCAACTGAATCAGAATACGTAGCCATGTCAGCATGCTGTGCTCCAGTCATCTGGATGAGATCACAACTGATCGACTATGGTTACGTCTTCAACAAGATTCCGATGTATTGCAACTCCAAGAGTGCCATTGCCATCTCGTGCAACACCGTTTAGCATTCGAAGTCCAAGCACATTGCACTTCAATATCATTTTATCAAGGAGCACGTGGAACAGGGTACAATTGAACTTTATTTTGTGAGTACAGAATACCAACTGGCTGACTTATAAGCCTTGCCTCATGCAAGATTTGTGGAATTAGTTCACCAGATTGGTATGCGATGTTTGACTCTAGAGGATTTAAAAAACTTTCTAACAAACAATTAAAGAGAGTCAAACATCAAAACTATCTTTGTGAATATTTTCTCTCAAAAACACAAAAGGATTTTCTAATTTTTACTCTTATTAAAAAAAAAAACAATAATATTTCATCTTTTTTAAATGTACAAAAGTCAAAACAAATCAAAATATGTTCTTGTAATTTCAAAATTAATCAATTTTAATCACCAACATATTTTGAGAGGGAGAGTTTTTCTAACTTTTGCACATTTCTTATCAAAATCTTCACTTTTCGTCAACATCTTCATCAAATCAAATTTCCATGATCTCTTGAACTAAAATATTGTCACAATTTCAAAAGTATGTGTTAGTTCAAGAAGGAGAAATGAAAATAACTCAAGTTTACAACTAATTGGATCAATGTTTTAACCAGTACACACCTCAGGGGCTGTTATTGTCATAATGTCAAAAGGCTGTCGCTTTAAGACCTTTTGTGAATTCAAAAACGGGTTAAGGGACTTAAAATGTCAAACGACCAAACCTTGGCCTATATAAGGACTAAACTTAGTTTTTAAAACACTTGTATATTCAGAATCGTTTGCAAAAACCCGCCAAATTCTCTCTCAAATTCAAGAACTTTGATTTTTCTCTAAAACTCGATTGTAAGTGTTATAAATAATCTATTATGCTTTGTAATCACTCGCTCGATTTCATGAAACGTTTTTGTGGCTAAATTTTGTGATTGACGAATTAGGGTTTATGAAATCGATTTGGGCATTTCTTGTTTGTTGGTTTTTAGTCTAATTAAGTTAGTATAAAAGCATAACAACATGTCTTAGAGTGTCTTACAACAACTTAATTGAATTAAATAACATCAAGTGATGCATGTCGAGTTATTTAGGGTTTATAAGAGTCGTATAAGTTGTTGGTAATTAATGGTGATATGTTTAAGTGTTTTGAGGAGTGGGATATGCTTTTATATGTTCTTAGATAATGCGTGCTAAGTATCATAACCTGTATCTAACTCAAAGTCTTAGTCGAAAAATTATATGTGGCTTAATGATCTGTAGAGAATAATGTGTTGTTTTATATGGATTTCTGGGTTATAGATTACGATGTGAACATGTTTAAGATGATGTTTGGTCATTGCTTGTTGCCTGTAGTTGTCTTAAATGGAATTTAGTAGTTAAGAAGGTCTTCGAGTAAAGCTATGAAATCCTTCGACTTAGGTTTGTAGGTATCCAAGTTAGGAGAATAATTTTGGTTACTTAGAATTTTTTGTGATATCTTTCGAGTAATAGGCTGAAATCCTGCTTCTTAGAAACATATTGTAAAAATTTTCGAGTAAGCAATAATTTTTTAACTTAGAAATTTTTTGTAAACATCCTTTGAGTAAGGATTATTTCTATTACTCTCCGAGTAATGAAAATTCCTTCGACTAAGGATTCTTACTGATGTGCGTGTGCGTATGTTGCTCTAATTTATACCCACGGTATGTCGTTGTGGTTTTAGCAGTATTGAAGTTTTAAATTTATATTTAGCCGACTTATCAATAACACACACTTTAACGAGCAGTGTACCCGGTCAGTATGAATATAATGGTAAGTAGAGTGTCGATCACTAAGAGTGGAACGTATTATCTAGTTATTCTAATCAGTATTTTAATATCTTAAGTTAGCTATACAACCTAATCTAACGCAAGGGGGTTCAGCCTGAGAGACTGGCACGGTTTGGTTATGATTAAATAATAAACTAAACTAATAAGCACGAATCAGCGATTAGCACACACGTACACAGATAGATACTTGAGACAATAAGAAGACCTGTCCTGATAATTAAGTAGCTTGTCACTTGTTTTATTGCTAGTTTTATATGAAGTGTATGTAATTAACCCTTTCTCGTTGGCTCTAATCTTATCGGCGAGTAAACCCTTAATGATTACTTATGTCTATCCTATTTATTAAAGAGACGCTGAAACAAATAGGCGAGGAAGGGGCATGACGACCCAAGCAATGCTCAGCTAGACACAGAGGTTATCAATGCACTAATAAAAGTTACCAAAGACATCAACATATAAACTTTAATTAATGGGAAAGCAATTTTAAGGGGTGCCCATGGTTTTCCGTAGTCACATGGAATCGGCCCATCAATCCTGATGAATTAAAGTGTACTAATACAATAAAACAAAACTACTTAATGAATTGAATACATGCAGGACCTTCTTAAAGCTCTTGTATCTTCGTTCAAGGTGTGTCTTGTGCTGCTAATGCGTCTGACTTCGTCCTAGGGTTTCTGTCTTTCGCTAAGTCTCGTACTCAATATTTTTGCACACAAAATTTGTCTGACTTTGGGGTATTTATAGTTTCTGTCTGAGGGTTAGATGCGGCGCATTGAATAAGTAGATGCGGCGCATTGACTTAACTTCGCGTGGGGTCCAAGATTAATATATTCAGGAATATTCGTACACCGCCAGAAGATGCGGCGTAACTCTATTTCTCTATGCGGCGCATGTCCTTTGCCATCTTGGATTATATCTTGTGAAATCTTGATAGTGATGTGCCGTATGTAATAAGTATGTTGCGGCGTATCTGGAGCAGAATGATCTTGATCTTGTACATTTCAGTAGACTCTTAATATCTTGCTTGTTTTGCTCCATAATTAGTCCAAAATCGTCAAGTTTCACATAATACTTGTTTTTACCTGAGAATTACAAAAGTAAACATTAACGTATCAATTCTCACAGATAGTATAATAAAACAAGTCAAATAAATAGGATAAATGATGGTAATAAAATGTACTTATTTGAGTTCATCAAATATCCCCCCACTTGAACTTTACTTGTCCCCAAGTAAACCTTAGAATAAATCTTATGAAAATGTATCCTAAAAGATGTTAGGATTTATTTTTATATTTAAGCATGTATTCGTTTTTGTCATAATTGCACAACCAAACACTTAACGAATTAGAAATAAAATAAAATATTTTGATAAAAGCAAATCTAATCGGTTAACTGTCCAGTCGTGACGAATATTCTATCATAAGCTTGGCAAGTATACGCATCTCCCCCACTAAAGCCAAGGAATAACAAGTCTAAAGCGGTAAAAAGGGTTTTTAGGTTAAGGGTTAATCATTCTTCTTAATCTCTATCGATCTCATATTCCAGAAAAGGCGACAAAATCACAAATACATGATCGAATCCACGAACACGATACTTGCAATTGCTCAAATCCTTAACTCGAATAGGCTAAAGATAGGACCGAGTAATCTTTACCAATAATATTATATCAAAAAGGGCGACAAAATCATAAATACATAGCCGAATCCACGACTACGATACTTAAGATTGCTCAAATCCCTAATCTCAATAAATCAAAGGTTTGGATAAAGAATAATATAGGGTATGGATAATATTTTGGGATACAAATTGGTGTAAAATAAAAAATAAACAAAACAGATAAATTAAAATCCTAAGTGTGGTAAATTACTTTCCCAACCATCCCATGAATAAGACTCATATCATTGAATAACTCACGCTTTAACACTTGAAACACACGCTTTAGGTAGACACGAATTATACTCAACAAGATCTCAATCAAAGAATAACCTTAGTTGGCGTTCCCATAACGGCCAACTCCCATTCAATCCATAAATATAATATACAACAACTAGTGGTGATATCGACCACTTAATACAAAACTTTACATAAGTTGGTTAAAACAAACTTCCAACTTTTCCTTTTTTTTTTTTTTTTTTTTTTTTTTTTTTTTTTTTTTTTTTTTTTGACATCAACATATATGTGTAAAATTTCACAACTTTTCTATCACTTTCTTTCCGGATAATTTTTTCCATACTTTCAGAAATAACTGTAATAGCGAAAGTAGTAAACACACGAAAAATAAACTCAAAGATATACAATATTTACTTTCATACCAATTGCATTGTGCAATTTCCTGACTCAACCAAAGATAATGAATTACGTACGCGAACACAGGTAATGTAAGGAAACACACTTTGCCTAAAGCAATTAACCAACCACGGATTTTAATCTACAGGGTAGGCTAAGGTGTAAGGGTGTAACGAAACATTATAACAAAGGTGTAAGAAACGAAAGGAATGGCTCTGAGTGTTTTTCTAGGGGTATCTTACTCTAAAAATGAGAGTAACAAAAGGGTTTATACGGGGGTTAACTAACCAGTGTAGTTAGCTAATATCACATAACATATAAAGGCTATTTGGGTGTAATCCTAGAAATTTACCAATTTAGACAAGTCATTCCAATTATGAAGATAATACTTATTATGGTGGTCTCGAATAGTATACAAGCCAAGTTCTAAAGTTTACAAGTCACCGGCACACTCATAGATTTGTGAATTTTGAAAAGTTCACAATTTTTGAAAATAATGTTATGTGTGCAGCAATGTAATTTAGACTTTAAACAAAAACATGCTAAAAAATTTTAAATTTTAATATATTAAGCGCATTTTAAGCATATTTTGAAAAAGTTTAGGACAAGTAAGTGAAGTAAGTGTTCTAATTCTCCAATCCCCCCACTTAAGTTAAACAACGTCCTCGTTGTTTGTATAAAAGATTAAAAACTGGAAAATAAAAGAATTAGAACAGAAAAAACTCCCCTGAGATTTGCTCGGTATGATCCTCCATTATTTGTATAAGAGCAAGAATCAATTTTCTTGTGGATGAGAACGTTTAAGCTTCATATTTGATGTATCCACAAGAATGCAGGAATCTATAATACCATCAAGACTTTAACACACCTAAGTTAAGAAGGTTCAAACTTGCATAATACATTAGTAGTTAGTAAAAATAAAACTTTAAAAATTAAAATGAAAATCATCAGGTCAGTCGATACGCCGTATCTTATGGAAGAAGATACGCCGTATCGAACCTGGAATAAAATACGAATCAGAATAGAAGATGCGTCGCATCCTTAACCAGGGATGCGCCGCATTAAAATAAACTGACAGAAAGTTTTAAAGTCAAAAATAAAAATGCAGAAAATTAAATAAGATATGACCAGTGCAGGCGATGCGTCGCATCTCAAGATTGAGATGCGCCGTATCTTCTGCAGGCCTGACTGACTCGACACAAAACAGAAAGGTAAATTTTTTTTTCTCCGGGTTGTCTCCCGGTCAGCACTTGTCTTTATTCCAGAGTCTTCAAGTTAGACTCACGTTCAGCTCCTTATTTAGATCTATTGATCCCCACATGTCCGTGCACGATGTAGTTGCGAATTACTTCGTCACGAACATATTCCGGCCCCAATTCAAGTACACCTTTGTAGAATCCTTTCATCTTTTGGTACGGATACTCGATCCCTTTCTTAGCGTCATTTTCATCTACAAAAAGAAATGGTGTAAATTTGTAACAAAATTTATTAGGGGCATGTTTAAACCTTGGGTGATCACGAGGCATCATGTAAGTGATAACGTTGCTTCCACTTTTAAGGGTGATCTTCCTTTCAAATTGTTTAGCGTTAATTTCGACCTGTTTACAAAAGGGTTTCCCAACGATCACGTCACCCATCTCAACATCACGATAAGCATCCATGTTTTCCACCACGGTGAAATCTGTAACAATAGTTAAATTCCCAACAAAAATAGGTACATTCATGAACATCCCAACTACATTTTTCCCTCTATACTCAATTTTGTTTTTCATTATAGAATTATAGAAATCTTTTGACATTACATTAATTGGTAAAATAGGGAAAAAGTTGGCACTAATTTGTTTAAATCCTATCATGCAAGGAAATTGTAAATTATAAGCACAATCTACATGGATCTTTCTACCGTAATCACAGAAACTAGGATATCCTTCAAATTCATCATAATTCTTAGTGTTGATCATATTGATTCTAGGTATATCCATAATTTCTCCTTCTTCAATTTCGGGTTCTAAATCCTCCATAAATTGATCATTGATTCCTAATGGTAAATTAAGATCATTTAATTCAATGTAGTCTCCACTATAGGTCTCAAGTGATTCATTATTTATCAAGGTTTCTCCCATAAACCTAGCTTCTAGATCGAGGTCCATACGTTCTCTTAATCCTAGCACATAGACGCCTCTAATTATGCTTTTAGCAGGATCTTGGCACTTATAGACTAGTTTATTATTCCCTACCCTTAATGAGATTTTTCTTTTAAACATATCAATCTTAGCATGGGCAGTAGACAAGAAAGGTCTTCCAAGGATTAAAGGAATCTTAACATCCTCGGGCATATCTAATATAACAAAGTCTACAGGGAAAACAAACTTCTCAATCTTAACTAGCACATTTTTAGCAATCCCTTCAGGTCGTTTTACCGTTTTATCAGCCAATTCAATAAGCAACTTAGTTGGTGCTAATTTTCCTAGTCCTAGGGTAGTGAATGTCTTAAGGGGCATAACACTAACGCTAGCTCCTAAGTCAGCTAACACATTATTGAAAGATATATCATTAATTGAACAAGGTAAAGTAAAACTTCCTGGGTCCTTTTCTTTATGAGGCAAGGCATGTAAGTCGGTTGCAGAGCTCTCTTCTTTCATTGTAGCCTTAAACTCCTCTTCAATCTTTGTCTTTTCTTTTAGTAGCCTCCTTAAACTGATTGAAGAATTAAAGAAAAATTCGGGTTTTGCAACATCATTACCATTCATCAATCTTCTAGGTATGTTAGGTGTGACTTCTTCAGTAGTGCTTATGGCCTTGACATGATCTCTTGGGTTGGTTTCAGTTGAGCTCGATAAACTTCCGTATCCCCTTTCTTGAAGAACTTTGCTCATTTGTCCAATTTGTTGTTCCAATGCTTTGATCGAAGCTCCTTGATTTCTTGTAATAGTATCCGTTGAAGCTCGGATTTCTTTGATCATAGCAGTGTTCTCTTCATGTCTTTTTGCAGCATCGGCCATACTTTGCTTTAAAGTGTCATCCAAAGTCTGCCTCCTTTCTTGATAGGTGGGATTAAAGTTGTTCTTTTGATAGTATCCCGGAGTAGCTTCCCTAAATCTTCCTGAAGGACGGAATGGTTGTCCAAATTGTGTGTAGTATGCTTCTTCAAACGTCTCACTTTCATTCTTATTCGGGCAATCTTTAGTGTAGTGAGGTCCTTCGCATTTTCCACATCCAACTTGGGCAGCATAAACTTTCTCATCACGCTTCTTCATCTCTCTACTAATTTTATCCAATTGAGCTTGAATTGCAGCAAACCCGTCAAAATTAGTGCTGCTCTTAGATCTAGTAGAGGTCCCATCGTGCCATTTTTGAGAATGATCAGCAGCTTCTTGGATAGCTTTCCTAGCATTGGCTGCACTCATTTGAGGCACAGCTCCCTTAGCATCCAAAATTTGTCTAGTAGGCACGTCCAATCCTTGATAGAACAATATTATCTCCTGCATTTCACTTAGATAATGTTGACGGCATTTCATCAACAAGTCTTTAAATCGTTCCCAAGCTTGATAAAGAGTTTCATCAGGCTCTTGCTTGAAACTGTTGATAGCCTCCATCTTTTTAGCAGTTTTAGCAGGTGGACAATATCTTTTCAGGAATTTGCTCTTCAAATCTTCCCACGTTGTGATTGAACTAGCAGGTTCATTCCTTAGCCACTTATTAGCAGCTCCTTTAAGCGAAATTGGAAAGATTCTTAGCATGAGTTGATCGTCAGAGACTCCTTCTGTAGTAAACAAATCTGCAATCTCGAGGACCTTTTCAATATGTTCATTAGCATCCTCATGTTCTGTTCCACTGAAAGCATTTTCTCTTAGCTCCTTGAGAAACTGACCCTTCAACTCAAACTTTGACTTTTCATCAAACTTTGGTCTAGCAACTCCTGAAGTGTAATCAGCACGGGTTTTGTTCATGTATTCCTCCATAGTAGTGTTTTCCGCCATTGTTTCTGTTTCTACTTCCTCTTTCTCTTCAGAAAAGTAATCAAGCTCGAATGAACTTGAGATATCAAAGCTTTTTGTGTTGAAAAGCCTTTTAAGCGAATGTAGTGCTCGTTCAGGATCTTCGAAAGGTTGAATCAAGTTCTTAGTAGAACTCCTGGTCATGCACTTCCTGAAACTATCACAAAAGCATCAGTAGGGTATGTTCAAGAAAGTGATATATCAGAAAATTAACAACGAAAACGGAATAAGAGAAATAAAAGTTACTGATATCTGCAGACGATGCGCTGTATCCAAAAAGTTGGATACGCCGTATCTTATAATTGTTAAAATTTAATCAGACTTTTATTCAGAAAATAGATACGCCGCTTATAATTTAGAATGCGCCGTATCAGTTTTAAGTTATCAAAAATCAACGTATCTAATTTTAGCAAATATAACCGATTTTTGATTTTGAAGATGCGCCGTATCGATAGAAATCGATGCGTCGTATCTGTTTAATAATTCAAAAACTGTTTTTAATTTAAATCGATAATACGCCGTATCTGTTTAAACAGATGCGTCGTATGGCGTTAGGGCTTTTAGAAAAATTTCTTATTAAAAACACAATACGCCGTATCTTAGGGAAAGATGCGTCGTATCGAATTTATTAAACGCGTTGTATTTTATAAAAATAAAACGCAATACGCCGTATCTATGAAAATAGATGCGCCGTATCGTTTGTATCAGTTCAGTACAACGATAGCAGAATGCAAGAAAATACGGAAAATAAAAACAAAAATAAAATCAAACAAAAAGAAACAAAAATCAAAGAAAATAAAAACACAGAAAAAACAGAAAATATGCAAATAATACAATGAATGCAATTTAACTAATATATAACAGGGTTAGCGGTTAGAATAAAAATTAAAAAGAAAAACCTAATTAAAATACTAATCAAATTAACAGATAATAAAATTCACTCCCCGGCAGCGGCGCCAAAAACTTGATGTGCGTGTGCGTATGTTGCTCTAATTTATACCCACGGTATGTCGTTGTGGTTTTAGCAGTATTCAAGTTTTAAATTTATATTTAGCCGACTTATCAATAACATACACTTTAACGAGCAGTGTACCCGGTCAGTATGAATATAATGGTAAGTAGAGTGTCGATCACTAAGAGTGGAACGTATTATCTAGTTATTCTAATCAGTATTTTAATATCTTAAGTTAGCTATACAACCTAATCTAACGCAAGGGGGTTCAGCCTGAGAGACTGGCACGGTTTGGTTATGATTAAATAATAAACTAAACTAATAAGCACGAATCAGCGATTAGCACACACGTACACAGATAGATACTTGAGACAATAAGAAGACCTGTCCTGATAATTAAGTAGCTTGTCACTTGTTTTATTGCTAGTTTTATATGAAGTGTATGTAATTAACCGTTTCTCGTTGGCTCTAATCTTATCGGCGAGTAAACCCTTAATGATTACTTATGTCTATCCTATTTATTAAAGAGACGCTGAAACAAATAGGCGAGGAAGGGGCATGGCGACCCAAGCAATGCTCAGCTAGACACAGAGGTTATCAATGCACTAATAAAAGTTACCAAAGACATCAACATATAAACTTTAATTAATGGGAAAGAAATTTTAAGGGGTGCCCATGGTTTTCCGTAGTCACATGGAATCGGCCCCTCAAACCTGATGAATTAAAGTGTACTAATACAATAAAACAAAACTACTTAATGAATTGAATACATGCAGGACCTTCTTACAGCTCTTGTATCTTCGTTCAAGGTGTGTCTTGTGCTGCTAATGCGTCTGACTTCGTCCTAGGGTTTCTGTCTTTCGCTAAGTCTCGTACTCTATATTTTTGCACACAAAATTCGTCTGACTTTGGGGTATTTATAGTTTCTGTCTGAGGGTTAGATGCGGCACATTGAATAAGTAGATGCGGCGCATTGACTTAACTTCGCGTGGGGTCCAAGATTAATATATTCAGGAATATTCGTACACCGCCAGAAGATGCGGCGTAACTCCATTTCTCTATGCGGCGCATGTCCTTTGCCGTCTTGGATTATATCTTGTGAAATTTTGATTGTGATGCGCCGTATGTAATAAGTATGTTGCGGCGTATCTGGAGCAGAATGATCTTGATCTTGTACATTTCAGTAGACTCTTAATATCTTGCTTGTTTTGCT
This sequence comes from Artemisia tridentata subsp. tridentata, assembly GCA_021014915.2. Taxonomy (NCBI): domain Eukaryota; kingdom Viridiplantae; phylum Streptophyta; class Magnoliopsida; order Asterales; family Asteraceae; genus Artemisia; species Artemisia tridentata. Next base: position 130,043,730 of record CP139506.1, on the reverse strand, counting down.
CCATAATTAGTCCAAAATCGCCAAGTTTCACATAATACTTGTTTTTACCTGAGAATTACAAAAGTAAACATTAACGTATCAATTCTCACAGATAGTATAATAAAACAAGTCAAATAAATAGGATAAATGATGGTAATAAAATGTACTTATTTGAGTTCATCACTTACTAAAATTTTTTCGAGTTAGACTCCTTTTTTTCGAGTAAGGTGTGGTTTTATCAGACTCTTCGAGTTAGTTAATATTGTTGTGAGACTTTTTGAGTAACCAAGTTTTACCAAAGTCTTCGAGTAACCAAATTTCACAAGTCTTTCGAGTGAGAATTTTCTCCGAGTAAAGAGGGTAATTTACAAGTCTTCGAGTAAGGATAAAATTGGAATCTCAGAGTAAGAGTTAATATTTTTCAAATCTTGTGTCAAATCCTTCGAGTAAGGATCAGTTAATAAACTTTCTTCGAGTAACAAATAATTCCTTCGAGTAACCTTAATTTTTACAGACTTATAAATTTTTTCCTTAAGTACATAATATAGTTAAGTTGTAAAATGAGGTTGCTCATATATGGTTGTTTGTTTGATATGTTCATATTATTCATGATTATGTCTCTCTATGTGATGCATCATATTAGTTAGACTAAGATCATGTAATAAGTATCTTACACTAACATATATATGCAATTTCCATTGTGTGTTGTTGTTTGTGTTTGTGCTACACAGGTTCAACATGTCTCAAACATCCATTGCTAGGAAGGATTTGATCCCAGAAGGAGATGAAAGGAAGATTAGTGACTCCAATGCCAGAGTTGACTTGGATACATTACCATGCCATCCTTCTTGCCAGATAATGGTGGAGCTTCTGAAGAGACATTTCTGTAGGCCTGTTCTAACCAAGTCTGCCAGTGTACCAGAAGTCTATGTGAACCAGTTCTGGCACACATTATTCATAAGCAGAGACAACAAATCGATGACAACTACCCTTGATGACACAAAGATCCAGTTTGATGTCCATACTCTTCGTGCCATACTTGATCTTCCTCCAGCAGTTTCTGGCCCTAAAGGCAGATTCCTTAAAAATCCTACCTTTGAAATCATGGCCCAGACATTAAAACGCATCGGCTATGATGATTCGGGTGATGAACTGACTTCTCATTCAAAGGTGGATAGAAAGCATATTCCTCAACCCTGGTTAACCATCTACACCATCATCAACCACTGCATTACCGGGAAGGAGACTGGTCTTGAACACCCTAGACTTGAACATCTAATGTTCTTTTGGGGTGTCATTAACCTCTTCCATATGGATTATGCTCAGTACACATGGACAAACATAATCTACCAAGCTCGTCAGTTTAGCCAGAAGAAGGGATACAAGATACCCTTCCCGCGATTCATAAAACTTCTGATTGCACAATTCATGAAAAAACATCCAGAAATTAACAAACGTCTGAATGAGAAAGCTTACACCATACAGATGGACCATGTAATCACCAGCGTAAGAATTCATACGACCAACACCACCAAACAAGGTCTGAGAATTCCACCCAAGTTGCTATCAAAAGCAATTATGGCAAATGAAGCTTACTTATGGTACGACAAGGCAGAAAAGGCAGGAACAGTCGGAATTACTGTAAAGGGTACAAGTTCAACTAGAGGTAGAGGAAGAGGAAGAGGAAAAGCAGTCATAACAGCATCAACAAGGACAAAAAAAATTACACAAGCCTCAAAGAAGAAACTAAAACTGAAAGACGAATCCACTGAGGAAGAAGAAGAAGAGCAAGTAGATCTCAGGGAAGAAAGAAGGAAAAAGATTATGACAATCAAGAAGGAATTGTCAAAGGTTGATAAGGGACTAGGCAAAGGCAAGGGAAAATCGATCAAAATACATGACAAATCTGATCAACCCCTCCAACCACCAGAGACTCAAGAAGAGGAGATTTCTCAACTTAAGAGGGCTATGAAGGAAAACAAAGCTTAATACTTGGCTGATCAGGAGAGACTCGAGAATATGAAGAGAGGTGAAGGATCAGCTTCACAGGTTAGGGATGAAGAGCTATTGTCTCAGTCTGAAGATGATTCAGAAGCTACAAAGTCAAAATCTGCAAGTGTCTCACTTAGTGAATCAGAAGAGTCAGATCAACTGATACACATAACCTCACCCTCAGAATCTGAATCTGATGAAGATGAAAACAAGGACAATGATGAAAAAGATGATGAAGAAGAAGATAAGGATGAAAAAGATGAAAATGATGATGACAAATACAATGAAAGTGATGAGGATGATGACAACCAAGATGATGATAATCAAGATGACAATCCGATACTTACTCCACCACCATCATCTGTGGATCAAACCTCCAAGATCATACCTCCATCACCAGTACCCACACCTCAACACCCAGACAACAATGAATTCAAAGCACTGAAAGGGCAGCTTACAGCATTACAAACTCAAGTGACAGCACAACAAATTGAAGTCGATGAGCTTAAATCTTATGATCCTGAGCGAGTAATGGAGCAATATCTCAGCACTCACCTACCACAAGACGTCAGCAGGCATCTTCATGAGACACTTCCAAATCTTCTAAAGGAATATGTCAAAAGAATGCTGGATGGGATTGTGGCTCACCAAATTCAAACCACACCACTTACAATTCAAACTTTACCATCCAAGCCTTCTGCTGCTGATCTCAAAGGAAAATTGCTCGAGGCTATCATCGATGACCCGAAAGAGGAAGATCTTCGTAAAGCCTTAATGGATTCTATGACGAAAGCTGAGAAGAAAGGGGAGTCATGCAAGAGGTCGTCGTGATGATCATGACAAAGACGACCAAGCAAAGAGAAGCGAGAAACATTCTAAATCGGCTGGCCCTTCTACAACATTGCCTTCTTCCAACATTCAACAAACAGGCGAAGAGGAATTTGTACCTTAAGAGACCGGAGCATTTGATGAAGCTGAACCTCATGAAGATTTAACCATTGACCAAGCTGAAACTGCTGCTGCACCTCCCAAAGTTGCAATTGTTCCTGCACCACCAGCTGATGCACCTCTCAAACCTGCACCAGAATGGCTCAACCCTGACGCTGCAAAGTTTAAATGGTTTAAAGAGATGGTGGATGCATATCCAGATGTTACAGAAGATGAAGCACCTGCAGACGGCTCTGTTGTGGACTTCACTAAGAGACTGAAGAAAGTGATGAAAGTTCAGAAGTTACAACTGTTCGACATCATCAAAGTCCGTAAAGCAGGCTTCTCTGAATTCAAGACTGCAACAACCTCACAGCTGGAATTCGAATACAATCTGGAACAAGTGGCATGGGCTTTGTCTGAGAATGTAAACTGGGATGATGCAAGTTCTTCTCATCCAACCGATAACTTCCAACTTCATGACTACTCATAACCCCTACCCCTCATCGGTCATGCCCACAATCCTAAGATACCCAAGGCGTATTTCTTCAACAATGACTTGGAGTATCTGATTTATGGCAACACCAATCCAGAAAAATGATATGCTACTTCCCTCACAAAGTTCCAGGCAGCAACATATGTGTTAGAAGGATTTGAAGAACAGATCAACGACTTATTCATCAACTCAATTGAAGAATACAACGATGAAGCTGTTCTGGGAATCTACCACTGGCCTGATATGAGGAAATGGTTTTACAAATGGAGACTTACTTTCACCTCAAAGTACAAGGTTTATCACAAAAGTAGGATTCTATCCATCACAAGTGCTGAAACGGAATCGAAGTATGGGTATAATTTTCTGACGAAGATAATCGTGAGAAGGCAAGATGACGAGGAATACACATTCAATGAAGCTGATTATCCCTACTTGAACATCAACGACATTGAAGACATGTATCTCCTCAAGATTCAGGGAAAACTCGAGCATCTTCCTGGTCATCTCCAATACGACATCATCAACTCTATTCTGATCTTCATCCGCAATATTGTGATCAGTGCGAGAGTTTAAGATGTACATCTTGGGGTGGAAAGCTACTAGAAGAAGTTGAATCTCATCAAGCCTGATATTCAACCTCCGGGGATATCAGAAAAGAAACCATGTACCTTCACTGACAAACCATTTGGAGTAGTGTTCGTCAGAAAAAGTAGACCTAAGTTCATGGGCTATCAAGACATTCATAAGTTTCGCGATGAAACTTTGGTACAAGTTAAGTCTGAACTGGCTCACATTATGGAGAACCATAGACAAGGAAGGAAGCAGGGTTGGCTGAGGCACATGATGTGGAAGAGAAGCGATGTGAAGCAAGCAGTCAAATTCTTGGAACGAATTGACCAAAGGCTTAAGTTTCAGGAGCAGATGAGACGACTAGAGAGTTACGTGGGTGGATGAGCCAGAATTCTGAATATTCTCACATTTCATCGTCCAGAGTAAACACTGGTATCATTTGTCAATATTTGACATCATTCATCATTTGTTTTATATAACTATGGCTTGTGCACAGATAACAGTGCACAACCCATACTTGTAATGAAAGGACCTTGTGGTACGCTTCAGTGCCACAATCCTTATATAAGGAGCAAAAGCTTCTTACTTTTGAGCAGAATTAACCAGAATTTTCTAAGTTTTTCCAAATTCTGCTCAAAAGAACAAGTATTCCCTTGTCAAGGGGGAGTACTTAAAACAAAAATCTTTGTTCTAAACAACAAAAGTTCTTGAAATTCTTCCCGTAAAACCTCAAAAAGCATATTTTAATAAAAAATTTAACAAAAACAACAAGAATATGCTATTTTTGAGGGGGAAAATAAATATGTGATTAAAATATGGTAATTCAAAGTTGAAATCTTGTATGAGCTCGACTCAGATTGAACCCTCGAATTGACGATATCAAAAGTCAGTAATCGAAAAGACATGTCCTGGACGGGTAATAATTTCAAGCCGGTTTATCCGGTGATGTAAACGTGTCTCGCAAAGGACTTGTCTGAGTAGAATGTACCAATTTCGAGAGATTCTTCGTTGAATATGACATGGACGAGTAATAATTTCAAGCTAGTCTAACTAGTGATGTAAACGTATCTCGCAACGGTTATGTTCAATGAAAATCAATCAATTCAAAAAGTGCTGACTTCACCCGACATGTGCAAATTTAAACACAGATGAGCACATGTTAAGGGTTAGCATTTCTGAAAATACAAAACTCTTAAAGTGTTAACAAAATATGTTTTAAAATCATAAACACTTTGAGAGATTTTTCAAATAATTGGTTTATGGCAACAATAGGATAGTCATGGAGATATAAGGTGACTAAGGTTAGGAAACCGTCCTATGATCCGCTAGAGCTGGAGGGATCTACCCAAGGACAACACCAATAGTTTAGAACTAGAAAGTCCTAGGTATGATGAAAAAAAGGAGTAAAGAAATGAAAGGAGAAAGAAGGGGTTGAAGAATGAAAAAGAAGAGTAAAGAAATAGCCCTCCATTTGTTCAACCTTAGGGAAAAAACTGGGTTCAACTCATATGCTACTGGTTGTTACTAAGGTAACACCGATATTGAAAATTAAGCCATCATGGACCCAGTGATGCACTGCACTAAACCTTCTAAACCACTCAGGTGTCTCTCAAAAGCCACTTGTTTCATTTCTCATGGAGAACCCTTCATTATCTATCGACCTCTCACTCCGAGATGTATTGATATTGAAAAGGAGGCACTCTACTCCATGCCTCCGACGACTAAAACCAATAAGCACTTAATCGAGTCTAGAGCCGCGAGATACATAAAAAGATCTCATAGGAACACTTAGCATTTCTACACTGGTTGTTCAACATTATGGACACCAATTGTAAATTATAAGAGTCCTACGCAGATCTTAGTAATCAGCCGAGAACATTCATGAGGGAATTCACAAATTGTGATTCTCAGTGGTTGAATGGAGATCCTGCCAGGGTCAACATCAAACAGCCCTGACAGCCGGTCACTTCGGTAATCCCTTGTGGGTTACGCTTAGTGTTCAAGGTGGTTCCAAAATGGTCTACAGTCATGGAGTGATACTTCGGTATACTTCAGCGGCTCACCTGAATCGTTGATACACTTCGGTGTATCTGTGTAAGCCCTTTCAGGGGTATCCGGTTCAAGAACCGCCTTGGCTAGGATTAGAGAAAGTCTTCACACTATGCTGTTGACAATCTCGAAGTCCGAATCTCTAAGTACCGGATGATTTATTGCTAACTGTTTACCTGCAGGAAATCATGGAGACCAGGAGTTCCACCACTATCATTCCATCATGCCCATATCCTGAAGAAAAGTTCTCACAAAGACTAAGAGATAACAAAAGTTCAAAGAAGTCACAGAAAATTCAAAGATCAAGCATAACAAACTTTCACAAGTCAAAGATTGAAGCTTATGAAGTGAGAACCACTTGAAGAACAAAAGTCAAAAGACATATGAGCATGGTGGAAAAGACGTAAATATATCGTGATCAAAGAACGTTGGTGGAAGGCAGATCAAGACAATACCATATCACATAACTCAAGAACAAAAGAACAAAGATACGAAAGACGTCGAAGCCAATGAAGCAAAGATGACTTCAAGCAACCTCGATGACCAATACTTAGGGGGAGATTGTTGGGAACACGTCATAGATTATCAAGTATCAGTCATATATTGTAATAGGTTGCTTAGGTCTTTATGTTAGTTATTAAGGTTCGACCTGTGTAGAAGGCCCATTTTTATTTGTTTTATTTACTTAGTTAATTAGGGCAACATCTAATACTTGTACACTTAGTATAAATACCCCCTCCCTTGTAGGGAGAGGGTTGTTGGTTAATGTTAATTTTATTTTATTACTCTTATGCTTAACCTTTCATTTTCTTTCTCTCTCTAACTTTCTCTCTCTAAAATTAAGTATCTTGTGTGATAAACTTGTGACCTATCATGATATTAGTGTTAAATCACATATGATATGTAATATCACATGTGATATTAGTGTTAAATCACATATGATTTTTTTCTTGCAAATTTCAGTAACGAAAAAAAAATGAAAAAAATGTTAAAAAAGACGTGAAAAACACGAAAAAAATAATTTTTTCGAAAGTATATCGAAGTGTCTATCTATAGTAAGATAATTAAATGCTCGTCGTAACGGTATATTTTTCTTCGTTTAACGATTAACAGTTTGAAAGATATTAATATTTAAAAAAAAAAGATGAAAGTGTGTTTTTTAGATTGTTGTGATTAATCTCATCAATTAAAACAAATAAAAATGAAGGGTGGAGATTAATCCATTGGTATGTAAAAAAAGTTTGTTTCTCAATTGATCCTATAACTTTATGTTAGAACTTTGAAGTATTATGTCTATATTTGAACACTTGAAATATTTGAACTTTGATGCGCTATGTTTATCTCATACATATAATATAATATCTAAAATTACAATTTTGTATATAAAAAATCCAATCCGATTAATCCCCCTCTAACCGATTAATCGCTAGGCGGCACCTGGCCACCTCAGTAGCGCCTAGCGAGTTTTACAACCTTGGCTATAACCATTTAAGAAGAAGAAACCATTGACATAACCTTAATGTGTTGGGCGTGGGCTTATAAGAAACTTATACCGGCTTGAGTTTATAAAATAAAGTTTGTTTGACACACAGTTTTATGAAAATTTTTAAAAGTTATAAGTTTTCATAAGCCTAAGATTATTGAAACAAGCTTATGAGATATATATGAATATAATGGATTAAAACGAAAAAGCTTGAAATATATCGGAATTTTAATTTGATGTACCTTTATACGATTCAACAATAATAAACTTCAGCTTTTACTAATTTGAAAAACAACTTTATAAAAATAAAAGCTTCAATTTCCAGCTTATAATATAAGCCTCAGCTCCAGTCCTACCTCAAACCTAGGCTTCAGCTCCAGCTCCATTTTACCAAACATACCCATAGTAAGCTAACAAACACTTAGACCCCGTTAACTATAAGTTAATATTACGACTACACGTAACTAGTATTAAGTGAAGTTTAAGCGACTTGTAGAGAAAGTTGACATGACAATTTTATCAGAGTAATGCTACATTCACATAAATTTTACAAAAATAATTTCACATATTGATGTGTCATGAATGTATATGGTATTATCTCTCTTTCTTTAAAACTTTTTCTCGTCTTTGTATCCACAAATTAACATTCACATAATTATGTGATTTTTTTTGTAAATTTGTTGTAAACGTAGCATTTTTCATTTTATCATATAAGTCAACTTTAATGTGCATTTTAATTATAACACATAACTACGTGTCAATATTATTTAACAATAGACCTTACAATTTTTTTATAACATTTTATCAGTTAAAAACAAGATCCATATCCATCTAGAAAAGAATTCAAGAATTATTTTTATAGTTTTTCTATACTTTTCTTATAAAACAGAGGGATATAGAAATTAACACACACGCGAGATAGTGGTAAAACGATAACTAATATGAGATTGCATATAATTTGGGGAATTTAGAGTGAGTAGTTAGTGAAAATTTCTTGATTTTTTATTTTTAGTTTTGTAAAAATAAAGAGGAGATTGAATTTTCCAAAAAACGTAAATAAACGTGTTCATTTGACATTGTTTTCTATTTTAAAAAAAGAAGGAAAATTACGAGGGAAATAAGGAAAACATAATAATATGTTTTGTAGTTTCTCTTGTTAAATTGAGAAATGCGTGTTTTGTGTTTTGCAAAGAATGTATTGGGAAAAGTTTGATTTGAATGCATTCTTTATTTTCCTTGTTTGATACAAAACAAAAAGTGTTTTCTTTCAATTAAACGCACCCTAGTTTTTAATTGTCCAATGAACATTGTATTCTAATGTTAACTAAGATGTTCCGTTAATACTCCTTAACTCGGATCATGGTATGCTTCTACTTACTATTTACTTAGATTTTGGCTCGTTAGACGTATTTCTATATTGAAAATTGAGATTGTTGTATCATTTAGGATAGAGTAAGTTACACCCTTTGTCTTTGTGGTTTGCATTGACCGGCAATTTTAGTTTTTTGACTGAAAAATGCACCATCCGTCCCTAAATGTGAAACGTTATGTATCGTAGGTCCACTTTAATAGTCCAAACTAACTCTCGTTATACTTCCACACGTGATACTCACGTAAGGGTATTCCAGTATTTTCCCTCCCACACCGCAAGGATGAACCATTTAGTTTACTTTTCTTTTTTAATCTGCATGCCTTTTCATTTGGGCCCTTACATTACCAACCATCTCCATTATCTCACCTAACTTTGGGCCTGTTTGGTATAAGGGTTTTAAGTGGTTTAGATTGATTGACATTTCAAATCATTTGTCTGGTACATTTTCTTTAAACTCCTACACGGATTTTATAATAACATGAAAATCTGAAACGACATTTTAACGTTTGATATGAAAATAACCTAAGATTTAAATCTTTGGTACAAATTAAAATTTCAAAGTATGAAATTCTATAACCTAATTACTAATAATTCGACACATCCTTAAACCCTTTGAAATATCACACGACATATCAAGTGGTATAGGACCGAATGACATTGTATTAGTTGTATACACACGTTTTTTAAATATGGTAAGTCTACCTTGATTATCATTAAATCAAATCTCCCATGATACTCGGTCAATTAACCACAATTTGGGCCCTTAATTTCTCCAATCACATCCAAATTATACGACACTTCCATGTTGATAAACTCCCCTCTCTCGTCTTTTTAAAACGTATACACTTCTCCACTTCTCACAACTTTGATAAAAAATTAGAAAACTAAAACAATAAAAACAAGTAAACAGCCGATCCATTATTCTTTCAAGAAAATGGGAGGCACGACTAAGGGTTGATCATTGTAGCTTTGTGTTTGAGAGAGTCTAGTTTGCGGGCTGGTTCGTTCATGGTACGTCTCTAGTTCTCGTTTCGTTCCTCTAATCTGGTCCAAAGGTACCACCCCCTTAATCATCTTGATGTTTTCTTGAATCGACTTGCATATTTGATAATACGTAAAATATGAAAACCTAATATGGGTTCGTTATTATGAGAACACGACCGAAATATCTAAGTCGCAATAATCTGTTTTATCTATTATGTATGTCAAGTTTTATTGATGGTTGATGTCGCTTTTTTCCAGCCCTTATCGACCCTAAACTCAGCATAACACGCCCTTAATAATTAGTTAAAATGAATCAATTAATGAAACTTAAACCAAGAAACCCTAGGTTAATATGATTCGAATTTCATAAGTCTGCGTGGAGAATTATGGTATGATGGCTCGATGTGCAACCTGTCCTTCGGTCGTATTCTATCAGCCCATGTGTCAACCCTCATCTCAACAGAAAACGCACCTTAAGTAACCAGCGTGAACAATCGATAAATGAATATAAAACTAGAAAACCCTAGGTCGATTGTATTTTGATTTGCATGAGTTTTGTGGTATTATGGTCGGCATTTGAACCTGTTTTGTGTCGAGGTATGAAACTGTTTTGAGACATGTTCAATCAGCCCTATGAGTCAATTTAATATCAACATAAACGAACCCTAATACGTGACTTTGAATCTAGAAATTTACTTAAGAAATAAGAAAAGTGGCATGCATGTTTTACGTGGGAAATGGGTTGAAGATGTGTGATGTTATGTGAGATCTGGTGTGTGAGCTTTGTCGAGATCAGGTCTAAAACTTGGGCATAGGGGTGTGCATGTTGTGTCGAGTGGTGTGGGAAATATGTATGCAAAATAGGGTCTGTTGGTATCTAGATTTAGATTGTGCATGGAGTCTTTTGGTCCTGTGTTCAACCTGTTTAAAGGTAATTGTATGAGTGTCGTGTGGGTGACGTTTGATAATTAAAGAAACTGTAATCATGGGTGTTATTATGTAACTAATCGGATTAAAGATTTGGTGTTTATTTTAGTCTCTTTAAAAAGGAATACCGAGAGTTATGTTAGTGTTGAATCCGAGTTTTGTTTTCAATATGTGATATCCGAATATGTTATGTTTAATTCGAGTTCGATTCGGGTTTAATAATTTGGTCCGATTCCCTTTTGTTTCTAATTGATAAAAATAAGCTCTAAAACTAAAATTTACACTTTAAACCTTAAACTTTGATAATTATCATGTTAAACCCTAAACTTTGTTAAAGTTACACTTTAAACCCTGAAGTTTGATATTTTTCATAATAACCCTTTACCTTTATTTAATTATCAATTGTAATTCTAACTTATTAATTTTACTTAATTTGAAAAGTTACTAATTCGGGAAAGTTACTAAATATGGAAAGTTACTAAATTTGTAAGGGTACTAAATACGGAAAGTTGCTGTTTATAGGAGGAAACCGTAATATGTCAATTTGAACAACAATAAGTACTGAATCAGTAAAAACTTATGAAATGGCTCTTAATAATAAGGTGATCATTAATTCGTGTAGATTCGCTGAAGAAGGAGTAACTTCCGATCATTGTGTTTTCTGATATGGTTGCATTTCCGGTTTGAGGTACAGATATTCTACCTTTTCTCAATAAAGGTTTCTCATGACTTCTCGATCATTGACTTTGATTCATTTGCATTTGATATGACCCGTTGAATATGATTCCGTTGATATGATTTGCCGTGATATGATCCTCTGATTTGATATTCGTTTAGCTATTCGTTTGCCATGATATTCGTTTGATATCATTTTCTTTGATATGATTCCGTTATGTTAATATGATTAGTTTGGATATGATATGATTATGGATATGTTTTGATATGATTTGTTCCATTCAGTTGCCTGAGCTAACTAGCCATGGAGGTACCATGGCCATGTCATTGATGGCACCAACGGTATGACACTATCTCTGGCGGTGTGATTAGTCCACAGAGTCCCCATTTGATATGATAGGGTATGATATATGATCACTTGGCCATTATAATTTGTGTATATACTTGTCACGAGCAGGTGTATATATATGATTTGTTTTGTAGGGGGCGTATGGATGCATCCTAGGCATTTTGTTTCATTTTGTTAGTGATTGGGTTGTGCGTGCCTTGCACCCCATCACTTCTGGGAGCTAGCTAACCCCTTTGGTATTCTGGAGGTCTCCCCTTCAGATACACATATGATTTGATGAATATTTGAGATTATGTGATTATTTGGTCTATTCGAGTATCCCGTTTAGACATGCTCGTGGCCATTCCAATTTTGATTCCTTGATTCATTATGATTATTTGACATTCGTATTATCTCTTGATTATCTCATTTCATTTATCTCATTTGACTTAAGATATTTGTTCAGCCGATCCTTGAGTGCTTATGCGTTTGACATTTGATATTTTGTTATGTAGGATCTGGTGGTTCCATTTCTCTATATTTATATATGTTTCGATTATTTTGTTTTGGTTATATCTGTTCACTGGGCTTTTTAAGCTCTGTCGCATTTCCTTTTCCTGCGGCAGGTTTTAGATTGGAAGCTGGGATTGAGTGAAGAGTGTATAGGAGCACTTAGTGGACTACCCTGATGATAGATATCTTTTGCTTCTGGATTAGACTTTGGATTTATCTTCTGTTAGATTTAGTTTGGATTTGTATTTTAGTTTTGGGAAATCATTATGATTTAGAATTATATTTCCCTTAGTTTCATTTTGAACATATGTAACCTTATTATCAATAAGGGTTTTGTTAACCACAACCCATGGGGTTGTGATTAAGCCTTATCATATTTGTAAAATAGCATTTAATGAACTCATTATTTCTAAATTTATAGATAGTTAATGATTATAATTATGGAATGTGTTGTTATACATGGAATGTTTGATGTTAATTAATTATTTATTTTCCAATTATGGTAACCTTAATCACAACCCATAGGGTTGTGGCGAACAAAACCCTATTAATAAAAGTTTTCCGTTTGCGTTTGTTCTGATTGACACCATAATGTGGCATTTTGACCCTCGGGTTGGGGTGTTACAATTATGGTATCAGAGCTCAGGCGTCGACTTGTAGCACATAAGTTATGGCCTGTGAAGATTTGGACCCTTAGGTTTGCACTATAGGAGCTTATGGAATGACCTTTGAAGGATTTGCTTTAAGTTTCTCCCCATAGGAATTTCGGTTATGACCGGTGAGGATTGGGTAGACTATATGATAAGTCATTTGTCAGATATCTTGCTTCCGCATCACTCTAATTTGTGCCTTTGCTTTTAGTTAAGCCCTATAAGATCATTCGTTCTGGAGATTTAGAAAAGTTATCAGGACACACAACATAAGTTTAGAAATCAAATAAATTTAGAATGCTTTGAGAACTTTGTAGTAATGCCTTACAGGTTTCACTTTCTCATGTTATTCCAGTCTTTCAAAACTTTGATCTTTGATTCATTTGTTATTCGTTTAGATGCCTTTTTTTCCGTTCAGATATTTCGTATATGTATGAATCCGATATGTTCGACACATTCTGTGATTTCTCTTGCTTTTGCTAAACATATTAAGGTCCCCTCTGCACTGTTAGTTTTTTCTATACCTATTTCTATCGCTATGTGAAATCTTGTGGTTTTTCGCTACGAGTATTAGAATTGTCCGGTACGTTTTGAAGATATGTTAAGATAAGTTTCGTTCTGCTAATCTGTTTCCTTTGGGAATATTTAATTCGATATTATTCTGAATATGGAATTGTTGACTCAGCATCCAGATGCGAACAATGGTCATATTAGATTTGTCATCTTTAGCGAGTTGAGAAACTCAAAATTCTGTACCGTGGTTCAGAACCTGGTAAACAATTATGATCACCTTTGGTTTGAAAACTCGTACTTTAATCCCTCGCGGTTGTGAAAATATTTTGTTTAATGAAACTCACCTCGAAAGTTATTCGGTTGTTTGAAATGTTCGCGATGTATTCCTTAATGAACTACCAAGATTATCATCTGAATGTGAAGTTGTTTTGATCTGGTTATGAGAATTTGTTTAGTCACGACTCGAGGTAGAATGTGATTGCAATAAAGGCATGTGTATATGATGCAAGTATTATGACGGCTGGCCAACGTGATAATAGTTAAATCATATAACTAAACTTATTGGTATCATAGGATGTCTTGAGAAGTACCTGCGAACAGTAAGTTATTTGAGTTAGAACTCTATCCGTATAATAGCGACGTTTTTCCTAATTCTGAAACTTCGTATCGTATGACCTCATTTGACTGGAAAGAATTGGAAGACCAAATTCTAGGAAGTGGTTTATTTGTCTAAGTGTGTCTAGTATGAGGTTGTGTATTGAATTCTAGAAACTGAATCGTATTATGTTACCTGTAAAGGTGTGAGATGTTCCTAAAATTGCTTTCCGTATTCTTTATGATCTCTATGAGCGTTGTGACGCCAATTGTATTGGCTACTGCTCCGACTGTTCCTATGAACTTGATGAATCGTGTCTTTCATGAGTACTTGGACAAATTTTTCATGGTACGACATCTTGGTGTACTCAAAGATGAAAAAGAAACACGAGGATCATCTTCGTATTTTGTGTTGAAATTTCTACGTCACAAGAAGCTCTATGTAATATTCTCGGATAGTAAATTTTAGTTGGGATGAAGAATGAGAGGAGAAATTTGAATAGCCGAAAAGAGATGTGTTTCTACTCCGGAAGGAGAATTAGTTATGTCCTTATGCAACACGGGAAGATTATTGGTTATGCATCAATACAGCTAGAACCGTATGAGGTGAATTATCCGACGCATGACTTTGGGGTGATTTGTAACAGACATGAAGAAGCTCAGGAGCAAGACGGTTGAATATGATCTATGTTAGAAGACTTAGAGAAAGCGGTTTTGATGGAAGCACACAGTTCTATTTGCTCTATCCATCTTAGTTGTACTATTATGCATAGAGACTTAAAGCAAAATTTTGATGGAATGGTATGAAGATGATTGCGACTACCTTGGTGGTGAAGTGTTTAGCGTGTCAATAGGTTAAGATTTAGCATTAGCATATAAGTGATTTTCCTTAGTTTTGGATGTCCGTATGTAGAAGTGGGATTAAACTTTCAGGAACTTTTTAACGTGATTTCCACACACATTTAGGAAGGACAACACAAATTGAGTTGTACTGGATCGTTTCATTAGGTCGGCTCACTTGGAAGATTGGCAGAGATTTCTTTCGGCAGAAGATTATTCAAGCTACATGGCGCACCTGCAGTGATCATATCAGAGAATTGCGTTTTGCTTCACACGCCAGAAGAGATAAAGAAGACTATGGGATTGGACTCGGGATTTTAGTACGAATTCTCATCTTCAGATGGATGGACAGACAGAACAACTATTCGAACTTGGGAGATGTGTTGAGCGGGAAATTTGACAAGTGCTGGGTCTGGTTGTGTTTGCTCATTAAGATTGATGGCATGCAAGTGACAATGGTTTCCCTTTTGGAGTTTTGTAAGAACGGAGATGTGGAACACCTTTTGGTTGAATTAAGTCGGAGAGTTACTTATTGAAGGTTCGGAGTTAATTACAGTGATTAATGAATTAGTTATCATTGTGGAAGAGAAATTTTGAAACTTTAGACCGGGAATTTGTGTGTTCCGTATGATGTTTTCGTACATAAGAGTTAGACGTTTTGGCATATAAGGAAGATTTAGTTCGTGATACATTAGTCCTTAGATTTGTTTTTATCCGTACGATTATCCTACCTATTCATTATGCTTGTGGATATGTTCTGATACAATGATATGTGCTTAGTTGATGGTCAGTACAAATAGGTTACCCATCCCTTTATGAAACTCTTGATACGTTTGATGATTCAATATGCGCTTCCCTGATTATTAGCAAGTTCCCTAGTTCATTCAGAATCTTAGATGGATTTGTGAAGTTTTCCACCGTTTAACATCACTTTCGTTTTTGTTCCATATTCATTTGGTGTTTATGTATCTCTTGGTGAGATTACAATTGTTATCTGCTACGCATTTGTTTAGTATCCGTTGGATAAGATTTGTTATGATTTGTTTTCTGTGGAGAGCCTGGGGGTTATCCTAGTTTGTCTGGATCGAGTCATGAGAAAATTTTTCCATTCGTTAAAATCTTTTGGAAGAACCTCTCCAAGCGTAAGGCTAAGTATGGTCAGTTTCTTTTCGTGATTTGGTACGTATCCGTCTAACTGTTGCGAACTTCAATTTCGCGGACAAAATTTTCTTTTTAGAGGGGAAGAATTATAATAACCTGAAAATCTGAAACGAAATTTGAACGTTTGATATGAAAATAACCTAAGATTTAAATCTTTGGTACGAATTAAAATTTCAAAGTATGAAATTCTATAACTTAAGTACTAATAATTCGACACATCCTTAAACCCTTTGAAATATCACACGACATATCAAGTGGTATAGGACCGAATGACATTTTATTAATTGTACACACACTTTTTTTAAATATGATAAGTCTACCTTGATTATCATTAAATCACATCTCCCATGATACTCAGTCAATTAACTACAATTTGGGCCCTTAATTTCTCCAATCACATCCAAATTATACGACATTTCCATGCTGATAAACTCCCCTCTCTCGTCTCTTTATAACATATACACTTCTCCACTTCTCACAACTTTGATAAAAATTTAGAAAACTAAAACAACAAAAACAAGTAAACAGCCAATCCATTATTCTTTCAAGAAAACGGGAGGCACGACTAAGGGTTGATCGTTTTGGCTTTATGTTCGAGAGAGTCCAGTTTGTGGGCTGGTTCGTTCGTGGTACGTCTCTAGTACTCGTTTCGTTCCTCTAATTTTTTCCAAAGGTACCACCCCTTTAATCATCTTGATGTTTTCTTGAATTGACTTTCTTGTTTGATAATACGTAAAATATGAAAACCTAATCTAGGTTCGTTAATATGAGAACACGAATGAAATATCTAAGTCGCAATAATCTGTTTTATCTATTATGTATGTCACGTTTTATTGCTGTTTGATGTCGCTTTGTTCCAGCCCTTATCGACCCTAAACTCAGCATAACACGCCCTTAATAATTAGTTTAAACGAATTGATTAATGAAACTTAAACCAAGAAACCCTAGGTTAATATGATTCGAATTTCATAAGTCTGCGTGGAGAATTGTGGTATGATGGTTCGATGTGTAACCTGTCCTTGGGTCGTATTATATCAGCCCATGTGTCGTCCCTCATCTTAACAGAAAACGCACCTTAAGTAACCAGCGTGAACAATCGATAAATGAAAATAAAACTAGAAAACCCTAGGTCGATTGTTATTTCGATTTGCATGAGTTTTGTGGTATTATGATCGGTATTCGGACCTATTTTGTGTCGAGGTATGAAACTATTTTGAGTCATGTTTAATCAGCCCTATGAGTCGGTTTAATATCAACATAAACGAACCCTAATACGCGACTTTGAATCTAGAAATTTACTTAAGTAATAAGAAAAGTGGCATGCATGTTTTACGTGGGAAAAGGGTTTAAGTTGTGTGATGTTATGTGAGATCTGGTGTGTGAGCTCTGTTAAGATCAGGTCTGGCACTTGGGCATATGGGTGTGCATGTTGTGTCGAGTGGTATGGGAAATATGTATGCAAAATAGGGGCTGTTGGTATCTAGATTTAGATTGTGCATGGAGTTTTTTGGTCTTGTGTTCAACCTGTTTAATGGTAATTGTATGAGTGTCGTATGGGTGACGTTTGATAATTAAAGAAACTGTAATCGTGGGTGTTAATATGTAACTAATTGGATTAAAGATTTGGTGTTTATTTTAGTCTCGTTAAAAAGGAATACCGAGAGTTATGTTAGTGTTGAATCCGAGTTTTGTTTTGAGTATGTGATATCCGAATATGTTATGTTTAATTCGAGTTCGATTCGGGTTTAATAATTTGGTCTGATTCCCTTTTGTTTCTAATTGACAAAAATTAGTTCTAAAACCAAATTTACACTTTAAACCTTAAACTTTGATAATTTTCATGTTAAACCCTAAACTTTGTTAAATTTACACTTTAAACTCTAAACCTTGATATTTATCATAATAAGCCTTTACCATTATTTAATTATCAATTGTAATTCTAAATTATTAAAGTTATTTAATTTGGAAAGTTACTAATTCGGGAAAGTTACTAAATATGGAAAATTACTAATTTTGAAAGGTTACTAAATACGGAAAGTTGTTATTTATAGCCGGAAACCCTAATATGTGAATCTGAACAACAATAAGTACTGAATCAGTAATAACTTATGAAATGGCTCTAAATAATAAGGTGATCATTAATTCGTGTAGATTCGCTGAAGAAGGAGTAACTTCCAATCATTGTGTTTTCTGATATGGTTGCATTTGTAGTTTGAGGTACATATATTATACCTTTACTCAGTAAAGGTTTCTCATGACTTCTCAATCCTTGACTTTGATTCATTTGCATTTGATATGACCTGTTTGATATGATTCCATTCATATGATTCGCTGTGATATGATCATCTGATTTGATATTCGTTTGCCATGATATTCGTTTGATATCCTTTGCTTCGATATGATTCCGTTCTGTTGATATGATCTGTTTGGATATGATATGATTATGGATATGTTTTGATATGATTTGTCCTGTTTAGTTACCCGAGCTAACTAGCAATGGAGGTACCATGGCCATGTCATTGATGACACCAATGGCATGACACTATCTTTGGTGGTGTTATTAGTCCACAGCGTCCCCATTTGATATGATATGATATAATATGTGATCACTTGGCCATTATGATATGTGTATATACTTGTCATGAGTAGGTGTATATATATCATTTGTTTTGCAGGGGGCGTATGGATGCATCCTAGGTCTTTTGTTTCATTTTGTTAGTGATTGGGTTGTGTGTGCCTTGCACCCCCTTACTTCTGGGAGCTAGCTACTCCATTTGGTATTTTGGAGGTCTCCCCTCCAGATACACATATGATTTGACGGATATATGAGATTATGTGATTATTTGGTCTATTCGAGTATCTCGTTTAGACACGCTCGTGGCCATTCCGATTTTGATTCTTTGATTCATTATGATTATCTGACATTTGTATTATCTCTTGATTATCTCATTTCATTTATCTCATTTGACTTAAGATATTTGTTCATCCGATCCTTGAGTGCTTATTCACTTGACATTTGATATTTTGTTCAGCAGGATCTGGTGGTTCCATTTCTCTATATTTATATATGCTTCGATTATTTTGTTTTTGTTATATCTGTTCACTAGGCTTTTTAAGCTCAGCCGCATTTCCTTTTCCTGTGGCAGGTTTTAGATTGGAAGCTAGGATTGAGTGAAGAGTGCATAGGAGCTCTTATGGACTACCCTAATGATAGATGCCTTTTGCTTATGGATTAGACTTTGGATTTATCTTCAGTTAGATTTAGTTTGGATTTGTATTTTAGTTTTGGGAACTCATTATGATTTAGAATTATATTTCCCTTAGTTTCATCTTGAACTTATGTAACCTTATTATTAATAAAAGTCTTCCGCTTGCGTTTGTCCTGATTGACACCATAATGTGGCATTTTGACTCTTGTCGGGTTGGGGTGTTACAGCTTTTACCCCAAAATTCAAATCCCTCCTACCCCGGTGGGTTTGTTGAATCAGGCCAAAAAGGTAACATTTTTTACTCATCATTTTTTATGAGCCACATGTTCTTCTGTCTTCTTGTACTGTTATGTACTTTTATTATTTAAACAATAAATTTAATTTTAATTTACATATAAAATACATATATTTTAAAATTATTACATAAATTTCTCTTTCCTCATTTCTTTCATACCAAATCCAAATCCAATTCTAACGCTACCAACATACCAAACGCATCCTTTATCTTCTTTCTTTTCTTTCACCAATATATCATCTTCATCTCTTTATCATCACCACAACAATCTCTAAATTAAAAACATGATTCACATGATTTTTTTTAATATATATATTTCTATGGCCATATAGGCAACTGACCACCTACATTCACTTTCTCTCACTAATATAACCATCACAACCAACTGTGGACTCTTCCACCACCGCGGTTTTCGGCAACCACCACCAGCATCGATTCAGCTGTCTGTGTTCAGACCACCATCGTTTCTTTTTTTTTCCATGGCAGGAAAACCCACCACTACGGTCTAGACCTGGTAGTAGAACCACGACGTCCTTTCAGATTTGTTACTGTTTAGGCATATTTATATGTTCGAATTTCGATTTGTTTTGACATTTAGGGCCCGTTTTGTTGACTGGTTTGTAGAGGGAGGAATGACTTCAATTCTAAAATAAATTGTTTGGTGAGTTGCTTAGGTTTTAAATATTGGAGTGGTTACCAAATATTTGGGAGTGCACTAAACCATGAGGGGTGGGTGGGTTTTGAAAATAATCCTCTTTTATGTGGGCCAAGTGTAACACCCCCAAAATATCGCAGCGAAAGATAGTGTCACTGTGGTATTACTTCATAGCACACAGTACAAGTTACAGAAAGCGACTCTAAATGAGACGTTTTGAAAATAAATTATCATTTTATTTATATTAAATATTAGAGTTTATTACAAGGTCCCATAAGTTTCTTAATACATATAAAGTACAACATAAAAAAAAAATTATAAGTTTATCGAATGATAATAATATGCATCGTCTTCAAAATATTTTCCGTGCGCCTTCACTTGCCAACTTATACTTTAAGGATCTGAGATAAAACATGCCAAAAAGTTAACACAATAGTTGAGTGGATTCATAGGTTTATGGTAATGGACAATAAATTTTCAGAGTTATAATAATAATTGCAATGTATACAATTATCGAATAAATAGTTATTATTGCTCCAAGCTCATGACCACAAAACGTTAACTCTCATATCAAATTAATGCTATAAATGCCCCTATAGGTAATTTGAAACTTACCTATTTAACTCAAATATAATGCGTTTGGTTGTCTATCTGATCAACACAAACATGATTCGTCAATCCCAATAGGCCTATTCAGAATATTCGCGCTCACATACAAGTGATTAATAGTCCATGATACGGGGACTGTATGGCAAAAGGTAGTTAAGCAATAGCAATATTACATTCAGGAAAACATACAGTGTTTGTAAATAATAGTCTAGCAAGTATCTCCCCTAAAGAGTTTATAAAATAGTTAAATAAAAAAATGGGGCTATGAACTAATCGTAGTGATAAGCAGTAGGTTTCGACGAGATTTAGTGTATAGAAAAGTCGCGAGCTTTAGCAGTGGCGTGTTATATATATATATATATATATATATATATATATAATATATATTATAACGAGGTTATACGAAAAGAATTTTATAAAAGTAATTATATACTTTTAACATTGTACACATTTTTATATATTTATATATATAACGAGGTTATACGAAAAGAGTTTTATAAAAGTAATTATATACTTTTAACATTGTACACATTTTTGTATGTTTACAAAAATGTAAAAGTTTAATTTTTCTCAAAAATAATAACAAGCCCTATTGGTAAGTTACCCTAGGTTCGGGTTTATGTCACTTTTAATAATTCACCTATTCCGTAAATTATTACGTATAAGTCATATTTAATCTTATAGAAAGGTAAACGAGTCATTTTTTCGATAGTTGGTCCTACCACTTCGGTTTTTATATAAAAGTGGTCAAATATAATAATTGTCAATGTTTCTAGTTTTTATTTATTTAATTACATTTACTTTAATAAGTTACCACTTATAAATCATAAAGTGTTATGATTTAGTTTTTATATAATTGAAAAAAGTCTTTTAACATTTTATAGTAACTATAGGTCTTAAACACATCATATCCTATGTCAAATTACAAAAATAACCTTATAATTCAAAGCAGTTTTTGGACAGCTCACTGAAGCCTCGCGAAAATGCCGATAAGTTGAGTTGTACAAGTTCATTTTACACGGGGTTTGCGGCTACGTTTAAGTTTATGTGTTAGCTACATTTCATAGAACTGGGCCAAAGCTTGAAAATGATCAGATCAGTGAGCTTTTTCCATATGAAATCTGGTGTGTAGTTTTTGACAAGTTTTACCAATATTGCTCTCTTTTACTCATCCGGAGGAGTTATGGAGTGCGCCACCCAGCGAAATGACCGTAAGACATAGCTCTACAATCTTATCTTTTTACCTAAGGCACAAAGTTCACTAAGATAATCATACCTAGGGCTTGTTTGAGCTTATTTTCATAGTTTAAATCATTGGTACAATGCCAAACACTCACAAAATCAACAAAAACAAATAAATTTCAGTAGCTTATTACAACCAAATTGTAATTAATAGGAAATAAATAATATCTTACAAGGAAATGGATGAAAACAACTAGAACTACAACAATTAACTCTTAATCACCAACTACTCTTCATCCCTTGTCTTCCAATCTTCAACCCACCTTTATAACCCTTTATTAACCTTGATCTAACACCCAAGATTACATGCAAAAACTTCTCAAAAACACCTGATGACATCAAATAAGTGGTAATTATTAGCATCATTTATCCTATATATATTGCTTGTTTTATATTGTTTTATATAAGAATTGGTACTTAATCGCTTAAATGTTCATATTTTAGTTATTTACAAGCAATTGGTGAAACTTAGCTATTTTGGACATAAATTGGAGAAAAATGGATCAAGTTAGAAAAGTCCATTAAACTGACGAAGAATATGTCGTATCATTCTAGACAGATACGCCGTATAACAAGACTTGGACGAATATGATGACCATTGCCTGACTTTGAAGAATACACCGCATGGAATTCTCCCATACGCCGTATATGAAACGTTGGTTAATGAGAAGACCTGACTTGTTTTACTCCAGATACGTCATATGACATCAATAACATACGCCGTATCTATTCCCAAGACTTCACCAAAATTCCAAGATATTGAAGATAAGATGCGCCGAATGAAGAACATTGTTACGCCGTATCACTAAGGCGGTGTACGAATATTCCGAAATATAATAATCTTTGACCCTACGCGAAGTTACTGAGATACGCCGTATCAGATAAACTGATACGCCGTATCGACTATGTTTCCAGAAAGTATAAATACCAGATTTTCAGTCGAATTTTGGGGAGACAGATAAGAGGCGAACGAGCATATAACCACCAAGTATGAGATCAGAGCTAAATAGAAGACCAAGAAGGAACTGCTTGTGCATAATTACATAGGAAGATTCAATTAATTCATCGTATTACACTTTAATCATTCGGTTAGCGTATTTTTCTCTTTTGATTTATACTTGAATGTTTCTGAACATGTTATCTTGTAATATGACTGAGATTATGGGCTAATACCTGTAGGTATTAGCCACGTTTAATGATTATATGATGTTTGGTATTTACTAATTCGACAGGCAACTTAGGCTTGTGTTTTGATTACATTTATTACTTCATTAATATTGTTTTGCATGTTAATGTAAGCCCTAGATGGTTAATTAATAAAAAGATAATCATTAAGCCATAGGTGGTTAATTAATAAAAAGATAATCATTAAGGTGAACTTTATGCGGATCTGAACTTTATCGGCTTGACCTCTTCTTTATTTTCTGTTTCTCTGCTTGTGTGTGTTATTTGTCTCCAAGCTGTTATTTACTGTTTCATTAAATCTAAGGGGCTGCTTGGTTGATAGTGGGGAAAGGGAAAGGGAAAGGGAAAGGGTAAGGGAATGCAAAGGAATGGGTGTGGTGGGTAATCATTACCTTACCCCCCAATTTACTCTATAATGGTTGATTACCCAGTACTGGGTAATCAATACCTTTGCCTTAACTTACCAAGCACACTCAATGAAATAATGTGGGCCCATTTGATTTCCTTACCCATTCCCCTCCCCCCCTTAGTCCCCTACCAAGCAGCCCCATTAAATCTAAATCTAAATCTTGTGCCAGTCTCTCAGGCTGAACCCCTCTGCTACGTTAGATTAGGCTTTAATTAGACTAACTTCAAGAATTAAAATACTGATAGATATTTAAGTGTTAACGTTCCATTCTTAGTGATCAACACCCTACTTACCAACTAGCTCACCATCGACCGGGTAACTGCCCGTAAGTGTTTGTTATAGGTAAAGTCGGAAAAATATAAATGTAAAACTTGATAAATAAATTACCTGTAACATATAGAATTAAATTACCATCGACCGGGTAACTGCCCGTAAGTGTTTGTTAGATTAGGCTTAATTAGACTAACTTATAGAATTAAATTACCTGTAACATATTGTAGCATATTCAATAACATATAATACATAAAGAGTGTGGATTTGACCGATTGTTTTAGAGAGAGAAAGAGAGAATGGGAACTAGTGAGAGAAAGATGAATATATTAGGTTGAATGTGTGAGAAGATCCAACCCTTCCCATGTGTGGGAAGGGATATATATACTACTAACATAAGTGCCCCTATTGGGCTGTGGAGTGAGTTGACAGTGGGTAAAGACCCGACCCAACTCCACAAATATTACTACGACTAAACTAGTATTACTAGAACTAAACTAATATTAATAAGCCTACGAGCTAACTTAATGCTAATAGATACTTGGGGTGACCGAGTCTTTCATATGAATATTTATATTCCTAACAATCTCCCCCTAAGGGAGGTCACCCTGGAAATTACATTTTGAATTCTAGCATTCTAATTAACTTAAATTCTTAGCTTGTAGTATTTGATTCTTCAAGGTCTTTAATCTTTGTACTTCAAGCAGTGATCTTGTGATTAATGTTCCTTTGTCTTGTGTGATCTCTGAGCTTGCTTTGAGATCATCAGCCATAGTAAATCTCCAAATCATCCGATGTAATATTGCCTCCATGTGATATGTTTTGACCGTTGGACTCGCATGCTCACACTTTTATGGATCATGATAACTTTTATCAGAGTTGCGGAAGCTGTGTTGTAGGTCTTTTAACTTATCATAATGTCTTTGATAATGTTTTGTAAGTGTGAGCATAGAGTGTGGATTGACAGGTCTCTACTGGAATCAGGAACCACCATCACCATCTTTATAGGAATCTGAAATAAAACAGTTAGCAATAAAGTTGAAGAACGAATATGGTTTTGTCATTCATTCGAGGTGGTTGGATTAACCTTCGGTTCAGTGAGGGCCGACCTGTGATCAGGTAGAATCCCCTTTAAATAAGATTCTCCTTGACAGGAATTTCCAGCTTGTAGTAATGAGTTTTCCAACAAGTTAATGTCAGAATCATCATACTAAGCATGTTCTCATACCGGAATGTCTCAAAGCAGACAACACGATAGAGTGAACTAGTGAATTAAATACCCACTGATTGACGAGAAATTGATTAGAAAAAATCACTCGCGTGTCACAGGATAAACATTTTATGCAACACGACGAGGGTTTTATAACTTAAATCACATTTCTGTCATAAACACTTTTGTTTGAAAAATTTTCACAATCAATGTGCTCAAAACTCAGTTGGTGAGCACATTGAAAGGTTTTCCAAAAGCATCCGTCAATCCATTTCCTGGAACAAGTTTGATTCAAATGTGAATCGCCCCATCGTTTCTTTCCAGTTGTCACAAATTCGATCCATGAAGGATCTCACATGCCACCTACCAAGAGCTTGTTTGATGTTGGCTCTAGAAGGATTTCCATCTTCATTGTGAATACTTTCGTATCACTCGGATGTTCTGGCAATACCACAAGGATAGTGCGTAAGACTCTTTAACATATATTTTCTTACTTTTCACGGTGTATGAAACAGCAAGCATATTGGAAATGTGTCCTAATGAGATTTATGGATGATATTTTGGCTCTAGACTCAATAGTGCATTTTGATTTAGTGATCGGAGGCTGGAGAGGACTGCCACCTATTCAATATCGTCTAACTCGGAGTGAGAGAGATGATAGAAATGTATTGATCTCCTTGACAAATGAAACAAGAGTCCTTTGAGGGACCTTGAGTGGCTAGGGAGGGTTGTGCAGCGTATCACTGGGTCCACGATACTTTATCTTCAATGTCAGCAATCAACTTAGTGATTCTGACAGCATATGTATTGACCCGGTTTCTACCTAAAGTGTAAGTAGGGCTTCTTTCTTTTCACCCTTTATCTTTACATTTCTTTTTCATTCTTCAACCCCTTCATCGCTTACCGAGACTTCACCACTAGCACCTTGTTGGGTTTGTTCCAGTACTAGCTCCATCTTAGTTAGCACTCTTCCCTTATTCACTTTTCTCATTTTTAATCATTCCTAAGGACTTCTATTATAACTAGAGGATTGTCCCTGGGAAGATCCCTCCGGTTCTGGCTAGATCATGGGAACTAATACCTAACCTTACCATCCTTATAACTCCAGTACATTAAGTAAAATGGTCGGTCTTTGGTATTCTTCCACAATTGCCATCATAAATCATTCGCTCCCCCTCAATATGTGCATCGATTATACGAAAGAGTTTAGCACATATGAGAGAGCCTACACTTGAGTCCAAAAGATCACATTTTATAAGATTTCATATTTAAATCACATTCTCTCCCCCGATCAAAAATTTCAAACATTTTGAGATTTGTGATCCCAATTGATTTAAATAAGTTTAGAAAATATGGGAGAAAATGTGGTCAGGTTTAATGTATGCTGATAATGGAACGATACAATGCTCCCCCTCAATTTATGAGGGAGATTCACTACTTATTATGTACAAAGATAATTGTTACGAAAAAAATGATATTGACCTTTTTGCACAGACGATGTGATCATCCGCTTCTCTGAGGGAGTCAGTAGTCAACATCAATTATCCATCTACCAATAAAAATTTCCCTAGTGTTGTAGATCCCCACTTGGCGAGACCAGAATAAGTGATGCTTTGTTGAAATGAAGGTGGTGGTGGTGAAGACATTGTTGTTGTTGTTGTTGCTCATGTTGTTGTTGTGGTGAATTCAGAGCCAGTCAATAGAGTTTGAACATCTGATCAAATGGTTAGAGCGGGAACTGGCACATTCATATTGGCCATGGAATCTGCATAAGAATATCAACACAAATATACACACATACAGATTCACTTTTCATTAATAGCTACCACTTAGCAGCTTGCCAACTCATAATACCATATTCATCACATAATCAAACCACAATCAGGAAATACATCAAACCGCTATCTAGAATGAAGAGCAATCAGCAATCATGAACATGGCAATTCACTCATATTTCAACATTCAACTCAGGAGCTTAGGGACAAGATTCTAACATGATAGCTACATACCTAAGCATATCCTGAGTGCACATGCACTGAATCAACAAAAATTAAGCAGCTATCGACTAACAAAAATCAATCAACATTTGAAACTCATTCAATAAGATCATACAAATGCCAGTGGAGTATTAAAGAACATCAAGCACAATGGGTTTACTAACTCCTTTTAGATTTTGATTTTAAAAGTATTTAGGGGATTAAACGAGGATTCCAGAGTGACACAAATGAACCTTATAGTTACATAAATCTAGGATACTATAAGCAAATTGTACATAATGCCCTAATCTTTCTAGCAACTAACACATTTGTCCATTTGAGATAAAGCTTAGTAAGTTCCTCTTCAACAAATACCCCATTAACTACAAAACCTTTTCTAACAATTATGAGATAACCAAGAAACCCGTTGGATGATATAAAATTTTAAATCACTCTCCCCCTCAATCAATGACCCGTATTCTAGTTAAAGAGCTGTAGTCATTGATTGAGTGAAAAATTTTATGCACAATCCAAGTCTGAAAGAATTTCATCCAACATGTTACCACCATGTGTCTCACAAATAATTTTCAGAAGAATCATAGAAGGAAAATTATTTGCACACAAAGAAGATTTCTCTTCTTTTACAAGAAATAATGCACTGAAGCGTACACCAAATCAGGAAAACATGGATATAAAGTAATCCATGCCCGGGTGAACTTCACCCAGTTGGAGGAACAACCGTCTTTTTGGCAACGTGCTTTCCCCATTTTGAAACGCAGGTTGCTATCTGAAGTAATAGCAAGACATTTAGGTATGTTTTGAAAACCTTTTGAACTTCTGCTCGAACTTCATTTAAAGACCCGTGTCATTATTGAATGACATTTCTAGGACCGTAAATGTTATCGATACCAGAAGACATGCCTTAAAAAACTATTTTTGGTATTTTCTATTTTTATGATTTTTATGGTTTTTCTTGGTTTTATAATTTTCTATTTACAATTTGGTTTTATATTTTTTTATATACTGTTTGGTTTAAGATATGTACAAAATGTATTATTCAATTTAAGAAGATGTTGAAATGAGTACCGAAATAAGGATATCATTCTGTATGTTGGAGAGGTTTGTAGTCAGCATCTCTTAAACTTTCACTACCATAGCTTTCGAGGCTCTTGAGTAATTGTCTGAACTTGAGCCTTCTCAATGTGAAGCTTTGATAGCTTCCCCTCAAACCGAAAATCTTCTTTTGAGCAGTTTCAAAGCTCTCTTTCAAGCTTACATAAGGTAAGTGTACAACGGAAATCGTAGCAAACCACGTCAAATATTGCTGCTCCTTTTAAGAATAATCATCGTGATACTTCGTTCGGGGGATCATCAAATAGATCAGCAACGTATCATCTGACACTTGAATAATTCTTCTCATATTTGTTCCCGCTGAAGGCTGAAGTAATGCATACCAAAAGTATCCAGAGACCACTTCCCCCAAGTACTTAAAGTGATGCAATCAGTCTCATTATATGAAGCTCAAAAACCAGAAGTACACTCTCAATCCCATAAATGAAGTCGAAAACATAATATCAAGATCAATAAAGAACCGGAAATGCACTTTTCTCCCTTTAGGAAATTGTAGATGAGAATTGCTACACCAAGGTTAACCAAGTCCCGAAATGATACAAACTAACTAGAGGAATCATCATACCATTGTGTACCTCTTTTATCATTAGAAACTGTTTCTTACATCTCTTCCCCCACGTAGTTGGAATGATACACCCGAAGGCACGAGTTAAAACACTAATTTTCTCTGCGGTTATGACATTTGTCTTCCCGAAATAACTTCAATTAAGAAGAAGAATAAAGTTCATCACATGTACTCTTTTTGCGTTCAGATGTATGTCTCCTTCCCCTTGCTAGTTTTGATACCTCAAAATCAGCAACACATTTTACGCACATATACCTGAAATCTTGTGAGAAGAACAAAATTGGTTCAAATGTATCAAGTGAGAATCAACTGCTACCGAAACACTCTCTGACTATCTTTACCAACCATTAAGTAGGCTATTTGAAGTGATAACTGATGGAGCAAACCAGATATACCAAACTTGAAACTGAAGTAGAATTCCCCGTTCTCGTGACTTAAGCTTGCACTAATGTTGGAAGAATGGTGTAGAGAATTTATGCTCCAAGCAAATCTCTAAGTACTCAATACCCAACTAAAGTATGAGACATTTACACCTCTTGCGATTATCCACAACGTCATCGGCGTGTGACACTGAGTATTACAACATAACTCCTTTAAGTGATAGTTAACCAGGTCTTCAAACATTTACCCCGACTGCTGGTAACTAGATAAACTAAGTCTTCAACTTAAATCTTAAGCACGAGCAAGTTATCATTGAAAGTCATGCATCCAACCAACCCCGACTTCAAGATAAAATAAGATCACGCCTTCGTGAAAGTCAACTTCAATCTCGAATAAGTAATACCTGATCAACTCCATAGTCACAATTAGAGTCATATGCCCAACTAGTGAGTCAACATACAATTAAATGTACGTCGATCCACTGTTCACACTTCTCCCCCTCAAAAATTGCATCTGAAGTTGCTAATTTTGATTGAACAATTGCATATGAGGTTGATCCACTGTTCACACTTCTCCCAATTAAAAATTGCATTTGAGGTTGCCATTTTTGATCGAGTGAATAAAAATCCAATCTAATGAAAGTAGATCCACTTGATGACTGAATGAACATGGTGCAAGTATGAAGCATGTTGATGAGAATAGTCAGAAACAAGAAGATTTCTCTTCTTCCGAAGATAAAGCGCACTCAAGCGTACGCCTTTCTTTTCTTTGAGGAACGAGGCCTGGAGTTTTTTCAACAGACGCCATTATGTTGACATTGAGGCCCGAGGCTTGATCTGTAGTGTTCAA
This sequence comes from Artemisia tridentata subsp. tridentata, assembly GCA_021014915.2. Classification (NCBI taxonomy): domain Eukaryota; kingdom Viridiplantae; phylum Streptophyta; class Magnoliopsida; order Asterales; family Asteraceae; genus Artemisia; species Artemisia tridentata. Next base: position 130,013,691 of record CP139506.1, on the reverse strand, counting down.
ACGTCATTTTCGTTGAAGAACGAGGCCTGAACTGATGTGAACAGACGTCATTATCGATTTCCCCTCATATGTTGTGAGCCGCCTGAGTCCAAGTGTCAAAGGACGATTTGTATGACCTGCATTTGAAAACAGACAGAAATAGAGAGTTTGGAGTGCCGGATCCCCAATTTAAGTTGGGGTCTAGATGGTTAGTGGGAACAGAAACATCATTTTCCTGAGTCTCAGTAGGAGTTGGAATGCTAGTAGAAGTAGCCTTTTTCTGTTTGTTTCTACATTGGTACATAGTTAACGATATATGAGGATTGTTACAAAATCTCTCAGTGATGACGCTTTCACTAGTACAAACGTGTTTAGGTTGTATTAAAGGCACTGTTTCGGATTTAGTGGACCTAATTTAAGGGCACTGTTCTCCTACAGGAAATTTCCTTCCAGTTGGCTTCCATTGGCGTACAGGCACTACTTTAGACTTAGTTATCCTAGTTAAAGGGCACTGTTCTCCTAAAGTGAATTTCCTTCCAGTTGGCTTCCATTGGTAACCAACATTAGCAAACATATTTCCTGTGGCTCTCCAAGTTTGCTTAATATGCTTGGCTCTCCAAACTTGCTTGACAGGGGTTTTGTTGGACGACTTCAAAAATTTCTCAACACATTTATCATGATTACCCGAAATTAAACACTCATTACATGTTTTGTAAATTGAATTAGGATTTGAATTATGATTCTTTTTGTTCAAATCTGACTTGTCGTTTCTCATGTGGTCTTCTACTTTCTTTTGGGAACACTTTTAGCTGGTGAGGTCCTATGATTCTTTATATTTCTCCTAGGTTTTGACACGCTAGCTTTAGTGTCTCTGTTAACTCCCATAGAAGGACTGATGGGAATCTTAGTCCTTATCAATTCCAGTTGCTTAACATGTTTTGATGTGTTGATATCTGAAGTTTCCAAGGGTGCCTCAAAGGTTACATGCTTGATCTTAGTCATTGAAGATGATGCAATAAACCTATCTCGCTTGCTATCAATCTTAGGACACGTACCAATGACATAATCTAAGAGTTCCTGAGATCGTTTAGTGAGGAAGCAGGCATCTACAATTGCACTATCAAGTGGTTTATCTATTCTATTCTCTTCAATGATCTCACGAAGGGTATCAAGGCTATCCTTAAGGTGATTGAGATATACTTGATGGGCAAACCTATTGTTCCTAAGGGGAAATAGAATAGGCACAACATCAACATCATACTTACTACAAGTAGAGACCTTTGAAACAACATTATCACTAGTGATAATTGGCATTTTCCCTTTCACCTGAGTCTTTAGATTCTCGATCTCATTTAGCAAATAAGTTATCTTTTCATTGTGATTGTTACGTATGACTTTAATCGAGTCATACAACTCTTTGTAATGCTGTTTGATTTTTGAATTTTGAGCTTGAAAACACTCATTTTCATGTAGTAATTTATTGATGGTGTCTTGATAGTGAAAATTCTGAGAATCTGAAGACGATGGTTTATGGGTGCCAATCACATCACTCTTATTCGACTTTAATTGGGCAATTTGAGCCCTCAATTGTCGAATCGTGTTAGTGTGAGCTTGAATTTTTTCATCTCGTTTGCTTAATTCAAAATATGCATCAAATTTAGGAGCATCCAAAGATGTATTAGCATTTGAGATTTTGGTTCTTTCTTCTAACTGTTGATATTTTAATTGCAAATTAAGATTATCAACCTCTAGTTTTGTAAGATGCCTAGCCATGTTATCATGGTCATCGTTTTGGATTTTCTTAAGCAATTTTAAATTCTCCCCCTCAAGCTCAACAACACGATTCTAGGAAACATTCAATGCAATACACAACTCATGAAATTGACAAGCAGATAATGCAGAATTAGTAGCAGTATAAAATACATCCTGTGCAATACATCTAGCAATCAAATTCTCATTGGTGATGAGAATGTTCTTTCTCTCAATCTCACGACTCTTAAGTTCTATCGCATTTTGGGATACCTCATTTTCCATAACATTAAACACCTGTTTCATTTCCTTTACATCAGTTCTAAAGGTTTCTTGCATGCCCTCAAAATGTTCCTTGAGGAGTTTAAAGAATGGAATAACCTCAGTTAAGAAGCACTGTTTTGTTAGTTCAAAACCCCTTTCCCCTTAGTAATTCCCGTTGGCGTAATTCTCTTCTTACATGTTTTATCAAAATCAGCAAATAGTTGACAAAGAACAATATGCTAATTAGAGTTTTACATTCTGTGGGAAGAGTTAAAGTAAACTAAGTGCCTGGGTGTATTGGGAGGATACACCGTTGCAGCCGCAATTTTCCTAAGGGGTGGATTTTTGGCTTTAAGTTCTTCTGCCTTTCTTTTTTCTATGTCCAAAGACCAAAATATTTGTTCAGGTGTCAACTTAGTCTGAGATGCAAAGACAGTCAATAAGTTCACCTCATAGTAATTATGGGGTTTGATTATGACTCCATTTGCTATACATTTGGGATCCTTCATTTTTTCATTCAGCTTTTCTCTATTGATCACTTCTATCTCATTACTCTCTTCTAATGATGAAACATCAGGAGGGGCAAGATCAGGCTTAATCATCACATTTGCATCATATAAGGCAGGTTGGGCTACTTTAGCACTCCTAAGAAGAGCTAATTTAGGTTCACCTACATTATTTTCACTATGCTTATCACACAACTTTTTGTGCTTTTGAATCATTTGAGCAGTTTGTCTGGTTTGGTCTTGTGTGTACAACTTGTTTTCAAGCTTATTCTTTAACATTTAAGTCTGGAGAAATCATTTAAGAATTTTGTTTCTTTTTCTTTGAAATCTTGTTTTAGTGTATTTACACTCTCTTGGACTTCCTGTTTTTGTTTAACAGTCTGATCCAGTTGTTTTCGCAAAGAATTCAACTCCTTTTTCAATGTTTCTTCCCTTAAATTACGTTCAGTTATAAATGTACGCATTTGACTATCCATTTTCTGCTCACGTTCAGTTAGCTCAAATTTAGCACGTTGTTCATATATGGCCACCTGATCCTTATATATATTAAGCCTAGTGGTTAAGGTGTCATTAGGAATAAACACAGTGTTTTTATGCAATTCACAAGCATTATCTACAACATAAGATGCACCACTTGGTACAACAGACACATCGTTGTGTTTCACATGCTGTTCATATGGGATAACATTGCTATTTCCCAGATTAGCAGCATATGACTCAACAACGTTTGTCTGTTGTACTTTGTTGAGAATCTTCCATTCATGCAACACATTATCATTATGAATAGCAGAAGATACCCCACTAGGTTCAGAAGACGCTTCTTTGATTTTCACGTGTTGCACGTTGTTCATAGCAGTATCTGACTCAAAAATGTTTGTCTGTGGCTGATGGAGCTCTTTCTCTTGAGAATTCGGGCACATAGAGTTCCTATCGGCACTAACATACTCAAACACGTTTATCTGTTGTACATCTTTGGAAATCTTTTGTTTGTCAATCATGTCATACAATTTGAGTACCTCAGAAATGACTGAATCCATAGTTTTTGACATGATATGAACGTGCACGGGATTTTACAATTCTATGATTTAAACCGAGAAACAGATTCTTTCGCGAGATTTTACAAAAAGTCAAGAATAAACCGTGATTTGATTACTTGAATGTGTTATGATGAAAGTTTGGTAGACTTGGTGATCTGTTGTATTGTAGTAATTTGGTATGGTTGATGCAAGTTGTTATGGTGAAATTTTGGTCTGAAAACTAAAAACCTCAATAACTTCATTTTGGAGCGATTTCAGGCTTAGAAACTTATGTTGAGTGCATAAATTCATTCAATGTATCCTTCTCCTCGGTCTTACGGTCGTTTTGACAGGTCGTGGGTTTAAAACGGAGTTACGGTTCAAAAGTTATAGCCGTTTGAAGTTTTGACGTAAAAAGTCAACTTTGGTCAAAACGCAGAAAGCTCAAAACGCAGAATATCACTAACCGCAGAAGACTCAAACCGCAGAGTACCACAAACCGCAGATGTCAAACCGTAGCACTGAATGACAAACCACAATACTGGTCAAACCGCAAGACTCAAACAGCAAGAAGTCAAACCGCAGGACAAAACGACAAACCGCAAAACTCAAACCGCAAGAAGTCAAACCGCAGGACAAAATGACAAACCGCAAATCTGGTGAAATTGCAAGACTGGTCAAATCGAAGAAAAGCTAAACCGCAACACCTCAAACCGCAAGAAGTCAAACCGCAGTGCAAAACGAAAAACCGCAACAGACAAAAAACAACAAACCAAAACCAAAAATGGACAAGATGTCCCTTTCAGAACTTTTTGTCCTTTTCCCGTTTTGGTTAAAATCCAAACCGCAGTCAGACCAAACCGCAGTCAACAATACCCAAACTAACACAAACCACAATCAAAAACTTACTACCGAGAGACAAACCGCAAGGAAGAAAAACGTCCGAATGTCAAACCGATGTCAAGAAAATCTTCAAATCTTCCACTAACTAACACGAACAAGGTTGTATATTATCAAGGAAGATGTAAGACAGTTTTATGAACATGAAAGTACAAGTTTTTCACGAATTAAACCACAAACAAAGCTCAAACAACAATTTTGACACTTTTTTTATACGAACCAAAAAAAATAAAACAAAAGTGCCAAAATCACACCAACAATCCGAGAATATGCAATCACTAGAGCCTAACCATGGCTCTTGATACCAATTGTAGCATATTCAATAACATATAACACATAAAGAGTGTGGATTTGGCCGATTGTTTTAGAGAGAGAAAGAGAGAATGGGAACTAGTGAGAGAAAGATGAATATACTAGGTTGAATGTGTGAGAAGTTCCAACCCTTCCCATGTGTGGAAAGGGATATATAAACTACTAACATAAGTGCCCCTAGTGGGCTGTGCAGTGAGTTGACAGTGGGTAAAGACCCGACCCAACTCCACAAATATTACTACGACTAAACTATTATTACTAGAACTAAACTAATATTAATAAGCCTACGAGCTAACTTAATGCTAATAGATACTTGGGGTGACCGAGTCTTTCATATGAATATTTATATTCCTAACATAAACGACACATCAAGTTTTTGGCGCCTCTTCCGGGGAGTGAATTGTTTAACACTTGTAATTATTAGTATTTTGATTTAGGTTTTAAACTTTACTAACTTTGTTGTATATTTGCATTGTATATTTTCTGCATTATTCTTGCATTTGTTTACTTTGTTTGATTTTTGTGTTTTGTTTTGAGTGTTTGTTTTTGTTTTTATGTTTTTCTGCTTTATTACTATCTGCTATATTTTGCTGAACTAAACGATACGGCATATCCAATTTATTAAATACGGCATATTGCATTTTTATTTTACATACAGCGTATCATATTTAAATATTCGGATACGACGTATCTAAATTCTTTGATACGGCGTATTCTGTTTTTAATCAGAATTTTAAAACCCTAAAAGCCATACGGCGTATAAGCTTTTGCATATACGGCGTATCCATTTCTTAAAAAAAATAGTGATTACTGTCAATACGGCGTGCATCTCTATCTAATTAAAAGGCTGATTTAAACTTTTATTAGGGAATACGGCGTATCCAGATAACTGGATACAGCGTATCGTCTACAGATAATCAGCATTTTTGATCTAAAATCATATCTCTTGTTTTATTCTTAGAAAGTTTTTACTTTGAATTATTTTTATTTTCTGTTTCAGGAGTCATGATCGTTAATTATCCGAGCTGGTTCGGATACCCGAAAATGAAATTAACAATCAGCGAGATCATAGTAAGGTTCGTTAAAGAAGTTACATAACAGCATGATGAAATCGAGGTCTTCATTAAAGAATTCAAGATAACTAATGAACTCTTGTTAAAAGAGCAAAACAATATGATTAATGAATTGGCAATTAAGGTACACCAATTGTCAAGGGTGATAAAAGAAGTTTTGCTCCCAAGGCACGATCTTAAAGGAATAACAACTAGGGGTGGCAAATCTACCTTTCAGGTCAGGGAAACTGCTGAAATTAACAATAAGCCTGATGGGTCCCCTAGGTTTCAGCATGTTGAATAGGAAGTACCATAAGTAGTACAACAAGAGGTAGCTAAAGAACCAGAAATTAGGAAGGAACCCATAAATGAACCAACGTGAGCATCCCTTCCTTTTCCTAGTCGTTTGAGGAAAGAGAAAGAAGATTCATATCAGCAAAATTTTTTGGAAAATCTAAAGCAGCTCCACATCAACATCCTGTTTATTGAAGCTCTTGTACAAATGCCTATGTATGCTAAGTATTTGAAGAATTTGTTGATGAACAAATCCAAACTAGAAGAAGCTTATACGGTAACAATGAACGAAAGATGCTCAGATGTCCTGCTTAGCAAACTGCCATTAAAAGAGAAGGACCTAGGGAGTTTCACTATTCTTTGTTGAATTAATAATTTACATATTGGGAATGCAATAGCTGATTTAGGAGCTAGTATAAGTTTAATGTCATTCATTATGTATGAGAAATTAGGTCTTGACGAGCCTAAACCTACTAGGATTTGCTTAGAACTAACTGATAGATCAATTCAATACCCAAGAGGAATGACATAAAATATTCTAATAAAAGTCGACAAGTTTGATTTACCTATCGATTTTGTTATACTTAATATGCCTAAAGATTCTAGGACGCCTATAATATTAGGCTGGCCTTTCTTAGCCACTGCCCGTGCCATGCTAGACGTCTTTAATAAGAAAATAACACTTAAGGTAGGAGAAGACGAGATTATGTTTGATATGGAGCAATCCATGAAAAACCCTTCTTCCAAAGATGATGAATGTTTTAGTGTTGATGTTGTTGATGCAACTATTATCCAAGTTACTCAAGTGTTATTTAAAAACAATCAACTTGATTCTTTCCTACTTAAAAGTCTAGAAGAAACAATTACTATTGAAGATCAAGTTAATGATAATCCTTTTATTGATGATTTTGTTGCTGATTCTGTTATATATAACTCCATACGGCATATCGAGAATACCAATATGGCGTATCAAGCTGAGATCAGTAGACATTGTAATTCTGAAAAGGAACAACTTTATTCGGCTAGCGCTAATGAAATTGATGAAAGAAACATGTACTAAAAGATTTACCCTCTAATTTAGAATACGGTTATTTGCATGATAATGAGAATTCCCATGTTATCATTGCATCTGGTTTATCAAAAAGGGAAAAAGGGTAACTTTTGCAGGTATTAGGTAAACGCAAAGGAGCGTTAGATTGGAAGATGTTTGATATCAAAGGAATTAGTCCGTCATTCTGCACACACAAGATCCTTATGGAAGACGAATTCAAACCCACTATTCAACCCAAAGACGTTTGAATCCCAAAGACTAAGATGTGGTAAAAATTGAGATTCTTAAGTTGCTTGATTCTGGACTTATCTATCCAATTTCAGACAGTTCATGGGCCAGCCCCATTCACATTGTCCTAAAGAAAATAGAAATAATTTCATCACGAACCGTTATTGGATGGAGAGTTTGCATTGACTACCGCAAGCTCAACGATGCGACCTGAAAAGACCACTTTCCTCTCCCATATATTGACCAAATGTTAGAGCGATTATCTGGTAATGACTATTACTGTTTTCTTGATGGTTTTTCAAGTTTCTTTTAAATACCAGTAGCTCAAGAAGATCAGGAGAAGACAACTTTCACTTGTCCTTATGGAAGTTTCGCCTATAGAAGAATGCTGTTTGGATTATGCAATGCCCGTGCGACCTTTCAGAGATGTATGACGACAATCTTCCATGAAATAGTGGAAGATTTTGTTAGGAATTAAATGTTGAAGACTTAGTACTGCTGAAGATAACACTAACAGTACAAACTGCTAGTGTAAGCTGAAGACTGCTGATACAACTAACAGTACAAACTGCTAAGTTAGTACTGGTAGTATTGATGAAGATACTGCTGCATGATACTGCTTTAGAAGACGTGTAGAAGATAAGTATGGAAAAGATTGTATGTATATCTTGTTTAGTTAGATTTATACGGGTAGATAATTATCTTGTAAAGGAGTCCTTGTGCTATAAAAGGAGGTCCTAGGTTAGCTCAGTCATATTCATTTTTGTGAAGATTCAAGGTCTTGTAACCCTAGTGATATCAGAGATCACTAGTATTATTTTCTAATAATATTGAATCGTTTGGAGTTATATTATGTGTTCATTGTTCATACAAGCGTTGCATTACTGTTACATCAAACCAAACTTCTAAGTATTATCAAGTAGATTCTTCATACTTTATCCTCAACACATTCTATGTGTGTTAGATCCTCTCAAGTGGTATCGGAGACAGGCTGATACGTTGATTTAGAAGAAGAACTCAAAAAGTCAATGGAAATAGAAACCACACAGACCAACATGGCTGTAAAGTTGCCTATGCTGACGCAGAATGATTTCGAGATGTGGAGGCTTCGAATAGAACATTACTTCCAAGTGCAGGACTATGCACTCTGGGAGATCATTGAAGATGGAAACTCTTTTAAACCATCAACAACTGTAACAAAGGTTGATGGTGAGGAAAAGACTACTGTGAATACCTCTCCAATTAATGCAGAAGAGAAGCTGCAAAAGAAGAATGATGTCAAAGCTAGGAGTTTGTTGATGATGACCATTCCCAATGACCAGCTCCTAAACTTCTGCAAATATAAGGATGCAAAATCCTTATTTGAAGCAATCACTACTCGGTACGGTGGTAATGAAGCCACCAAGAAGACCCAAAAGACCCTGCTAAAGCAAAACTTTGAAAACTTTAGTGCTTCAAGTAATGAGTCTTTTGATCACATGTTTAATAGATTGCAAAAGATTGTCAGCAAACTGCCTGTGCTTGGAGTTGAAATCCCTCAGGAAGACCTGAACTCCAAATTCTTAAGGAGTTTACCTGCTGAATGGTACACACATGTGGTGGTCTGGAAGAATAGGCCAGAGATCGAAACCATGAGCCTCAATGATCTATACAACAATTTCAAGATTGTTGAACAGGAATTGAAGAAATCTAGAGGTTCAAGTTCAAGCTCAAGCTCTGGAAATATCGATTTTATGTCATCTCCCAGTAATACAAATCCATAAGAGGTGAAAGTGGCTGCAGGAGTTAGTACTGCTAACCCTAGTGTTAGTACTGCTAGCTCATCAACTAGTACTGCTGGTGTTAGTGATACTACCTTTTATGCATTCCTGACCAGACAAAATGATGGGTCTATGCTATCACATGAAGATCTAGAGCAGATTAATGATGATGATTTGAAAGAGATGGACCTAAAGTGGCAGATTTCGCTTCTTAGCATGAGGGCTAAGAAATTCTTTCAAAGAACTGGTAAAAAGATCAACATCAGTAGTAATGATACTGCTGGTTTTGGCAAGTCTAAGGTGGAGTGCTTTAACTGTCACAAGTTGGGGCATTTTTTCCAGAGAGTGTAGAAGACCTAGGCAATAGGATAGCAAGAGTAAGGGGAACGGAAGCAAGCCAAAGTTATTGGAAGAGGTGGAGACATCTTCAAAGGCTATGGTGGCCATTAATGGTCTGGGCTATGACTGGAGCTTCATGGCTGAAGATGAGGAAGCACCAGCTGAGATGGCACTTATGGATTTCTCTGACTCAGAGGTACATTTAGCCAAAAATTGTTCTAAAACTATTTATGCTCTTAAAGAATATCAAACTGTAAAGAAACATTATGATGAGCAGAGAATTGAGCTAAACCAAACAAACTATAATTTGTCTAATCATAAAAGAGGTTTAGCAGTTTTAGAGGAACAAATTTTGCATTATAAGAAAAATGAGTCTGTTTTTGCTGAAGACATAGCTGTTATTAAGAGAGATTTAACTCTTAAAAATGCTGAGATTAGTATGCTAAGAACTGAGTTAGATAGAATCAAAAAGGCAAAAGATAATATTCAATTAAGTGTAGACACTTTAGAGTTTGCATCTAAGGGAGTAAATAAAATCATAGAGTGTCAATTGATTAACAAGGCTAAGTCTAGGTTAGGCTACAACACATGCCCACCTCCTCATAGAGGACTGCCTGCACCCCTAGGAATAGACTTAGAGCACACAGGTTTAGCTGAGTTTCAAGGGCCAAAATTAGAGTATGGTTGTAAGGCTAAAGAAAATGTTACTGCTAATAAACTTGTAGAAGCTAATGAGCTTATTGAGAGTGCTAGTGACACCTCTCTTAAGATTTTTTGATAATCTTGTGTTCATAACTGTTTTAGGATACAAAGTTCTTCTTAAGATTGAAGTTTATATTCCGCATAAACTTTAAATATATTCAAAGACAGTTTCTACTTAGTTGTGTTGAATTTATTCAATATAACTTAACCTTTACAAGCTAAGGGAATTCGATCAAGTACATAACTGGGATCAACATAAAAGTGCTGTTGTTTAATTCTCGTCTAAAATTGTACCCAGGAAAGCTCAAATAAAAATGGACTAGGCCTTTATAGTCGAACAGTTTACCCATATGGGGCTGTAGAGATTATCGATAAGAAGCGAAAAGTGTACCGCTTTTAAGGGGTAATTTAAGCCTTAAATCGTATTTATTTGATCAAATATTGCCCTAAATCGTTCCTTTTGTCATTTTAGGTACTTTTGAGGAGAAATCTGGAAAAGGAAGCATTTTGGACGTTTTTTGGAGCATAAAAGTGAAGAAAACGACAAAGTCTCAAAATTGTGCTGGAAATTACCTTTGACGGCGTCAGGATTTGTTCTGGACGGCGTCATGGCTTGGCAAAAGTTGTGGATGTGAAAATTACTCATGATAAGCCAGAGAAATTTGCATGGAATTCTGACGGCGTCACGCTTTAATGTGATCAAGGTCGTCACGGCTTAATTTAAAGAGGGACGGCTCACCCCTAAGTCTGACGGCGTCAAGCCTTGATAAGCCAGAACGGATTTTGGAGAGCTAAAGAGGGACGGCGTCAAGAAGGCCATCCGGGAACCCTAAAAGCGGCGAGGTGACGGCGTCACACTCCATAACGTGACGCCGTCAGATCTGAAAGTCTATATATAGTTTTGCAATTTTTGTCATTAGTGTGGAACTTATTGGGGAACTTTGTGTGTGAAAACCCTAAGACGATTTTAGCAGCTTTTTCAAGGCTTTTTGCCTTGAGATCTTCCATGTTACATTGAAGATAAGTTATCAATTAATCATTCAATATGTCTATGTGTTGTTTGATTCTATCTTGTTCTTGTCTTTTGTTTAACATGCTAGGCTAGATTTATCTTGTGTTTGCTTAGATCTAATGAAACCTAGCTATTGATTATTGGTTATTAGTGTGTTATTAGTTGTATTGGATAATTGTTCATCTATGTTAGGCTTAAGAAAACTGGCTAACTTCCTATTCGGTAACTTGCTTGAACGTCTTAAGAAACATGAACCAATGCGTACTAAAGGTTTTTATGGTTGTATTTAATGCACAAGCAATTCTAGTGATCCCATGTTAGGAGCTTCCTAGCCGGCTCGACATAGGAGTGAAGTAGGAGCTTGTAGAGTTGGGGAAGTACGTACGCCACCCCACGATTGGTATTAAGGAATACACCCGTCATCCACGCAACTAATACACACTAATCAACCGGTAAAAGATAGTTAGGGAGTAAGGAAATCTAAGTAAACACATTTCTCTCCACATAAGTTTTACCACCTTTTCATTTTCTGTTATTTTATTTTATTTGCAATTCGTAGTAACTTGGGTTAGTTGACTAGCAACTAATTCCGCCCACTCTTTCAAACCCGTGATTTTACTTGCTTTCATAAAAATTATAAAAACATAAAAAGAATCTTCCTTCACCCTTAGACCTATTAGAGTAGTCTTTCATACCTAACGAACACTATTCCCTGTGGAGAACGATCAATCCCCCGTACTTACCACTACACTATACTACATCGGTCAGGTACACTGCCTGGTGGGGTTGTAAGCCTCTTGAGATCCCTCGAGAGGTAAAACCTGTTGTAAGGTTGCAAAACCACGCATCAATTATCGATAAGAACAGGTTCAACTTCAAGGTAAACAGACAAAGCCTAAAGAAATATCATGATGACATTATTGATAACAAAGATAGCAAAATTGTAGAGTTCAAGCTCGAAGTAATGACGTAGAAGCTGAAGATGAGTCTAACTTGAAGACTCTAGAATAAAGAGAGGTGCTTACCGGGAGACAACCCGAAATTGTTATTTCTGATTTTGTGTCAAGTCTGTTAGACCTGAACATCGATACGGCGTATCCCATAAAAAGGATGCAGCGTATCGACTGTTCTGGTCATATCTTTCCTTTTATTTTTCTGCATTTTAATTTTATTTCTGCACTTTGAGACTTTCTGTCAGGTCTTTTGATATGGCGTATCCAGTTTTTGGATGCAGCGCATAAAACAGCTGACTCGTATTTATTTTTATTCTAGGCTAGATACGGCGTATCCAATCCCATGGATGCGGCGTATCGACTGACCTGATGATTTCAAGTTTTATTTTTATTTTCATTTTCTTTTTTATTAACCAACGACCAACGAACACACACTAGCTGTGATTTTCATGATTACTAACACTGGTGGAGTACTTTGAATACAAAGGAAATGGTGGTATATATACTCCTGAATTTTTTCTGTGCAAGGTTGTTCGAGCTAGGATGACGCCTTTCATTTCACAACATAGAAAAAGTTGCTCACACATGCATAATGGAGGATCATACCGATCAAATCTCAGGGGGTTTTCCGTTCTAGTTATTTCTATTTCCTGTTTTTAATTATCATTTACATAACGAGGACGTTGTTTATCTTAACTGGGGGGATGGAGAATTAAAACGTTACTTGTCCTTAATTTTTCAAAAATATGCGTAATATATGCCTAAATTTTAAATTTTTTTGCATGTTTTTGTGAAATCAAAGTAGCATAACCTGCACACATAACCCTTATTTCAATATCGTGAGAATTAAGCCTTATATATTTCCATTATTTTACCCAAACTCCACAAAAATATGAGTGTGCCGGTGACTTGTATTAAATTTTAGAACTTGGCTTGGTATACTATTCGAGACCACCATAATGAGTATTATAGATATAATTGGAGTGACTTGTTTAACTTGGTAAATTTCTAGGATTACACCCTAATAGTCTTTATATGTTATGTTATATTAACTAACCATATTGGTTAGTTAATCCCCGTATAAAACCCATTTGTTACTCTCATTTTTAGAGCAAAATACCCCTAGAAAAACCCTCAGAGCCATTCCTTTCGTTTCATACACCAATGTTAAATTGTTTCGTTACACCCATACACCTTAGCCTACCCTATAGATTTAAGTCCATAGTTAGTGGCTTTTGGTAAAGTGAGTATTCCCAATATTTTCTGTGTTCATGTGCGTAATTATTATCTATGGTTAGGTTGAGAATTGCATATTGCAATGGGAAGTGAAAGTAGATATTGTATTTTTCATTTTTCGTAACTTTACTACTTTCACTATTATTTGAATATCTTAAGTATTGAAAAGTATGAAAAAATTATTCAGATTTATTGTTATGGTGAAATAGTAAAATTTTACACCATTAGTAGTTTTTATTGGTAAAAAAAAAAAAAAAAAAAAAAAAAAAAGAGAGAAAAAATTGAGAAAGTGAGATAATCGGTTTGTCTAAACTTAACGGAATTTGTATTTTGAGCTAATTGATTATTCGTTGGTACGTGTTATAAAACAACGATGTAAAGTTATGTATTAGTGGAGATATCGCCACTATTTGTTGTACTATATTTATGGATTGCAAGGGAGTTGGCCGTTATGGGAATGCCAACCAAGGTTTATTCTATGATTGAGACATCATTGAGTCTAATTCGTGTCTACCATTTAAAGCTTGAGTTTTCGTGTTAAAGCGTGAGTTAGTCTATAGTTTGTGTCTTTTTCAAGGGAAGGTCGGAAAGTAATTAACCACATCTGTTTGGACTTAATCTATATGTTTGTTTATTTTATTTTTACACCAATTTTATGTATTCCCCAAATGTTAACCTTACCCTTAACAAGTTACTTTATTCGTTGTTAGCTTTCGAGCATCCGGATAAAGTAATGGCTTTGTGCGAATGTCAAGTGCATGAATATTGTAGTGACCATCCGGTTTTTGACTAATCGAATAACGCGCCAGCGATCAAAGGTTCCACCTTAGTGACCATCCGTTGTTTGAGGGAATCAAGAATTCGTGCCAGCGATCTATTATGTTTGTGTATGCGATGTTTGAACAAAATCTAGGTACAATCCTTAAGCCTTAACCCAATTTTCCGCTTTACACTTATTACTCCTTAGCTTTAGTGGGGGAGATGCCTATCCTTACCAAGCTTATGATAGAATAATCGTCACGACCGAGCAATTGAGCGAATTACTTAAATGTACCACATAGATTAGTTGAGTGATTTGAGTGATTTCATTTTCTTAATTCGTGAGGTGTTTGGTTGTGCAATTGAGATTAAATGAATAAGTGCTAAACTAGAAAAATCCTAGACAGATGTTTAGGATACATTTTTCATAAGTTTAATCTAAGGTTTACTTGAGGACAAGTAAAGTTCAAGTGGGGGGATATTTGATGACTGATGCGAGATTTTCAGAACCTCGAAAAGAAGTTTTACAATCCTCTAAGCAGTGTACCCAATCGCTGTAGTGTAGTATAGGTAAATCCGGGGGATTGATCATTCTCTAGGGGAATAGTATCGTTAGGTCAAGATGTATGACGAGATAGGTCTAGAGGTGAGGGATGATTCGTTTTGAATTTTTTATATTTTATGAAAGCAGTAAAAATCTCGGGTTTTAGAAGAGTGGGCGGAATTAGTTGCTAGTCAACTAAACCAAAACTAATTATAACTAAATTAAATAAATAAAAATAAATGAGAAAAGTACAAGTGGTGATTTCTTATAATAGGGAAAAGCGTGTTTACTTAGATTTAATTACTCCCTGGTTATCTCCTATTGATCTGTCGAATTGTCACATCCTTGTTTTAGTTGAAGCGCTGTATTCCTTAATATTGGTCGTGGGGAGGTGCCGAAGTCCCCAACCTTATGAATCTTAGTCTCCCCTAAAAACCTTAAAGTCTATTAAGGTTTTTAGGATTTACAAGCCGAAATTCACGCAATAAATACAACGAGATAAACCAATAGTGCACTCTATGGTTACGTTTTCTAAGACGTTCAAGCTAGTTACATATAAGATGTTAGCCAGTTTTCTTAGCCAAACGCGAGGCAATCAACTAAACAAGAGACAACAAATCAATAATCAACAACTAGGTTTCACTATATCTAAGCAAACACAAATAAACTTAAGCTAGCATGTTAAAGCAAAGAAAAGATAAACAATTAATCAAACAATACATAGACATATCGAATGATTAAAGGGATACTTATCTTTATTGAAACATGAAGTTCAAGGGATTTGAAAGCCTTACAAAAGCTGTTAAATTCGTCCCAAAACCCTACTTTAAGATATTCCCCAAAGATGTCTCACCAATAATGAAAACATGCGAAATAATATATAGGATTACAATTATGACGGCGTCACTTGCAAAGTGTGATGCCGTCAGCTCGCTGTGGTTTAGGGTTTCATCTTATACAATTCGCCGTTATGATGATGCCAGGAATGACTTGAGGTCGCCACTTGATAAACCGTCTGGGCTGTATCTTGTTAGCTTAAAACGTGACTCCCATATTCAATTAACACCGAACGGCGTCAGGTTATAGTATCTTCAGATTCTTATGGGGCGTCACTTGGTAGCTTTCCACTAGAAATCTAGCCTGATTAACAAATGACGGCGTCATGTTTTAGCTTGTGACGCCGTCAGACTCCCATGCCTGACAGAATTTTGCGACTTCGTCGTTTTCTTCACTTTTTCGTCCAAATACGTCCAAAAAGTGCCAATTTCCAGAATTCTCGTCCCAAGTACCTAAATTACAAAAGGAAACGATTTAAAGCAATATTTGATCATATTTATATGATTTTGGGATTAAATGACCCTTTAAAATGGTACCAAATAAATATTTAACAAATATCCCTACACTTGGGATTTGCTTGTCCTCAAGCAAATATGTTTTTATCCTAATCAATTTACAAGTTAGGGGTCATTTAACATTAATATAAAAGTAATTACAACATATAATCATTCCACGTTAGTCAAAATAAACACGAGAATTATATACTAGCACCTCTCATAAAGTGTTTGGATATGATTCTCACATCTCTCGGGTGTATAAAGTTATATAACATGAATGGAAACGGGAAAATATAACATTCTCTACCTGTCATAGCACATAGATTACCATAGGCTTTGATAACGGATCAAACCTCCACCACTTTGGCGTAAGCACCTTGGATAAACTATCAAGGAGGGCTTTTAAAGGGTTGTAATGTTAGGTGTAAGGGTATGGAAAAACACGGTTTTGTTGGATAAGGGAAATTTACTGGTGGCAAGTCAATCATTTAGTTAATTAAGTGTACAATGAGGCGTTGCTAAGCCAAGACTCGACTCGACTCGACTCGCTAACTACTAACTCTTTTTGTATTTTTCAAGACACTATTTAAAACAAAAATTAAAGACGGGATGGTAGTCCGTATGTTTTTTCTCTATTTTCTTTTTCTACTTCTTTTTATTTTTCTCATTTTTTTTCTTTTTCTCTCTTTTTTTTATTTTTTTTCTTTTATATATATATATATATAATATATATATATATATATATATATATATATATATATATATATATATAATATATATATATATATATATATTATTTATATTCATTTCTTGCCCTACCATCCAAAATAATACATCATTACAAAGGGATTACTTGCAACCTCCCTACACTTGAACTTTTACATACTTTACACATAACTAACTAATGGCCCGAATTAAGAAAATCAAAACACTTGAAATACTTCAAACATTAAAGCATATATGGGGGTAATAGTTCTTCCCCATTACTCCATAACGAACTAGTACTTTTACCCATGAGTCCCAATCATCCCAAAACTGTATTTACAAGATATGACTCGACTTAGAGACCATGTAACCAATTAGACAGTTGACAAAGGGTTTAACATATAAGTTGTAACAATAATGCACTAAAGATGAGTGCATAGAATGAAGGCTAAGGCAATTTGGGTGTACATTTGGGGGTAGATTGTAAATAATGTTCTTCATTAATATTTCGGAATCCACCGAAATATTGCGAGAACCGCGAAAAAGATAGGCACTGAGGGGTGTACTAGGGGTATCGTGTACTAAAGATGAGTACATAGTAAAGGTGTGAGAAAATTATTTGACTTTATTGGTCAAGTAACTTAGCTCATTGGTCAAGTAATTGTAAAACATGTTTAAAACAAGGGTTATCCTAATTCCTCTTATCATTTAGTAAATCCTAACTACACGAATGTAGTCTCACTAGCGATCTCGAGATGCATCACAAACGCAAGTTCTAGAATCTATATACTACCGGTACACTCATAAGCATTAAGGGTAACAAGTTTTTCCTAAAGATCTAAAGGCAAACCTCACATTTTTGGGGTGGAAATTTTTGAGTTGAAGGGTTTTTGTGCTAGCTATATAATTCCTATCCATGAGACGCTTATTAAAACTAAAGTTTCGCTCCTATATGTTGTAAAAAAATTTAAATTTGTGCCAAAATTTCCCTAACAAGTATTTCTTTTAGTTTTATTACACATTTACTCAAAGATGAAACAAATATCGAGCGAAGTTATAGTGTCTAAGGTATCCCATTTTACCCTCCCTATACTTAAATTAAACATTGTCCCCAATGTTCTTGAAAAGTATGAAAGTTATGATAACGGGAAAAATAAAATAGATGAAAGAAACTAATACTCCCCTGATTTTCTCGGCACGGACGATGTGAAAATATGGTAACCTCAGCTAGGGCTATTCCTCTCTCCGATGGATGAGCGAAGAATAGCATTCTCCTCCAAGAAAATAACTTCAATAAACACTCATCATACTTCATCTTTATCTTCTTGTCCAATATAACCTGTAATTCACTAAGAAAACAAACACAAAACCTTGCATAAAATCGGTGGTAAACACTATATATATAAAAACTAATTTCTAGAAAACAAAGTAAGATATAATGCTTGCAAAATAAATGTCTAAAGATTCCTGAAAATTTAAAATTCTGAAAATTTTCAAAAATTAAGTTCCAACAGAAGAACAAAATCCTGGAAAACTGTGCTGCTATAGTGCCTGACGCCGTCGGGTTGTAGACCCTAACGCCGTCAGGTATGACCTGATAGTAATTTTGCGTTTTGTTTCTGGAAAATTTCTGGAGAAACCTGATTAATAAAACCTGGAAAACTGCAGAACATTCACTGTGACTCGATACAAGCATTTGACTATAACAAACACAAAAATATATATGCTAATCAATAATTGTTAACTTTCATTTTCGAATTCGTTCTTGAAAACCAATATGATCTTCCCTACACTTATCTTTTAGTAAAATACCTTTATATGTGATTAAGACGAGGTTAAAAACAAAATAAAGTATTTTCACAAATTATATTCAAAACATGAAAGATAAACGATTATGATAAGACATATATATGACTCAAACAAAAATAAAAATTAAACAAACATGAAGCTTCGGTTGCCTCCCAAGAAGCGCTTGTTTTGTTCGATTCATGAGCCTGACTCTACCCTTATTTAACGGATAAAAGGGAAGTTTTCCCTACAATTAGGATTAAGTGCGGGTGATAGTAGCGATACACACCAAGTCAGCGGTAGTATGCCACATGAGGAAACAGTGGTGGACGAATTATATTGATGCAAAAATTGCAAACCCTCGCAAGGAAGTTTTACAATCCTCCAGGCAGTGTACATGATCGCTGTAATGTAGTATAGGTAGGCCCGGGGGATTGATCGTTCTCTAGGGGAATAGTGTCGTTAGGTCAAGATGTATGAAGAGATAGGTATATAGGTGAGGGATGATTCTTTTTGTCTTTTTATTATTTTTTTATGAAAGCAAGTAAAATTTTGGTTTTTGAAGGAGTGGGCGGAATTTGTTGCTACCTAACTAACCCAAAAACTAATAATTATGAAATTAAATAAAACTAATTAATACGGAAAAGTAAAAGTGGTGACTACTTATGAGAGGAAAGCGTGTTTACTTAGATATAATTACTCCCTAGTTATCTGCTACTGATTTTTTGAATTGTCACGTCCTTGTTTTAGTTGAAGCGCTGTGTTCCTTAATATTGGTCGTGGGGAGGTGCCGAAGTCTCCAACTCTTTGAGTTTTAGTCTCCCTTAAATCCCTTAAAGTCTATTAATTTATCCAGGATCTACAAGCCACAACTCACGCAATAAATACAACGAGAAAAACCAATAGTGCACTCTACGGTTGCGTTTCTAAGACATTCAAGCAAGTTACATATAAGAGGTTAGCCAGTTTTCTTAGCCTAACGCAAGGCAATCAACTAAACAAGAGACAACAAATCAATATTCAATAACTAGGTTTCACTAGATCTAAGCAAACACAAATAAATTTAAGTTACCATGTTAAAACAAAGAAAAGATAAACAACTAATCAAACGATACATAGACATAACGAATGATTAAAGGGATAACTTATCTTTATTGAAACATGAAGTTCAAAGGCTGTAAAAGCCTTACAATGGCAGTAAAAATCGTCTAGGGTTTCCCTCTCCAAAGTGTTACACCAATTAATGAAAAAAATGCGAAAGTATATATAAGTTTACAATGCTGACGGTGTCAGGTTATAGATCGTGACACCGTCAGATCGCCATCTCTAGGGTTTTGTCTTGTGCAAGTTGTCGTTGTGACGGCATCAGGATTGGTATGAGGCTGTCACCTTATAAATCTTTTGGGCCGTCTCTTTATAGCTTAAAACGTGACTCGCTCCTTTATTTTGTACCTGGCGGGGTCAAGTTGTAAGACTTTCAAAATTCTCGGAGGCGTCACTTGATAATTTTGAGGCAAAAATTCCAGCTTCATAGCAAGGGACGGCGTCACGTTGTAGCGTGTGACGCTGTCAGATGTCCAGGTCTGACAGGTTTTTCGCGACTTCGTCGTTTTCTTCACTTTTTTATCAAAATACGTCCAAAAAGTGCCGATTTCCAGATTTCTCGTCCCAAGTACCTAAAATACAAAAAGAAACGATTTGAGGCAATATTTGATCATATTTATTCGATTTTGGGATTAAATGACCCCTTAAAAAGATACCAAATAAATCATTATCAAATATCCTTACACTTGGGATTTGCTTGTCCTCAAGCAAATATGCTTTTACACTAATCAAAATACAAGTTAGGGGTCATTTAACAATAATATAAAAGTAATTACAACACATAATCGTTCTACGTCAATCAATGCAAGCACGAAAATTATATACTAGCACCTCACATTAAGTGTTTGGATTCTCACATCTCTCGGGTGTATAAAGTGATATAACATATGGAAATGGGAAAATAAAACACTATATACCTGTCATAGCACATAGATTACCATAGGCTTGGGAACGGATCAAACCTCCACCGCTTTGCCGTAAGCACTTAGGATAAACTATCAAAGAGGTCTTTTGAAGGGTTGTAACGTTAGGTGTAAGGGTATGGAAAAACACAGTTTTGTTGGATAAAGGGAAGTTTACTGGTGGCAAGTCAATTATCTTGGTCAATTACATGTACAATGAGGCATTGCTAAGTAAAGACTCGACTCGACTCACTAACTACTAACTTTTTTTTTGTATTTTTCTTGACACTTTCTTGACATAAAAAAAAATAAAGAAACGGGGTGGTAGTCCGTATGTTTTTCTCTTGTCTTTTTCTATTTTTTTTTTTCTTTTTATCTTTTTTTTTATCTTTTTCTCTTTTTTTTCGTATATATATATATATATATATATATATATATATATATATATATATATATATATATATATATATATATATATATATATATATATATATATATATATACTATTTTTCATACACTTTTGTCCTGCCATCCGAAATAATACATCAAAGGGATCTTGCAACTTCCCTACACTTGAACTTTTACATACTTTATACATAACTAACTAATGACCCGAATTAAGAAAATTAAAACACTTGGAGTACTTTAAACATTAACGTACATATGGGGGTAACACATGACATTCTTCCCCATTGCTCCATAAAAATAGTACTTTACCCATGAGTCCCAATCGTCCCAAAACTGTATTTACAAGATATGACTCGACTTAGCAACCATGTAACCAATTAGATAATTGACAAAGGGTTTAACAAATAACAATAATGCACTAAAAGTGAGTGCATACAAGGTAGGCTAAGGCGATTTGGGTGTACATTTGGGGGTGGATTGTAAACAATGTTCTTCATTAATATTTCGGAATCCACCGAAATATCACGAGAACCGCGAAAAAAGATATGCTCTTAGGGGTGTACTAGGGGTATCGTGTACTAAAGATGAGTAAATCACAAGGGTGTGGGAAAATTACTTGACCGATGAAGCCAACGTAATTATAATATAGGTTTAAAACAAGGGTTATCCTTATGCCTCTTATCATTTAGTTAATCCTAACTACACGAATGTAGTCTCACTAGCGATCTCGGGATGAATCACAAACGCAAGTTCTAGAATCTATATACTGTTAGCATTAATGAAAAGTGGCGGTCATTCTAGTCATAGAAACTTTGTAAGACGTTATAGAAAATGTCATAGATTAGTCAATGGGCTCGTGGATTGGGCTAAGCTAATAGGTTAGTAATATGATAAGCTAGTCTATTTATGTTTAATGTAATCCAAGCCCTATCAAAGTCCACAACGAGGCCCATGGCCAAGCCTTTAGGGAATCACATATTGTACTATATATACACCTCAAATGACACATTTGAGGTGTGTGCTTGAGTATGTATTGTGTGTGTTTTGCTTTAATAAAAGTTCTCTCTTTCTCTTCCTATTGCATATGTCACATACATCTCTTGTATCACCATTTGTGCATCAATATTGTGTGATAAGTTACTAGATCTAAGGTTCTACAAGCGGTATCAATCGCCTAACAATGATTTACGAGAAGTTTGAGTTTTAGTTTTCACGTTTTTAAGCATTTTCTACTCGTTATTTTCATAAAAGTCTTTACTTTTCTTGTTTTTTTTGTGGTTTTAGCACTTTTTTGATTACAAACTAGTGTTATAAACCTTTTGTCACAAGAAAGTTTCAAGCTTTTTGGTTAATATTTGAGTTTGAAACTCGTACCTTTTATGTTCTTCAAAATTTCGAACTAGCTTATTAGGTCTTCAAAGTGTTAAAGTTTCCAACTTTCTTTAAGTTTTAGTGTTTTTAAGGTTGGTTGTACAAGAAAATCTTGGTTAGAAACGTTTCTTGGTCGAATTTTTAGACTTTTGAATTTTCTGACAAAATTTCGAACTAGCTAAAACCCTCTTTTTTCGAACTAGGTCCTAAAGCCCCAAACTTTCGAACTAGCTCTTCAGGCAGTTTCTTCAGGATTTGTGGATTACTCAGTGTTATTCTTTCTTGTATAAGCTAGAAAAACACTTCGACTTTTGGAAAAACTTTCAAATCATACGAATTAGAAAGTCTTAGAAAATTTTGAACTAGCTTGAAAATTTCGAACTAGTCTCAAAATTTCGAACTAGCAAAAAGTTTCGAACTAGCTTGACATTTTCGAACATGCTCGAAAATTTTGAACAAGCTGAAAAATTTCGAGCTAGCCTCAAAGTTTAGAACTAGCCTCAAAAATTCAAACTAGCAGAAAGTTTCGAACTAGCCTCAAAATTTTGAACAAGCTCGCAAAATTTCGAACAAGCTGAAAAATTTTGAACTAGCTTCAAAGTTTCGAACAAAGAAAATTTTCGAGCAAGGTCAAAAAGTTTCGAACAAAGAAAAGTTTCGAGCAAGGACAATTATTTCGAGCAAGTGTTGACAAAACTTCAAATGACTATAACTTTTGAACCGTAACTCCGTTTTCAACGTACTACCTATCAAAACGTCCGTGAGACCGAGGAGAACGACACATTAGAACAACTAAAGTTCATTCAACCCAAACTTCGAGACACAAATCCACTCCGCAAAGAAGTTATCAACGTTTTTAAGTTTTCGAACAAATTTTGACTACAACAACAAGTTATCGTTGAACCGATCCAAGATCAACTTTATCATACATACATTCATCAATGGTAACTCAGCAGGACATCCATGCAGCCGGTACAGAGAACCGTCCTCCTATGCTTGAAAAAGGTGGGTAACTTCCATGGATAAGCTGCATGTTTCGTTACATCAAAACCAAGACTGATGGTAAACTCATGCTCCAATCCATTCAAGAGGGTCCCTTTAAGCCAAGACAAATCCAAGATCCTGGTGATCCCAATGTAACACCTCCTGCTCTACCATTCTTTTGTGAACAAACAGAAGCATAATACACAGATGATGACCAAAAGCAAATTACAGCTGATGATATGGCAATGCACCGAATCCAACTAGGATTACCTCGAGAGATCTTCGCTGCAATCGACAGTTGTGAAACTGCATATGCAATGTGGGAACGAGTTAGGAGGCTATGTCATGGAACAGAAATTGGGTAATAAGACGTTGAAAACAAGCTATTAACTGAATGGGAGAAGTTTACATCCACTCTTGGAGAATCCATTGAATCCTACTATATCAGGTTCTGCACTTTAATGAATGAGCTAATCAGAAACAAGTTGACACCAAGAACAATCTCGAGCAACATCAAGTTCATCAACAATCTTCAAGAAGATTGGGGACGATATGTTACTATTGTCAACCAAACAAAGGATTTGCATCAGGTGAATTATGATCATCTCTATGATTTTCTAAAGCAAAACCAAGTTGAGGCTAATGAAGTAAGGAAAGAAAGACTGGCAAAGAAACATGATCCTCTCCCATTCATTGCTAACACACCGACACCTTTACCAGTAAACACACCACATCAACCATCTTCATCTTCAACTCACAATTACATGCAACAAAAAACTGCTGTCATCCCACAACAACAATTCTACCCATAACAACTAGAAGAAGTTATTCCCAACAATAATATCCACAATTCCAAGAACCAGAGTTCACTGACAATGATGAATCTACTGCTGCTTTGACACAAGCATTTTCTTATCTAATAAAGGCATTCCACGGACGCTATTCTACACCAACCAACAACAACCAAAGGATTTCATCGAACACTCGCAGTAGGTAGATTGCTCATCCGAGTTTCAATATGGGTTAACGAGGACAAATGGTTGGGAATCAACAAGGATATGCTACTGGATTTTAGATGGGTAATCAGAACATGTAGAATGTAGGACAGTATGCAGGGAATCAATTGGGTCAGTATGTAGGCAATCAGATGGGTCAGTTTGTTGGAAATCAGAGGGGTCAGAATGTTGGAAATCAAACAGTGGGTAATCAGATTGGGAATGTTGCAGCTTCAGTTATCTGGAATTATGGAAATGTGAATCCGGATAACCCGATAAAGTGTTTCAACTGTCAGGGTGTAGGTCATATTGCAAGGAACTGCCCTACTAAGCCCAAAAAGAAAGATCCAGCGTACTTGCAGAAAGCATTGTTGTTGGCACAAAAGGAACAAGCAGAGTTTCAGTTGTCTGCTGAGGAAAATGATTTTATGGCTCTTATGGATGACATGGAAGACCGAGAGGACATCGACGCGAACTGCATATTTATGGCAAATCTCCAAGAGGCTAAGTATGAAACGGATTCTAACACACCTCCTGTTTATGACACCAATGCAGTATCTTAGGTACCATTATTCAATACATGCCACAATAATGATATATTTGATATGTCTCCTCATGAGAAACAACATTTTGAGATTCCAACACCCATTTATTATACATACCTGGATATGCCGAGTAGTAGCAATATTGATTTGGTAACTCCAAATATGAATCATAGTGGAGGCTCAGTTTCACAGCATGCTGAGCATGATGAGGAAACACGCGCTCTCTTTGAATCATTATTGAGTAATTGTAGCATTGAAATTGAGAAAGTGAAAAAGGTCAATCGCGATGTTAAGGCCGCGAATGAGAAAATGACCGCTGAGCTTGAGAGGTATAAGGAAACAGAAAAGGCTTTTGAGTTTCATAAAAAACGACAGTTAAAATTAGAAACTGGTTATCAAAATTCCGTTTCAAGGCAAAAACAATTGCAAATCAAGTTTGACACACTTGATGTTAATTCACACATGAAAATAAAATCCTTAAACGCGGAAATTTCAGACTTGAAAAACCAACTTTCTAAACAAAAATCAACTTGTTCTGATCTTGAAAAAGAAAAGAACAGTTGAAAGCAGATTTTTCAAAATGAGAAAATGATCTTCTTGATGAAATCATTGAGAAACAAGAAACAATCAAAAAGTTGGAAGATTTGCTTGTGAAAATGGGTCATTCAAGTCAAACCATTCATATGCTTATTAAAGATCCAAATCCGTTTTTACATACAATGAAGAAAATGGCTATCGGTTGTCAAAATCCTTATACTCTCAAGAAAGCTCGGAAAGAACAGAATGTTTTATACAATGGAATTATAATATATGCTAAACATGATCCTCCCGTTGTTCGTGATTCTGAGGAAACGATAGAACTTGCTGAAGAGAGTCTAACCAAAATGAAACAAAAGAATCCATAAAAAAATCAATTGATTATGATAAACTTAACAAACTCTCTGGAGTTACTTTGGTCCAACAAAAAAAAACATCAAATTTTTCCAAAAGACCAGTTGTTACAAAACAATTTGCAAAATAAAAAACCAGTTGATATCGGTATTGAAGACAAGACATCATGGACCAAGTGACACGCTGCACAACCCCTCCTAGTCACTCATATATCTCTTAAAAGGTATTTGTTTCATTTCTCACAGAGAACCTTTGTTAGGAATTAAATATTCAAGTCATTGGTTTTGTATTAGTATTGCTGAAGAATAACACTAACAGTACTAATGAAGTTAGTACTGCTTGTTTAAGTTGAAGACTGTTGAAGATTTAACTAACAGCACTAATTGCTGAGTTAGTACTGCAAGTATAGAAGATGGTACTGCTGGACTGCTTAAAGACTGAAGATTAGTACTGCTCATGATGACGTATAGAAGGATGAGTATAGAATAGATTTCATGTATATCTTATATAGTTAGTATTATATGGATATTCTGCATGTTTAGAATATCAATACTTATCTTGTAAAGGACTCCTTGTGTTATAAAAGGAGTTCCTAGGTTAGATGTTTAGATATATATTTTGTTAAGCTTCAAGGTTTTAAAAACCCTAGTGATAAGCAAGATCACTCGTATTATGTCTAATAATATTGAAGCGTTTGGCGTTATTCATTGTTCATACAAAACTGTTCATTCATTACTGTTACATTGCACAAATTTTCTCATTATCATATAGTAGGTTCCGCATAGTATTTGATATAAACTCAAAGTATCCTCAACACAAGTCTAGTGTGTTTAGATCGTCTCAAGTGGTATCAGATCCAGGTTTCTGATACTTTGATTTAGAAGATAATTTTTTGAAGAACTCTTATTTCCTTACAAAGACAATGGACATAGAGACTACACAGACCAACACTGCTGTAAAGTTGCCTATGCTTAAACAAAATGATTTCGAGATGTGGAGGCTAAGGATAGAATAGTACTTCCAAGTGCAGGATTATGCACTTTGGGAAATCTTAGAAGATGGGAACTCCTTCAAACCATCAAAAATTGAAACAACAGTTGATGGTCAGACAAAGACAATTGTGAACACCTTTCGTGTTACTTCAAAAGAAAAGTTGAAGAAGAAGAATGATATTAAAGCAAGGAACTTGTTGCTGATGACCATCCCCAATGATCAACTCCTGACATTCAGCAAATACAAGGATGCCAAATCCTTATTTGAAGCAATCACTACCAGGTTTGGTGGTAATGAAGCCACCAAAAAGACCCAAAAGACCTTGCTAAAGAACAGTTTTGAGAACTTCAGTCCTACTAGCAATGAGTCTCTTGATCATATGTTTAACAGGCTGCAAAAGATAGTTAGCCAACTGGCTGTATTAGGAGTTGAGATCCCTCAAGAAGACCTAAATTCCAAATTCTTAAGGAGTTTTCCTGCTGATTGGTATACTCATGTGGTTGTCTGGAAGAACAAGCTAAAAATCGACATAATGAGCCTCAATGATCTGTACAACAATTTTAAAATTGTTGAACACGAAGTGAAGAAGTCTGTAAGTTCAAGTTCAAGATCTGAGAACATGGCATTTGTGTCATCTCCCAGCAATATCAGTCTAGAAGAGGTGAATGTGGCTTCAGGAGTTAGTACTGTTATCCTTAGTGTTAGTAATGCTAGTTCATCAACTAGTACTGCTGGCATAAGTGATACTACATCTGACCAGCTATGCCAATGGGTTTATGCTATTACATGAAGATCTTGAACAGATTGATGAAGATGATCTGGAAGAGATGGACCTAAAGTGGCAGGTTGCACTTCTAAGCATAAGAGCCAAGAAATTCTATAGCTGGTTTTGATAAATCCAAGGTGGAGTGTTTCAATTGTCACAAGTTGGGACATTTTGCTAAAGACTGCAGAAGACCCAGGCAGCGGGACAGCAAAAGCAAGGGGTATGGGAACAAGTATAAGGCAGTGGAAGTTGAAGAGCCATCTTCAAAGGCAATGGTTGCCATTAATGGTCTTGGTTATGATTGGAGCTTCATGGCTGATGAGGAAGAAGCACCAACTGAGATGACACTTTTTTTGACTCAGAGGTACATTCTGTAAAGAGTTGTTCTAAATCTTTTTCTACTTTAAAAGAATATGAAACACTTAAGAAGAATTATGATGAACAAAGAGTAGAGTTAAACCAGACTAACTATAATCTAGCAAATCATAAAAGTGGTTTAGCAGTCTTAGAAGAACAAATTTAGTTTTATAAGAATAATGAGTCTGTCTTTTCAGAAGATATTTTTGTATTTAATAGAGATATGATTCATAAAAATGCTGAGATTAGTATGCTTAGAGCTTAGTTAGAAAAGATAACGAAAGCCAAAGATAATACACAGTTAAGTGTAGACACTCTAGAGTATGTACTTCTTCTTAATTGAAGCTATTTCGGGAAGACAAATGTCATAACCGCAGAGAAAATCAGTGTTTTAACTCGTGGTTTTTGGTGTATTATTCCAACTACGTGGGGGAAGAGATGTAAGAAAAAGTTTCTAATGATAAAAGAGGTTCACAATGACAACTTCCTGAAGGGAGAAAAGGGGACTTTCGGGTCTTAATTGATCTTGATGTTACGTTTTCGACTTCATTAACGGGATTGAGTGTGTACTTCGGGTTCTTGGGCTTCATATAATGAGACCGATTGCATCACTTCAACTACTTGGGGGAAGCGGTCTATGGATACTTTTGGTATGCATTACTTTAGTCTTCAACAGGAAGTAATGTGAGAAGAATTATTCAAGTGTGAGATGATTCACTGCTGATCTATTTGATGATCCCCCGAACGGAGAATCACGATGATTATTCTTAAAAGGAGCAGCAATATTTGATGTTAGAAGAATTCTAGAGAGAGAGAGAGATGAGAGAGTGGGAGTTCTAGAGAGAAAAGATGAAGAAAACTTGTGTTGAATGATTAAGAGCTCCAACCCTCTCCCTAGGTGGAGAGGGGTATTTATAGTTACATACATAAGTGCCCCGAGTGGGCTGTGGAGCGAACTGACAGTGGGTAAAGACCCGACCCACTCCACAAATACTAATATAACTAAACTAATACTAATAATCCGACGAGCTACATAAATGCTAAGTAAATACTTGGAGTGACCGAGTCTTGACATGAATATTTATATTCCTAACAATCTCCCCCTAAGGGAGGTCACCCCGGAAATAATATTTTGAATTCTAGCATTCTTTCATATGAATTGACTTCCTAGCTCGTAGTCTTTGATTCTTCAAATTCATTACTCTTTGTACATTCAGCAGTGATCTTTTGATGATCGTTCTTCAGTCTTGGATGATCTTTGGTATTTTTTTGATGTCATCATCCAACGTATGTCTCCAGGTCATCTTGTAGCAGTATGTCTCCATGTGATGTGGTACTCTTTGAGCTGACATGCTCACACTATTCTGGGTCATGATTTTCAGCATCAGAGTTTGCAGAAGCAGTGTTGAAGGTCTTTTGGTTTATCATGACTTCTTGGAATACGATGATGGTGTAGTATGAGCATGTGGTAATGGATTGGCATCTTCTCGGCAATCAGCTGCAACCGCCAGGAATTCCTGCATACGACAGTTAGCAATAAAACATCTGGCACTTACAAGTTCGGACTTCGAGATTATTAATAGCATAGTGTGAAAACTCTCTCTAATCCTTACCAAGGCCGTTCCTAAATCGAAAACCCACAGAGGGATTACAAGATCTACCGTAGCAAATCAACGATTAGGTGAGTCACTGGAGTTCACTCCACGACTGTAGACCGTTTGAAACCGCCGCGACCACTAAACATAATCCACAAGGAATTACCGAAGTGACCTGCTTTCAGGGCTGTTTGATGTTGACCCTGGCAGGAATTTCCATTCAATCACTGAGAGTTACATTTGTAAACTCTCTCATAAATGTTTTGGCAGATTGCTAAGATCTGCGTAGGACTCTGATGTGTTCCACCAGGTTATAAATTTATAATAAAAGAATTACGGTTAACTAGGAACACATACGAGCAAGTATACTCGTCCGTGTGTAGCAAGAGGGTTGGTAAGTCAAGTTCGTCCCATGAGACTTGGTTGTACTCAAGTGTTGTTTGATTGTTTAAGCAAGTAACAAGTTGATGGTTATGATTGTCACGGATCAAACCAACAAGAAAAGAAATTATAAAAGCATGATGTAAGCACACAAACACTTGTTTAGGAATAGTAACCAATCGTGATAGAATGTTGAACATGTTTGGGTGAAACATAGAAGGCCATATCAATTTTCATAAGGTTTTCTAGTCAATGGGTAATATCAAGAAAATCCATGTTTCTACTAGTTTCACAGGTGAGTCCTTTCGGCCTACACATCATCCTATTACGCTAGCTCTTTGTGTTATCAAATGTATGAAAAAGATGATTAGTAACATTAGTTCCTACGAGTCCTTTCGACCAAATCTCGTGATTAAATATTTCCGTATTCATTTAAAAACTTGAATACTTAATAGTTGTCAATTATCAAATACCAATCCATTTTGGCCTTCAACTTGTTGGAATTAAACAATATTAGAAATCCTTTCGACCTTTAAATCCAACAATGTTTAGTCAATAAGTTTTAGAACATGAATTATATTTAAACAAACTTATGAGAACAATCACTTTTTCTAACCAACTAATCATTCAATCATTCACTCGAAAGTCTACATAATTCCCAAGCAAGTATAAAGGGATAATAGTAATCAAACAAGTAACACAACACACAAAGGAATTCTCATGATCAACATAAGCAAAGACATTAATATGATTGAATTTAAATAGAAACAATACCAAACATTAGAGTCAAGCATCGAGTGCTACAATTCCAACCATATGATTCCAACCAAAAGAAACTATCAAAATACAAATCATCCATCCCTAAACCTTCCTGGAAATTGACCTCATGTTGTGAGTATAAGACTTAGGGGTGTTTGGTAATAAGGATTGTTGGTGATGTATATGGTGTTTAATTGGTGTAAACTATGATCAAACCTTATGGTGTAGGAATGATCAAGCCATATGTCTTGCAAAGGTAGACCAAACCAACTCCGCAACACCTCTAGAAATGGGTGGGGAGTGGTAGGAGAGAATCCTCCAAGTGTTGAGAGAATTTGTTGTAGATGATAGATAGTTTTGGAT
The DNA here is from genome assembly GCA_021014915.2 of Artemisia tridentata subsp. tridentata. Taxonomy (NCBI): domain Eukaryota; kingdom Viridiplantae; phylum Streptophyta; class Magnoliopsida; order Asterales; family Asteraceae; genus Artemisia; species Artemisia tridentata. Next base: position 129,982,794 of record CP139506.1, on the reverse strand, counting down.
ATGTTAAGGTATTAAGGTTATGAAAACACTTAACCAAGCACTCCTATTTGTAGTAGAATAATCCTTGGTCACCAAGCATATTTCTTGGGCACAAAGGGTCATAAAGTGGCTGAAATATTAGTTATGAGAAGTATATGATCGGACTTTGGAGTAATGGCACTTAATTCTTCACTTAAACGCAACTTTGGAAGACTTTAAGTGGCTGAACCCACGGTTGGGATCTTGAACCTGCGGTTTGGGAACACTCTGACCACTTCAACCTACGATTTGGGCTATGAACCTTCTGTTTGGATGTCTACTGAACCTAAGGTTGAGCTTTGAACCTTGGGTTTGAATGTGACTGCTCAACCTTGGGTTTGAAATATGAACCTTGGGTTGGGATTAATTATTGCGCATGAATTTCAACCATGAGCTAGCATATAACTTCAACTTTTAACACACTTTTTAGGCACTTAATCTTGACGCTTTCTTTCATTGAATAACTTAATAATCATTAACTTGAACTTGGAAATAATCATAGCATGAATCTTGAATGGAAAACTTCTCTTTGTGCATATTTACTTGATTTTGTCAACTTTTCTTCATCTTTTTCGTTATTTCCTTCGACATAGTTGTACCTGAACCTCAATACATCTTTTGTGCCTTTTAAGCGTAAAATATTCACAAATACAACCAAATAACGTGCACAATCATCAAAATAACGCTAATAAAACATGTTAGATTTGAGCGTTATCAGACTCATAAGTTTACACCTGGTGTCCGTAATGTTGAACAACCAGTGTAGAAGTAACATGTGTTCCTATTGAGATCTTATGATGCATCTCTTGGCTCTAGACTCGATAAGTGCAATTTTGGTAGTCAGAGACTGGAGCGGTGTCTCCTGTTTCAATATCAACATAACTCGTGATGAGCGGTCAAAAGATTATGAAGGGTTACCCATGAGAATGAAACAAGTCCTTTTAAGAGAACTTGAGTGGCTTAGAAGGTTTAGTACAGTGCGTCACTGGGTCCATGACGTCTTGTCTTCAATATCAGTGTCACCTTAGTAACAACCAGTAGTATATGAATTGAACCCGGTTTCTCCCCTAAGGTGGAATAATTTGGAGGGCTATTTCTTTTCACCCTTTCACATTACTTTTCTTTTTAATTCTTCAACCCCTTCTTTCTCCTTTCTCATATTACTCCTTTTTCATAATCATACCTAAGGACTTTCTAATACTAACTATTTGGTATTGTCCTTGGGTAGATCCCTCCGGCTCTGGCGGATCATAGTACGGTTTTCCTAACCTTAGCCACCTTATAACTTGATGACTATCCTATGTTGCCATTTACTAAATCCTAGAAAAATATCTCAAAGTGTTCATGATTATGAAACACATTTTGCTAACACTTTGAGAGTTTTATATTTTTCAAATGCTCCCCCTTAACATGTGCTCGGATGATTATATTATAAATTTTCATATGTTGGGTGAAGTTTGCACTTTTTGAATTGATCCACTTTCAGTGAACATGACCAATTCGAGACACGCTTACATCACTAGTTAGACTAGCTTGAAATTATTACCCGGCCTGGTCTAGTCCATAGAAAGTTTCTCGAAAAGGTACACTCTAGTCAGATACGTCCTCTTCGAGATACGCTTACATCACTGGTTAGACCAGCTTGAAATTATTACCCGGCTTGGACGCATCCTTTCGATTAATGACAGTTTATGTTTCGTCAATTCATTAGTGAAGTCTGATTCGTGCTCACGTACGATGCCACATCCTTTTTGTTATCACAAACCATTTGCTCCCCCTCAATATGTGCATCGATATGCGAAAGAGTTTAGCACATATGGGAGAGCTTACATTTAAGTCCAAAGAATCACATTTTCATCAGGTTTCATATTTAAATCACATTCTCTCCCCCGATCAAAAATTTCAAACCTTTTGAGATTTGTGATCCCAATTGATTTAAATAAGTTAGAAAATGTGGGAGAAAATGTGGTCAGATTTAATATATTCTGATGATAGAGCATACAACTGCTCCCCCTCAATCAATGAGGGAGAATGATAGGTTTGAAAGATTTTGAATTAAAATAATCATACACTGACACATAACAACCACATTTTATTCACTGCTTATTATGTACAAAGTAACTGTTACGACACAGATGATGTTGACCTTTACGCACAGACAGTGTGATCATTCGCTTCTCTGAGGGAGTCAGTAGTCAACATCAATTTTCCATCCACCAACAAAACTTCCCAAGTAATGTAGATCCCCACTCAGCGAGACCAGAATTAGTAATGCTTTGTTGAAGTGAAGGTGGTGGTGGTGATGACAGTGTTGTTGTTGTTGTTGTTGCTGATGTTGTTGTTGTGGTGAATTCAGAGCCAGTAAATAGAGTTTGAACATCTGATCAAATGGTTAGAGCGGGAGCACGCACATTCATATCGGCCATGGAATCTGCATAAGAATATCAACACAGATATACATACATACAGATTCACTCTTCATTAATAGCTACCACGTAGAAGCTTGCCAACTCATAATACCATATTCATCTCATAATCAAACCATAGTCAGGAAATACATCAAACCGCTATCTAGCATGACGAGCAATCAGTAATCATGAACATGGCAATTCACTCATATTTCAACATTCAACTCAGGATCTTAGGGACATGATTCTAACACGATAGCTATACCTAAGCATATCCTGAGTGCACATGCACTGAATCAACAACAATTAAGCAGATATCGACTCACAAAAATCAATCAACATTTGAAACTCATTTATTCAGATCATACAAATGCTTGTGGAGTATTCAAGAACATCAAACACAATGGGTTTTCTAACTTCTTTTAGATTTTGAGTTTTAAAGTATTTTGGGGATTAAACGAGGATTCCAGAGTGACACAAATGAACCTTATAGTTACATAAAGTTAGGATACTATAAGCAAATTGCACATAATGCCCTAATGTTTCTAACAACTAACACATTTGGCCATTTGAGATAAGGCTTAGCAAGATCCTCTTCAACTAATACCCCATTAACTACAAAACCTTTTCTAACAATTATGAGATAACCAACCCGTTTGATGATATAAAATTTGAAATCACTCTCCCCCTCAATCAATGACCCGTATTCTAGTTAAGGTGTTGAAGTCATTGATTGAGTGAAAAATTTTATGAACAATCCAAGTCTGAAAGAATTTCAACCAACATGTTAACACCATGTGTCTCACAAATAATTTTCAGAAGAATCATTGAATGAAAACTATTTGTATTCAAAGAAGACTTCTCTTCTTAATCAGGAAATAACGCATTGAACCGTACATTAAATCGAAGAAACATGGATATAAAGTAATCTATGCCCGGGTGAACGTCACTCAGTAGAAGGAACAATCGTCTTTTTGGCGACGTGCCTTCCCCATTTTGAAACGCGGGTTGCTATATGAAGTAATAGCAAGCTATAATGACATGTTTTGATAAACCTTTTAAACTTCTGCTCGAGCTTCATTTAAAGACCCGTTTCATTATTGAATGACATTTCTAGGTCCGTAAATGTTATCGATAAACAGAAGACATGCCTAGAACAACTATTTTTGGTATTTTCTTTTTTTCTGATTTTTATGGTTTTTTCTTGGTTTTAATATTTTTCTATTTACAATTTTCTGGATTTATAATTTTCTATTTACAATTTTGGTATAAGATATGTAAAAAATATGTTACTCTATTTAAGACGATGTTGACATGAATACCAAAATAAGGATATCATTATGTACGTTGTAGAAGTCTGTAGTCAACATCTCTTAAACTTTCACCACCAAAGCTTTCGAGGCTCCTGAATAATAGACTGAACTCGAGCCATCTCAATTTGAAGCTTTGACAGCTTCCCCCTAAACCAATAATCTTCTTTTGAGCAGTTTCAAAGCTCTCTTTCAAGCTTACGAAAGGTAAGTGTACAGCGGAAACCGTAGCAAACCACATCAAATATTGCTGCTCCTTTTAAGAATAATCATCGTGATTCTCCGTTCGGGGGATCATCAAATAGATCAGCAGTGAATCATCTCATACTTGAATAATTCTTCTCACATTACTTCCTACTGAAGACTGAAGTAATGCATACCAAAAGTATCCAGAGACCGCTTCCCCCAAGTAGTTGAAGTGATGCAATCAGTCTCATTATATGAAGCCCAAGAACCCGAAGTACACACTCAATCCCGTTAATGAAGTTAAAAATGTAACATCATGATCAATTAAGACCCGAAAGTCCCCTTTTCTCTCTTCAGGAAGTTGCCATTGTTAACCTCTTTTATTATTAGAAACTGTTTCTTACATCTCTTCCCCAACGTAGTTGGAATAATACACCAAAAACCACGAGTTAAAACACTGATTTTCTCTGCGGTTATGACATTTGTCTTCTCGGAATAACTTCAATTAAGAAGAAGTATAATGTTCATCACGTGTACTCGTTGTGCGTTCAGATGTATGTCTCCTTCCCCCTTGCTGGTTTTGATACCTCAGAATCAGCAACACATTTTACGCCCAAATACTTGACATCTTGTGAGAAGAACAAAATCGGCTCAAATGTATTCTGTGAGAATCAACAGCTACTGATACGCTCTCTGACTATCTTTACCAACCCTTAAGTAGGCTATTTGAAGTGATAACTGATGGAGTAAACCCGATATACCAAACTTGAAACTGACGAAGAATTCCCCAAATTTGTTACTTAAGCTTGCACTGTTGTTGATTGAAGAACGATGCAGAAGAAAACCCCTAAGTACCCTTATACACTTAACTAGGAGCCAAAGTAAGTACAACACCTCTTGAGACTATCCACATCTGCATCTGCGTGTGACACTGAGTACTACAATGTAACTCCTTGAAGTGATAGCTATAACCCGTGAGAACTCCAATGTAACTCTATTCGTCGGGTATAACTAGATAATCCAAGTCTTCAACTTAAATATTACGCACGAGCAAGTTATCATTGAAAGTCATGCATCTAACCATCCCCGACTTCAATATAAAATAAGTACGCGCCTTCGTGAAACCCACTTTAATCTCAAATAAGGATGCCAAATAAACTTCGTGATCACTTGACATTCCATGTCCAAACTCTTAGCCGTTTTGACGTTTTAGCAGACATTTTTCTTTATTTTATTGTGGTTGATTTACAGAGTGCAAATTGAAAGGAACATCAATCCGTGATGAAGATGAATCTCCAGAACTCGGGTCTGGAGTAAGATTATGGAGGAGGGGTTCATAATCAATCACGGGAGGTAGAATTTCATGAATTTGTTCTTCAACACCTTGATGAATGACTAGAGATATAATTTCATGAGTTGTTGGAGAAGTACTAACAGATGGTACTTCTTGAACCATTGTGTTTCATGGAGGAGTACCGGTTGTATCAGCAGATATCTGAGCATCAACAGGAAACATAGGAGATACAATACTTGATGGAGCTGAAAGTATTCTTCAAACCAATGGTTGAAATAGTATATCTTCTTTCTTCATAGACGGTGGAACATATAGTATTGAAGAGACTTGGTATGCACGACTCCTGAACTGATGTATTCAGGAGTCGTATGGCCATTTCTCAATCATCAATCAACATGTAGTTTATTCACCCTTCCCCCCCTCAAAAATTGCATATGACTGCCATTTTTGATTGACCGAGTGAATAAGAATACCATCGACGGTAAGTAGATCCACTTGATAACTGACATCTTGTTTATTCACCCTTCTCCCCCTCAAAAATTGCATATGACTGCCATTTTTGATAGGACAAGTGAATAAGAATATACTCCATACGTTGATCCACTTTGGTGACTGAATGAGCATGAGAAGAACATGAAGCTTGTTGATGAGAATGGTCAGAAACAAGAAGATTTCTCTTCTTTCGAAGATAAAGCGCACTCAAGCGTACGCCTTTATTTTCTTTGATGAACGGGGCCTGAAGAGTTGTCAGCAGACACCACTATGTTGACAATGAGGCCCGAGGCTTGAACTGCAGTGTTCAAACGTCATAGTCGATGAAGAACGAGGCCTAAACTGATGTGAACAGACGTCATTGTCATTGATGTTCATCAAGCTTGAATTGCTTGAACCCCTACTTCATGAGATATCAATCTTTTCGGCACCCAAACCCTGAGTCTTTCCTTACTATGAGTGAACGATGTACCTGCACTTAAGTAAAGACTACCTGCACTGACATTAAGAGTTTATTTGCATTTATGTGGGTTAGTGATATCAGCATTTAGACCATTTGGGGTTTCACTGTCAACCTTGGTTTCGCATTTAGTGAACATCTTTCGAATAGGTATCCATCTAAGACCAACAATCTTAAAAATTCTACCCGTCGGTATCCACCTAAGGCAAGATCTAGGAGTGTTTGGTTTCTCATGTACAGTGGAAGACTTGTTTAGAGAAGACCTTTGTCCTACAGCAATCTGCCTATCAGGTTTCTGAGTATAACTCTTTGGTTCTACGGGCTTGTTGTTGTTTCTAGTCTTAGAGGATTGAACCTTATTGCGAGCATGTACTTCCTTCAGGAATTTTGTTATACAATCATCATGATTTGCATTAAACACACATTTATAACAAGTTGAGCAAATATAGTGTTTGGAGTCAGAAAAAGATCTAGAATTCTTAGAGTAATATGCTACGGGAATCGCTTTAGTCGATATGCAACTACTCTTAGAAGCAGGCAAATTCCTAGTCTTTTCATTTGTGTTTTTCATAGCATCCTCTAGGTTGTGATTCTAAACACTGTTTTTATGTCTAACATGTTCCTTTGGCGTCACAAATGACACACGCTTTGAACTAATCCTAGAAGAACTAGATGCACTCATATGATGAGGTTTTGCAAGCGTACTTTCCTTTTCATTAGATCTAGACTGTGAAGTGACTGGTTTTGGCAAAACTTGTTTCGCATCAACTTGGGAGGCAAACCGTGTTTTTGAAAATTTTGGTCGTTCTGATCTAAACGCAGTCGGTTGTCTAACAACTAATTGGTTTCTAAGTGGTAGTTTCCCCAAGATTGGTGGTTCTGCAAACTTAGTGTTCACACCATTTCCTGTCGATTTTCTTAATTTTTTTCCAACACTGCAATTGCAAAACCCTTTTCCTGAAGTTGAACTTTGAGTTCATCAGTTTTGGCAATCAAATAGGTTGTTTGCTCTACAGTCTTAGTTTTCGCTTCTTTGATTGAGTCACACAGTTCATTGCAATGAATTTTCAAAGTCTCATTTTCACTAATCAATACAGCCACTTTATGTTCTAATTTAGCATTTTCTGTTGCAATAACATCATTGTCATGATTAGCCTTAACTTTATTACACATATCACACATCTCAGCAATACATTTTTTCAGGTTGTTGATCGTCACATTTTTGGCTTGTAGCTGAGTTTCAAATCGTTTATCATAAAAAATTCATGAAATTCAGGAAATTCCAGATTTTTACATGGTAGGTTAGTTTGAAGACTTTCTTCCTTTTGTTGCATTGAGATTTCAAGATCAATGCAATGTTTTTCAAGTTGTAAAACTCTGTTTGAAAGTTCATTATAAAATTCTTTTTCAACCATATCATTTTATTTGAATAGCTCAGCCGTAAGCGAAGTACTTAACGCATCATCATGTTCAACATCCTGATCAATTTCTCCCCCCTTATGACTCATATTTGTTGAATCAGAGGTGATATTGCTACCAGTCTTTTCCAACAGATATGTGTCATAAGTAGGTTTAATTTGATCAGTGTGTTGATGTTCATTAGCAAGGACATTATTTTGAACAGTTAAATGTACCTCAGCAAATGGCACTTGGTCATTTACTGGTCTGATGTCAGCATCCACACCATGTGTGATAAGAGTCACATAACTGCTGCTTGTATCATGCTTATCTGACTTTGTCCCTTTGCATTTTGTGAAAAATGAACTAGCACCTAGTGCTTTTTATGAATCAACCTTAATCTCTCTTGATTGCATCCGACTTTCATTCATTAGTTGGTGTTGTGCTCTTTCCTCAATGTACTTCTCAACATTACCCATGTGTTGGAGCAATGTTTCACTGAACATGTTAACTTCAATCCCAGTGTAATTAGTAAAACACTTTTCTGTCATTTGACTATCATAATCCCAAGTGTATTGCAAATTGATGAACAATTGAAGTTGTTTGTTGATCACCCGAAGAGCAGCCATAAATCCAATTTCATGAAATTCTTCTTTGTCAAGTTGTTGTTCTAATTGATCTAAGTTCGATCAGGAACATAGTGCATGTGAAAGTGTTAGGAATTAAGGTAAACAGTTGAAACTATTGCATATAAGTTGGTACTGCTGGAAGACATTGAAGACAAGGCTGACAGTACTAAGTCAGTTAGTACTGATCACACATTATAGTTAGTACTTGTAGAAACTAAGAATGCGATAATGATAGTTTCTTGGATCGTTGCCTTAGGGTTTAACAATAACAATGAACAATATGCAGCGGAATAAGAACAATCAATTGTTATTGACACAAAGTTTCTCACACCAATCACTTCAATTATATTAATAACGTGTTACCTAATCTATAACAAGGATCAAACTGATCTTGAAGTGAAATAAACAAAACCCTAGACGTTTTCTATGACAAACGTCTAGAACACACACACACACCTTTAGGTTACATTGTGGAAGACTTGTTAAACTACGTACCCTGCCTCTCTTTATATAATAGAGAGTGCTAGGGTTTACAAAGAGATAAGACTAAATAATATAAAATCGTTTCTACATAATAAGTTATTTCCGGTATCTTTAATCATTGTAGCTTTCTCTCTTTGTCATCTTTAGTCCTTCTTGTTTCATTCTTTTATTTATTTTGTCACGTCAAATCTAGAATCCCAACAATCTTCCCCTATTTGATTATGACAAAACAAATAAAGTCATGTACGAACTTCCCTAGACGAAGTAGCAGAAGTTGAGATGTAATCATCTCCTTGAATGAAACAAACTGTCTTCCCCTTAAACCATGCCATGCCACCACAATATTTCTTCCCCTTTTTGTTATCAACAAATAGAGAATGAATAAACCGTAAAAACTTCCCCTCGAGTGATGTATGTACATAAAATGATTCTTCAAATCAGTAGGCTTGATATATTGTAGAAGAAAAATATCATTACCAATTTGATGTTGAAGTAGAAGAAACCAACCCTGTGTCTTATGCCTTGTACTAAATACGACTTCGAACGTATACTTAACGTATAGGGAGACCGCAATCTCTTGACAACAACCACTGAGCACTACAATGTAACTCCTTCAAGTGTTTTGTCAATTCGAGTCACTTGAACGAACAAACAAGTTACCTCACCTGAAAGGTATGCTAAGACACAACCTTGATAAATTCAACCGCATCATCAAAGAAATAATAAATAATCATCTCCTCCAATAAGACAATTAATGCGAGCCTTTAAAACTTTAACGAACAAATAAACAAACTCCTTGTGTGTGTGAACTTTCCCTGTGTGTGTGTAAACCAATAACCATACTTACTTCCCCTCACTGCTCGTAAATAATGCAACTATCAATCATGTAAACCTAGCAATAACGTAACAGCAGAGAGTAAGTCCAGCAGCAGAGTCAATATGCGTATCAGCAGAGTGAAATTACCACCGACAGCAGAGTAAAATAACTTAGCAGCAGAGTAATATATGCAGCAGCAGAGTCTATTTAATCCCATACACACAAAAAAAATAAACCATGTGCAGATCAATCACGTGCAAGTACCTTTACTTTATTCTCTTGAATGCGACCCATGTGCTGATAATTAAGATCCCATATATCCTGCTCCAAATCTCGTAAAATAATAACGACGATCTCACCGTCCAATTTAGTAAAACAGTACGAGAATAATTCAACACAACAATCAAATCGATTTAATATCCACTTGACCCCACAGCCGACAAATTCAATACACAATAAGATCGAGTAGCTTAATATAATAATCAACCATTGATAATTCGATTAATTGTAGTATCTTGAATATCACCAGTTGACTAAAAAGCATTCACTTCACTCATTGATCATAATAACAATTTATATAACATCGACCCCACAAAGAAAATAAGCGACGACTAGTACGAGGTCTTCACATCAATACCCACTCAATTAATTCGACCAATATAATAATCAATACAGTACGATGTGTAATTAATTGAAAACATATGACGACAGAAAAATCAACTTAATGAGTTACCATATTGTCGCATCAGATCTTCATAAAAACCAATTATACCTTTTAGCGAATCTGCTTCTGTCGACACCAAAAAAACTTTGTGAATCCCTAGGTAACGAGTTCCCCAAGCTCTGATACCAATTGTAGAAACTAAGAATGCGATAATGATAGTTTCTTGGATCGTTTTGAGCCTTAGGGTTTAACAATAACAATGAACAATATGCAACGGAATAAGAACAATCAATTGTTATTGACACAAAGTTTCTCACACCAATCACTTCAATTATATTAATAACGTGTTACCTAATCTATAACAAGGATCAAACTGATCTTGAAGTGAAATAAACAAAACCCTAGACGTTTTCTATGACAAACGTCTAGAACACACACACACACCTTTAGGTTACATTGTGGAAGACTTGTTAAACTACGTACCCTGCCTCTCTTTATATAATAGAGAGTGCTAGGGTTTACAAAGAGATAAGACTAAATAATATAAAATCGTTTCTACATAATAAGTTATTTCCTGTATCTTTAATCATTGTAGCTTTCTCTCTTTGTCATCTTTAGTCCTTCTTGTTTCATTCTTTTATTTATTTTGTCACATCAAATCTAGAATCCCAACAGTACTGCTTATAATTTTTGTAAATGATTAGAAGATAAGTATAGAAAGGATTTTGTGTATATCTTATTAATATAGATGATAGTTATCTTGTAAAGGAATCCGTAGTGTATAAAAGGATTGCCTAGGTTATTGAGAGAGAGTGTATCTAGGTTGTTAAGATTCAAGGTTGTAAACCCTAGTACTACCAAAGAGTACTCGTATTATTCATCAATAATATTGAATCGTTTTTGTTAAAGTAAATTGTCTCTTGTTCTTTCACTGTTACATTCGTTCATACTAAAACTACATCAAATAAATCTTCTGAGTGTTCGCTAGTAAATTCCGCGTGCTAGACTAACATAATTCAAAGTATCTATCTAACACAAGGAGTGTGTGTAGATCCGGTCAGAAAGTCTGAACATCTTGACCGAAGAGTGATGCAAAAGCTCGTTCGAATCCTCCCATGGAATCAGGTCTTTCTGAGAGAACCTTGAGATGTGAGTGAAGTAGACGAAAACATTCAATGCAACTTTCCTTTGCATTAGGCAACATTAGTGACCAAAGCAACTCTCTCTCTTGCGAATTTGAGCACGAAGATTCCACATTAGTATTATCAGAATCACACACGTTTATTTGTTGTCCAGAATTGGAAATCATTTGTTTATCATATGTGTCGTACAACTTGAGTACCTCAGATATGAAGGAATCTGAAGTAGCAGACATGATGTAAACGTGTACGGGATTTTACAATTCTATGATTTAAACCGAGAAATAGATTCTTTCGCGGGATTTTACAAAAATCAAGAATAAACCGTGAAATGATAATGATAATGTGATTGTGTGTTGAGGGTGATGATTGATTGTTAGACTTTGTGAACTTGTTGTTTGATTTTGGTTGAAGGTTTAAGTGAATCCAAAATAACCACCGTAGTTAAATCCAATAAGCTAAAAAAAATCTCAACCCAAAATAATTTTCAATCTCGGATTCTTGAAGCACAATCAAAAACCGTGATCCAAAAATTATACCAAAATACTTTACCAAACAATGCCCTCACAATTCGTACTTGTGATAACAACCCAATAATATTCACCCTAAATAAAAAATTAAACCAACAAAAATTTGTCCTTGTGTTAATGCAACAGAATTTCAGCCCAATAAACACAAACAATCATCCTTGTGATAACTGTCCAACCAAAAATTGGCCCAATGAAAAATTTGTTTCAAGCCCACTTCACATCCGGTTGAAGGCCAATCTGATTCAAATAATCCTACTTAATTTTTCGAATATAAGAAGAATATTAATCCCACTTTGTATCTAACCCTAATCCTCCTTAAGATAAATCCGCCCCTCTTTCCATCTTCCCTTCACAGTAGATACTTAAATACTGATCTCAATCTCCTTACTTAAATTAACCCCCTTTTCTTCACAGTAGAGAAATAATGATCTCAATCTCCTTGTAAGCCGACGCAATCAACAAGAAGAAAAAAAAATAGTCCCTTGTATGTTTTGGATGGCTGTTCTAATTGAAGAACACCACAACACACCCAAAAGGCTTCAAGATCTTGATGAAGGTTAAAGGTGTAAGGTAGGTTTGGTTTTCTTGTTTTCTTTTAACCGAATGGAAGAAATAATGAAAATGAGATCGAGTGAGTTAGGTTAGATGTTATGGTTAGATGAGATTTGGTTGTTGATGTAATATCTTTTTGAATCAGTTGTTGTGAAATGATTCGAATAGATTTGTTGTTCTAATTTCATTTTGAATCTTAAACAAAATGATTTTGTTTATGTGGATTTGTTGTTGTTGTTAGGTTGTGAGCAATTTTTGATTAGCGTGGATCAAACAAAATTATCATAAACTGAGACAAACCGCAATATTGATCAAAAGGCACACACCGCAACAGTCACAAACATTTGGTTAATTTAGTTTACCTTAAGGCCAAACCGCAGCAGTCACAAACCGCAATAGGTATAAATGATAACACCAACACCAATGGTCAAACCACTACCAATTCTCAAAAGGTATATCAAACCGCTACCAATTCTCACTTCTAATCGCAACACCAATGGTCAAACCGCAATAGCATCAAGACAAAATAGTCACTTTCTTTAAATTTGTCATTTTTCCCTTTTAGGTTAAACGGCAAACAATAGTCCAGACCAAGGCTAAACCGCAACAATTTTTTTCTTTTCTTTTTAAGTTCAAACCGCTGGCAAGAAACAACTCTAAATCACAACCCAGAATACACCACTTGACCAAAACAGCGAAGAAAACTTTTCCAAAAGAAAACACCACTTTATAACCTAAAGTAGGCCTAACACAGAAATAACTAGAGATAAGCCAACACAATAATACTTTTTTCGGTTGAGGGTTTCAAGATCTGAGGATTATAATCCAACACAAATATGATAGATGGAGCAATTCGGGCCCAAAATTAAGCTAGCAAAACCAAGAAATAACACTGTTTCTTGAAATAAACTTCGAACCAAAAAAAAAAAAAAATAGAAACAAGACAGCAAGCTTTCGAACCAAAAACAATAAACAAAATAAGAACAAGAAAGTAGAAACCACGAATCGAATCCAAGCACACACAATTAATCGAACCTAACCATGGCTCTTGATATCAATTGTAACATATGCATGCTTGGATTTGATGTTAAAAGAATTCTAGAGAGAGAGAGATGAGAGAGTGGGAGTTCTAGAGAGAGAAGATGAAGAAAACTTGTGTTGAATGATTAAGAGCTCCAACCCTCTCCCTAGGTGGAGAAGGGTATTTATAGTTACATACATAAGTGCCTCGAGTGGGCTATGGAGTGAGAAGACAGTGGGTAAAGACCCGACCCACTCCACAAATACTAATATAACTAAACAAATACTATTAATACTAATAATCCTACGAGCTACATAAATGCTAAGTAAATACTCGGGGTGACCGAGTCTTCACATGAATATTTATATTCCTAACAATATGCATCTAAGGGAGTTAATAAGATCATAGAGTGTCAACTTATTAATAAAGCTAAGTTAAGGTTAGGCTATAATACATGTCCACCTCCACATAGAGGAGTGCCTTCACCCCCAGGTATTGACTTAGAACACACAAGTTTAGCTAAATTTCAAGAGCCAAAATTAGAATATGGATCTAAGGCTAAAGAAAATGTTTGTTTAAATAAACTAGTAGAAGCTAATGAGTCTTTTGAGAGTGCAAGTGACACCTTTCTTGTTGAGGACACGGTGTCAGATGATAAGAACTCAGATGCTCCCATTATTGAAGATTGGGAATCTGATGATGAGGATCAGGTTGAGACTAAACCTAATGTAGAAAAGCCAAAAGGAACTGCTGTTCCTAAGGTGGTTAAGATTGAAACTGTTACACCTAGAAAACAAGTAAAACAAGCTAGGCCAACAGTTAGATATGCTGAGTTGTATAGGTCCAGAAACAGGTCTCAAAGTCCTAGGGGAAACCAAAGAAACTGGAAAAATATTAAGTCCCAACAATTAGGCAATGACTTTGTCATGTACAACAAGGCTTGCTTTTCTTGTGGTAGCTTTCACCACCTACAGGCTTTTTGCAACAACCATCTAGGGAAAAGGATGGTTTCAGGGAATAAAAGGGTGCATGGGAATACAAATGAAAGGGTGAACTTAAACATTTTTTCAAGAAAATATAACCCTAATGTTAACAGTATGACTCCCAGATCAATTTTAATGAAGCCTGGCCTTAAACTAGTTAGTACTGCTGGACCAGCAGTTAGTACTGCCAGACTAATTAAGACTGTTTACCCCAAACAAATAGTTTCAAGTGCTAAACCAACTTCAAAATTTTCTAGTATAGCACAACAAACTGTTCACAGGCCTATTTTTAAGAAAGCAGTGTTTCATAACAAGAATTGGAATCAAAAAGTTAAAACTGCTAGGCCAACAGTTTGTACTACTAGACCAGCAGTTAGTACTGCTAGGCCAAGAAACACTGCTAGGGCAAAGGGGGAAATGCTGTTAAGGCCTCAGCATGTTTGGTATGGAGACCTATCAAACCCAATGGTGCATCAATCACATTTAAGAAATATGATTACATTGATGCACGAGGTAGATCCAAGTCAGTAATGGCTTGGGTCCCCAAAGGAAACTAATTTCCTTTACTATATGTGTAGGGACATCCATAAGATGATGAAGAAGATCAAGGATATGCAGATAGTGGATGCTCTAGGCACATGACTGGGAACATGTCCTACCTCTCAGACTTTACACCTATGGATAGAGGATATGTTACCTTTGGAGGAGGAATTGGTGGCAGAATTACTAGTAAAGGTACTTTGAAAACCGGTAAACTTGACTTTGAAGATGTGTATTTAGTGTAGGAACTCAAGTATAATCTCTTTAGTGTTCACAAATGTGTGACAAAAAGAACAAATTCTTTTTACAGACACTGAATGTCTTGTTCTTTCTCCAGACTTTAAGTTACCTGATGAAAGTCAGGTACTACTTAAAGTTCCTAGAAAGGGCAATATGTATAGTGTTGACATGAAGAAAATTGTTCCTAAAGAGGCTCTCATTTGTCTTGTAGCAAAAGCCACATTGGATGAGTCAATGCTATGGCATAGGAGACTTGGTCATGTCAACTTTAAAACCATTAATAAGATTGTTAAAGATGGTTTGGTAAGAGGCTTGCCTCAAAAATGTTTTGAAAATGACCAAACTTGTGTTGCCTGTCTCAAAGGCAAACAACATAAATCTTCTTGTAAGCCTAAGACCCAGAACTCTATTACTCAACCGTTATTTATGCTTCATATGGACTTTTTTGGTCCTACTTCTGTGAGTAGTATACAACATAAGAAATACTGTCTTATAGTAACTGATGATTATAGCAGGTTCACATGGGTTTTCTTTCTAGGATCTAAGGATGAAACAACTAGCATTCTTAAGTCTTTTATAACTAAAATAGAAAACCTAGTTGATAAGAAAGTGAAAATCATCAGGTGTGACAATGGGACAGAGTTTAAGAATATAGTTATGGATGAATTTTATAGAGAAAAAGGTATTAAGAGAGAGTTTAGTGTAGCTTGAACTCCTCAGCAGAATGGAGTTGATGAAAGGAGGAATAGGACACTAATAGAGGCTGCTAGGACCATGTTAGTTGATTTTAAACTGCCCATCACTTTTTGGGTTGAAGTAGTTAATACTGATTGATATGTGCAAAACAGGGTTTTAGTGGTCAAATCTCACAGCAAGACACCATATGAAATATTTAGAGGTGGAACACCTGCTTTAGGTTTTCTAAGACCAGTTGGTTGTCATGTCACTATTCTCAATACCTTAGATTATTTGGGAAAATTTTATGGAAATTCAGATAAGGGTCTCTTGATTGGGTACTCTTTAAACAGAAAAGCCTTTAGGGTATATAACATAAGAACCAGGAAAGTAGAGGAAAACCTGCATGTTCAGTTTTTAGAGAATAAGTCTAATGTTGCAAGTGAAGGTCCAAAATAGCTGTTTGATCTTGATACTCTAACACAATCTATGAAGTATGTACCAGTTGGTGCAGGAACATATTCTAATGATTTTGCAGGTTCAGAAGATATTGTTGAAACAGGTGAACCAAGCATGGAGAAAGAGAAAGATCAAGATCATATTCTGATGCCTATTTGGAATAGTGTTGATTCATATTCAAAGGATGCTGAACCTTCTACTGATGAAAACAAAGAGGGTTCTGAAGATGGAAACAATGAAGGTGGTGTTGCAGAACAAGAGAATCCTGAACACATTACAAATGGAGTTTGTACTACTTAGCCTAATGTTATTACTGCTGGTCAAAATGTTAATACTGCTAGCCCACCAGTTACTACAGCTGATGATCTCTCTGAAGATGAAGTGGATATTAATAACATGCCACTCACTTATCCAGTTCCTACAACTCCACACACAAGAATTCACAAGGATCACTCCCTGGAAAATTTGATTGGAGATATACAGTCTGGTGTTAAGACAAGAGGACAGACTATGAAATCAGATCAACAAGGGTTTCTCAATGCAGTTTATGAACAGAAAAAGCATGAAGATGCCAACACATGTCTGTTTGTATGTTTTCTTTCACAAAAAGAACCCAAGAACATACTTAAGGCCCTACAGGATTCAAGCTGGGTGGAAGCAATGCAAGAAGAACTTCTATAGTTCAAAATTCAAAAGGTTTGGGTGCTAGTTGATTTGCCTAAGGGTATGAGGGTTATTGGTACAAAGTGGATTTTCAGAAGCAAGAAGATGAAAGGGGATAGTGATTAGAAATAAACATGACTTGTGGCCCAGGGGTCCACACAATAGGAAGGAATTGATTATGAAGAGGTTTTTGCACCTGTAGCTAGGATTGAAGCCACAAGATTATTCTTAGCTTATGCGTCATTCATGGGGTTTATGGTATACTAGATGGATGTCAAAAGTGCCTTTATTTATGGTTCTATTGAAGAAGAGGTGTATGTTTCTCAACCTCCAGGTTTTGAAGATCCTGAACATCTAGACAAGGTGTACAAGGTGGTAAAAGGTCTTTATGGATCACATCAAGCTCCTAGAGCCTGGTATGGAACTTTGGGTACCCACTTATTAGAGAATGGGTTTTATAGAGGCAAGATTGATCAGACCTTATTTATCAAGAAGAACAAGGGGGATATTTTGGTAGGACGGGTCTATGTGGATGACATCATTTTTGGATCCACAAAGAAGGAGATGTGCATTGAATTTAAGAAACTTATGCATGATAAGTTTCAAAAGAGTTCCATAGGTGAACTCACCTTCTTTTTGGGATTGCAAGTGAAGCAAATGGTTGAAGGCATATTTATCAGTCAAGATAAATATGTAACTGAGATATTGAGGAAGTTTCAGTTTACTGATGCAAAAGTATCAAGTACACCTATTGATCCAGAGAAACCTTTGCTCAAAGATTTAGATGGTGAAAATGTTGATGTACACACCTACAGGTCCATGATTGGGTCCTTGATGTATCGCACTTCATCAAGACCAGATATTATGTTTGATGTATGTGCATGTGCAAGGTTTCAAGTCACTCCCAAAGCTTCACATTTAGTTGCTGTGAAGAGAATATTTAGGTACCTCAAGGGTCAACCTAAATTGGGTCTATGGTATCCTAGGGAATCTCCTTTTGATCTGGTGGCATAATCAGACAGTGACTATGCTGGTGCTAGTTTGGATACGAAATCAACAACAGGTGGATGTCAATTCCTAGGTTGCAGGCTGATATCATGGCAATGCAAGAAGCAGACTATTGTGGCCACTTCTACAACTAAAGCTGAGTATGTGGCTGCTGCTAGTTGCTGTGGTCAAGTTCTATGGATTCAGAATCAGATGCTTGACTATGGGTGCAACTTTATGAATACCATGATTTATATTGACAATAGTAGTACAATTTGTATTATTAAAAATCCAGTTCAACACTCTAAAAAAAACACATAGATATTAGGCATCATTTTATAAGAGATTGCAATGAGAAAAAGTCAGTACAGGTTGTTAAAATTCATACTGATAGCAATTTTTCAGATCTTCTTACTAAAGCTTTTGATGTTGGAAGGTTTCAATACTTGGTTGCAAGTATTGGAATGCTTAATCCCTAAAAGTTTTTAATCTTGGTGTTTTTGTAACTGAAAATGGATTTGTACTGCTAGTTGTGTCAATTATTATGGCTATGTATAATTTCTACTGCTAGTGCAAATTAAGACTGTTGTGTTTGAACTGTTAGTCATACTTTATACTTCTATGATGCAAATGCTTTGCATTTTGTTTTCTTGGTTTTGGACTAACATTTGCAGGTTATGGAGTTTGTAATGTGTGAGAAGCAAATGGTGGATTGGTTGCTGACATAATTGATTGATGATGGACAGAATTTGGGGATCCCTTTACAAAGGTTTTACACCTGAGTTGAGAGATTCTTTAAAATTTCTTTCTTGAAATCTAATTATGATATTTTTTCATATGAATTGATGGCATAGTTAGTTAGATAGTAACTGATCTAACTCACTCTTTATCATTTTATACTTTTATTAGTATAATGTGTTAGTCCAAGGACATCTGGTAAAGAGAACAGCGAGTAAAAGTGAATCTAACACATCTGTGTTAGAGGCAACACCTGCCATGAGCTGGAAACCCTGTCAAGAAAGCTCTTTGAATGAGTTTATCTGATCACAGGCAGTTATTTATAACTGAAATTATTGGTTCTCACACAACCAGAGGTTGAATTAAACCAAAATTTGATTAAGTGTCTTCCTTTACACTTAATCCTTTCAAAATGTTGGTATGCAGTATTGTTTTAAGTAAAAATTAAGTGTATACTGCTGAGTCAAACTTTTTCCAAAAGTTAGTACTGCTAGGTAAAAGTTAGTACTGCTAGGCAAAACTTTGTACTGCTGGATAGCCGTTTGTACTGTTGAGTCATATCCACTTTCTGAATATAGCCGTTGAGATTTTTCTTGTCAATTACTTTTCTTAAGGGTTTCCTTAATTGGATATTTTTTACTTTTAATCTATTTTATTCACTTTCTTCAATCTAAAGTTATCTTTTATTGAAGTCGGTCCAATAGAAACCCTAAGCTTTCTTATATAAAATCTCAATTCGCTTTACTCAACTCACTTTCTTACCTAATCAATCATATCCCAGCAGTTACATCCATCTTTTACAGATAATAATGGCCAATTTAACCTTTGTCGACAAACATAACATGGTGTCATTTTTGGATAAAATAGAGGAGGGTGCTTACTTTCATCAGATAGTAGACTTTTTGAATTCTACCCATATAAGGTATGCTTTATCTCTAAACCCTACTATCTATGTCTCCCAAATCAAGCAGTTTTGGCAGACTATCACTGTCAAAACTCTTGAGACTGGAGACAAAGAGCTTAATGCAATAGTTGATGGCAAAACCATCACTCTTACTGAATCATCTATTAGGAGGCATCTCCAACTAGCAGATGAAAATGGTATTAGTGCTTTGCCAAACACTGAAATTTTTCAAACTCTATCCAGAATGGGGTACAACACCACTTCTCAATCTTTAACTTTTCAAAAAGGTTGTTTTGCCCCACAATGGAGATTTTTCATTCTTACCATACTTCACTGTATGAGTCATAAGAAAACTTCATGGGAACAGTTCAGTAGCAATATTGCAACTACTCTCATTTGCTTATCAACTAATAGGACTTATAATTTTGCCAAACTTATTTTTGATGGCATGGTAAAGAATGTGGATAGCAAATCAAAGTTTTTAATGTATCCACGTTTTATTCAAACAACTTTGAATATGAGAAAAAGTTAGCTTCTAGCTCATCAAACTGTTTATCCAACTCCAACCCTTACACAAAAACTTTTTAGTAACATGAGGATGGCCTCAAATGTTATAGTGGAGTAGAAGTTGCACTTTTTGAAAATATGTTGCAGGTACAGGGTGAAGGATCAACTACCCTAGTTGACTCCCAACTCACACCCACAAGTTCATTAGACACAACCTCACAACCAATTTCATCACCCCCAGGACTATAACCAGAGAGGGCTCTAGTGTACCTCAGCACAGAGTTCCTACCACTTCCCTAGGAGCAGATGAGGCTGACTATGTCACTATAGGAAGGGCTGCCCCTACTGTCTCAGGCTTAGAAGCTTGGCAGGACAGGGGTAACATAATTAAGACCCAAACTATGGCAACACCTACTGTGCCAAGTTCTTTTGAAGCTAGTACAAGTGGTGGAATCCCAAGCCAACTGGAACAAATGGGTGGCTCAGATACTCACATTTTGTGGAGTCTGAGTCTATGTCCCATGATGTACCTCTCCCTGAAGGTAACACATCAGCAAGTGCTGAGGGCAGTCTTAAAATGTATGAATTGATGGACTTATGTACAAGATTGACAGATAAAGTAACTAGATTGGAGGATGAGCTCAAGACCACAAAGCAAGTTTTTGGAAGTTTATACACTAAGCTTATCTTGAAGGTGAAAAAGCTAGAGCAGCAAGTCAAGTCTCTCAAGAGAAAAAGAATAGCTTAGATGGTGGAATCCTCAAGCTCTTCTAGTTCTGATGATGACATGGGTGAGGAGTCTTCCAAACAAGGGAGGAAGATTGCCAAGCTAGACCAACATCCAAATGTTTCATTGGTCTAAGAAGGTTCTGATACTCAGGGGAGGCCAGATGAACCTATGGAAGAAGCTCAACAAGGTCATTAAGAAGGTACTGCTGGTGCAGATCTTAGTACTACTGAAGCAGGGATTAGTACTACTGGTGCAGTCTATCTCAGGAGACAAATAATTGACAAGGGAAAAGCCATAGTGACTGAAGCTGAGCCATCAAAGAAAATAAGTAAGAAATCCAAGCTCAAATTAAGTATGATCAGGAACTTGCTCAAAGACTTCAAGCTTATGAACAAGCAAGAGTAGCAGAAGAAGAGAGAATTGCAAGATTCTTGGTTGAACAGAGATTAAAAAGTGAAGAAATGAGAGAGCTGCTCAAGAACAGGCTAACAAGGAATTTGCTTTAAAGATGCAAGAAGAAGAAAGATCACAGTTTACATCTGAAGAACAAGAACAAGCAATAAATGATCTACTACAAGAGATGAGAAAGTATCAAAGTAAAAAGTCAGCAGCAAAGAAGAAACCTCCTACAAAAGCTCAACAGATGAGGTACATGAAAGACTACTTGAAAAATCAAGAACACTAGATAGAGAAGCAATTAAAAGGCAGGTCTTATGAAGATATATAAAGATTGTACTACATAGCATATAGGAAAATTCAGATTTTCTTAATAGGATTCATAGAAACTGTTGAGACAAGCAGAGTTGATAAGAGAACAGGTGAGCAGTTAGAGTCAGATGATTCTAAGAAACAAAAGACTGAAGAAGAAAAAGTGTTAGGAATTAAATGACTTAAGACTTAGTACTGCTGGAAGATTACACTAACAGTACAAACTGCTAGTGTATTACTGAAGACTGCTGAAGAATAAGTAACAGTACAAAGTGTTAAGTTAGTACTACTAGTATGTATACTACTGCTGCATGATATTGTTTTTGGAAGACGTATAGAAGATAAGTATGGAATAGATTGTATGTATATAACAATTAGTTAGAATTATACGTGTAGATACTTATCTTGTAAAGGACTCCTTATGTCTATAAAAGGAGGTCCTAGCTTATATTTTTATATACACGTTAATACGTTTTTGTTAAGATTCAAGGTCGTTGTAACCCTAGTGATATTAAGATCACTCGTATTATTTCTTAATAATATTGAATCGTTTGAAGTTACTTTCTGTGTTCATTGTTCATTAAGTGTTACTTTTACATCAAACAAAATCTTCTAAGTGTTATCAAGTAGATTCCACATACTTGGTAATATAACCTCAAAGTATCCTTAACACATACTAAAGGTGTTTTGATCCTCTCAAGTGGTATCAGAGCCAGGTTGATACTTTGATTTAGAAGAAAATATTATGGACATGGAAACTACACAGACCAACAGGGCTGCTAAGTTGCCTATGCTGAAGCAAAATAACTTTGAGATGTGGAGGCTTCGAATCGAACAGTACTTCCAAGTGCAGGACTATGCACTCTGGGAGATCATTGAAGAAGGAAACTCTTTTAAACCTTCAACATCTGTAACAATAGTTAATGGTGAAGAAAAGACTGTTGTGAATACCTCTCCAGTGACTGCAGAAGAGAAGCTGCAAAAGAAGAATGATGTCAAAGCTAGGAGCTTGCTGATGATGACCATCCCCAATGATCAGCTCCTAAACTTCAGCAAATACAAGGATGCAAAGTCCTTGTTTGAAGCAATCACTACTCGGTATGGTGGTAATGAAGCCACCAAGAAGACCCAAAAGATCTTACTAAAGTAGAACTTTGAAAATTTTAGTGCTACCAGTAATGAGTCTTTAGATCATATGTTTAATAGATTGCAGAAGATTGTCAGCCAACTGGCTGTGCTTGGAGTTGAAATCCCTCAGGAAGACCTAAACTCTAAGTTCTTAAGGAGTTTACCTACTGAATGGGCTATGCATGTGGTGGTTTGGAAAAATAAGCCAGATATTGACACTATGAGCCTCAATGATCTATACAACAACTTTAAGATTCTTGAACAAAAAGTGAAGAAATCTGGAGGTACAAGCTCTAGCTCAAGGTTTGGGAATATGGATTTTGTGTCATCTCCCAGTACTACAAGCCCAGATGAGGTGAAAGTGGCTGCAGGAGTTAGTACTGCTAACCTAGTTAGTACTGCTAGTTCCTCAACTAGTACTGGTATTTTGAGTGATACTACCTATTATGCATTCCTGACCAGCCAAAACAATGGGTCTATGCTGTCACATGAAGATTTGGAATAGATTGATGATGATGACTTGGAAGAGATGGATCTCAAGTGGCAGATTTCACTTCTCAGCATGAGGGTTAAGAAGTTCTATCAAAGGACTGGCAAGAAGATCAACATCAGTAGTAATGATACTGCTAGTTTTGACAAGTCCAAGGTAGAGTGCTTTAACTGTTACAAGTTGGGGCACTTTGCCAGAGAGTGTAGAAGACCCAGACAACACGATAGCAAGAGTAAGGGGTTTGGAAGCAAGACAAAGGCAATGGAAGAGGCAGAGACATCTTCAATGGCTATGGTGGCAATTGATGGTCTAGGCTATGACTGGAGCTACATGCAGATGATGAGAAAGCACCAACTGAGATGGCACTTATGGCCTTCTCTGAGTTAGAGGTACTCTCAGCTAAAAGTTGTTCTAAAACTTGTACTACTATTAAAGAGCATGAAACTTTAAAAAAACATTATGATGAGCAGAGGATTGAATTAAACCAAACTAACTACAATTTGTCTAATCATAAAAGAGGTTTAGCAGTCCTAGAAGAACAAATTGTGCATTATAAGAACAATGAGTCTGTTTTTACTGAGGATATAGTTGTACTTAGAAGAGACTTGACTCTTAAAATGCTGAGATTAGTTTGCTTAAAGCTTAGTTAGATAAAATCAATAAGGCAAAAGATAATATTCAATTAATTGTAGACACTCTAAAGTATGTATCAAAAGGAGTAAATAAAATTATAGAGTGTCAAATAGTTAATAAGGCTAAGTCTGGGTTAGGCTATAAAACATGTCCACCTCCTCATAGAGGAGTGCCTGTACCCCCAGGAATTGACCTAGAGTATACAGGTTTAACTGAGTTTCAACAACCTAAGTTAGAATATGGTTGTAAGGCTAAAGAAAATATTACTGCTAACAAACTTGTAGAAGCTAATGAGCCTTTTAAGAGTGCTAGTGACACCTCTCTTGCAGAGGACAAGGTGTCAACTGATACGAACTCAGATGATCCCATCATTGAAGATTGGGAATTTGATGATGAAGATCAGGTTGTAGATAAACCTGATCTAGTAAAGCTAGAAGGGACTAATGTTCCACAGGTGGTTAAAACTAAAACTATTAAACCTACAACAAGTGTAAAACCAGCTAGGAAAACAGTTAGGTATTCTGAGATGTATAGGTCCACAAGCAAGCCTAGAGGTAACCAGAGGAACTGGAATAACTTCAAGTCCCAACAACTAGGTGATGACTTTGTCATGTATAACAAGGCTTGTTTTACTTGTGGTAGCTTTGATCACCTTCAGGCTTTTTGTCATAACCATCAAGGGAGAAAGATGGTTACAAGGAATAATAGGGTAATTGGGAACACAAGTGATAGGGTGAACTTAAATAGGTCTCAAACTCACCCTAATGCTAATAGAATGACTCCCAGGTCACTTTTAATGAAGTCTGGCCTCAAACCAATTGGTACTTCTCGACCAGCGAGTACTGCCAGACCATTTAAAACTGTTTACCCTAAACCAATAGTTTCAAGTGCAAAACCAACTTTTAAATATGCACAACAAACTGTTAAAAAGCTTTTTCACAAGAAAGCAGTGTTTCAAAATAAATTTTAGAAGCCAGCAGTTCATACTGCTAGACCAGCAGTTAGTACTGGTAAGCCTAAAAACCCTGCTAGGGATAAAATGGAAAATGATGTTAAGGCCTCAGCATGTTGGGTATGGAGACCAATCAAACCCAATGGTGCATCAATTGTATTAAAGAGATTTGACTATATTGATGCACGAGGAAAACCCAAGTCAGTGATGGCTTGGTTACCCCAAGGAAACTAATTTCCTTCTTTTATGTGCAGGGACATTCACAAGATGATGAAGAAGATCAAGGTTATGCAGATAGTGGATGTTCCAGGCACATGACAGGCAACATGTCCTATCTTTCAAACTTTCAACCAATGGATGGAGGATATGTTACCTTTGGGGGAGGAATAGGTGGAAGGATTACTGGTAAAGGAACATTGAAAACTGGTAAATTAGACTTTGAAGATGTGTATTTTGTGCAAGAGCTTAAGTATAACCTTTTTAGTGTCTCACAAATGTGTGACAAAAAAAACAAGGTTCTTTTTATTGACACTGAATATCTTGTGCTTTCCCCAGACTTTAAGTTACCTGATGAAAGTCAGGTGCTGCTTAAAGTACCAAGAAAAGGCAACATGTACAGTGTTGATATGAAGAAGATTGTTCCTAAAGAGGCTCTTACTTGTCTTGTTGTAATAGCCACATTGGATGAGTCCATGTTATGGCATAGAAGACTTGGTCATGTCAACTTTAAGACCATTAATAAAATTGTTAAAGATGATTTGGTAAGAGGCTTGCCTCAAAAACGTTTTGAAAATGACAAAACTTGTGTTGCCTGTCTCAAAGGCAAACAACACAAGGCTTCTTGTAAGCCCAAGTATGACTCTGAAAAAGGATGTTGATTGCTATTAGCAATCGGTTGGCTGTGTCAGTGGCGTACTTAGTGTTTAACGTGGAAAGTACAACATCATTTGAGTGTAGGGTTGAGGTGGAGGTGACTGTAACGAAAACAAAACAAAGCTGAATGACAGTTCCAAATTCAGGAATGAGGTTCAGATTTAAACATGGTCAAAACCAATTCTGATGCTCCAATAAGCTCAAATGGGCTTTTTACGATTTCGAGGAATTACAAATAAGCAACATGGGTCTAAACGGTGCCAATCGGGTCTAACTGGCCCGATGCAAATTACAGTCAAATGATGACAAATAGAAATTCTGTATAAATGGAGGAGTATAGCAGTGCCGGTGTATTACGGTTCATAAGGTGTTGTGATGCCAGTGTGTTGTGTGGATGTGAATGTTCATGTTAGGCAGTGATTATGTACACACACAGAATTTTAAGTCTTTCAAAGAACAAGTAGGAAATCAATCTGGACATAACTCTAGTATAACTACTCTGAGTATTGCAAAATTTACCTCTGAGTCGGACATAGGTGATCAGGCTATGTCCCACTGTCCCTGGTCGAATATAGTTGATCAGTCTATATTCCACCGAGGTTCAATAAATTTTGGAATAGTCAGCTTAGTTACACCAGTAATATATCCCTTACTTTTAAAAGTTTCTTAAATAATTAAGGTGGATGTCCACACTCGAGGACGATTGATGAGATTGCATAGAGAAAAGGCGTAATGCTACGACGAGTATGATGCGTGTGTATAAGTATGTCGAAGGTACTTATAGTAGATAGTGAAAATAGATGGATATACTTATCCAATAACAGTGTGCACATCTCATCAATTATATTAGCAATAAAATCACAAATGAGGCATCAGCTTGGCAGGCAGACATGTGGCGGTCATAGGGTTTTGTTTTTGTAAAAGTGGTTATAGTCTAGGATTGAAAAATACCCAGTTCTCTATAACCTAGGCTCTGATACCAATCTGTAACACCCCCAAAATATGGTTTTGCGAAAGCATACATGTTTGGGTGCTACTAAATTGGTATCACAACACAAAGCATAAAGAACGGTTTTAACTCGACCGTTTAAAATAGATTTCATATTCAAAAGTGATTTATTTACAACATTTCAAAAATGGCGTGGAAATACAAGCCCATAAAGATTTCAAGTGGTCCTAAATATATCAGAGTCTTCTATGACCATGCCATGCCCTGCCAAAATCCTCCACAGCTAGATTATCGTCTTAACCTGAAAATACATGCTAAAAAGTGTCAACACGAGGTTGGTAAGTTCATGGGTTTAGTAAAGACACTGTGAGTTCAATAAGAGTTTTGTTACCATTGTGTCACCCACAATGTCATAAAAATACAGTTTACCTTATAGCAAGATTAGAGTTGTGGACCAAGAGTAGGGTATGTAACCCAAAATAAAATAGTTTATTACGCTAGCTCTAAGTTCATGTAACTGAAGCTATAACAATGTGCATGCTCTAGAAGCATGTTAAATATCAGTGGCCCAGCAAGTGTGTATCCCAGACACTTGTAGTTTCGACATAGTATACGTTCGTTTGCCTATCCGGTCAACCTGAACGGGGACGTTACTCCCAATAGATCTATTTATAACATTTGCGCTTCCCAGCAGGAATTGACGGTTCATGAGTTGGGAAAATTTGGGATATAATAGTACTTAGGCTAATCCGCGTAATAGTTTGATAACAACAGTGTTGGTCTATAAAATAGTTTTGCATGTTTCTCACCCTGATTGTAAAAACAAGTGTAAATAGAGTGGGGCTATATATCAGTCAATCACATATCACTTTCAAATAACCAATTCAAATAATTCAACTCAACAGTCAAATATTGAGTAAACAGTTCTCATATTCCAAATAAACAGTCATTGAGTTTCGTTAAAACGAGCATGTATTCTCCCCCAAAAACAATTTAAAAATCAGTAAAAGTAGGGGCCATGAACTCACCTTGTTAAGTAGCAGTCAGATCACAAAGTAATTCAAATGGGGTAAAGCACCGACATGCGTCCTAGATTAGTAAGGTTTGTTTTAGTTCATAATTCAAGTTCAAGGATTTCAATTATTTCAAAAGCATATGTTGATGTTGCTGATGTGGCAGCATTTAAATGGAAACCAAGTTTTTAATAATTGAAGTTATTGGCTCAACGGAGTGTACCAACGTACAAAGGAGTGGGAATAGAGACTCTTTGAATTGAAAATGATTGGAAAAGACTACGCACGAAGAATAATAGCTATAGAATGGCAACGTGAACATTATATGGGATTGTTGGCGTTTAAATGAATGTACATGTGTATATATATATATATTTACTCCCGTACACATATATATGTGGTCTACGGAAAAATTGCGAGGTTTGAAGCGGTTCTACTAAATATATAGTGAGTTATATCTCGGGTTTGAGAAAATATTGTTTTAATAAGTTTGGAGAAAATAGTCGTTTCTATTTATAAGTGTCGGCATGGCCGTTTCGATTTGTATGTTGTGAAAAATGTTTGACTAGTACGTGAATTCAAAATTTTTTTTTTTTAATTACTTGCTCGCGTATAGTTAAGTTATTACTAATAAAAATTCATGCCTTTCCATATTAAATAATCTCACGACACGTATACATATTGTTCATATGTTAGTGTTGAAGTTAAATGACTCGAAATGTCCCATTTAAAAATGTAGGTCATATTTATATTTTTATCCGCAAAAATGTGTAACAACAATCAAGTTTTATGTTGCGATATTTGAGTATTGTCAATTTCTATTATATGTCGACGTCACATGTAGTTTAAATAATCACAAGTTTATTAAAAGTGTCACGTTATAATATAAGAGATGTGTGTGTCGAGGAGGGGGAAAAGGGCTGCGGCCCACTCAAACAGTGAACATGGCCAAAACTGGTTTCACCACATGGGCCTTTAAATGGCCATTGGCCTGCTAGAGGAACAAGATAGTGATTGAAACAATTGGAAGCTCGAGTTAGTTGGTGGGCTTCGGCCCACACACAAGTGTCAAAATTTTAGTTCGTGATTTAGAATCCAACACATATGGCCTTTCATTTCTTTTATTGGAAGACAAAATTCAGTGTCAAAAACATGATGTTGGCGCCTAAGTGTATATACATATACACTACAGTCTTTGGGTTCGAGTAGATTTAGCAAGGACCAACGGATTGAGACGAGACTTTGACCAAGATTCTTGGTACAAGAGGCACTAGTATTTTGGTCTCGTTGGGAACCGACAGATCAAACACTCGCGTGTGATGTTGAATCGACTAGACTATTGATTCCCACACAAGTGTTACTAACTAGGCCTAAAGAATACAATATTGAATAGAATTTTTGGAGTTCATTTGAGGTGTTCGAGTGGCTTTGCTAAGACTCGAGTTGAGTACTACTCGACTCGGCTACATCACCATTACAAACAAAACTCAGTGAGTCCTTTGAATTCAACAAGACATCAAGTATAAGGGCTTATGATCACTTACTAATTTATTTAAAAAAAAAAAAAAAAAAACTAGACTTTTCTTTAGACAAATCACAAACACCTCGCATGGATGTTTTAAAGACTATGGTTCAACTATTATGACTCTTGACCAAAATCTGCAACATTTGAGCAAGAAATACCATCACAGTAACACATTTCAAAAACCAAGTTCAACATGAGTTTTAGTAAATTAGGCACCACCTAACCTAACGAATTTAACTCGACCACAAGATGAATGATTCGACATGAACAATACTAACGGCATAACAACAAGATTTTTGAGCCAACACTAGTTTCTAAAATTAAAAAAAAAATCATTCTCAAGTTATACCACACCAACATAGTCAACATATAATCTTATAAATTCAAGAAAAATTTACAATAGTATCACAGTAACATGTATAAATGTTGTTTTACACTATTGTGAATCAAGCTACCACTAATTACCTACTAATTACCTACTAGATCTAGAGAGAGAAAGCTAGAAAGAGAAAGAGATGGAAGGGAGATGATTACACACACTTAGTAACAAAAACTTCTTAATTCATCAACCAACAACCCTCTCCCTTGGATGGGAGGGGTATTTATAGTTTTTTACAAGAGAATGGGCTACTAGCCCAACTTACTTAACATAATACATAATTAACAATAATAAATGATAAAATGACATAGCCCATGGGCCTTCTACACGGGCTGGGCCTAATAACAAACCTAAAGGCCTAAGCAACCTAATACAAATGATCAATACTTGAAATATTACAAAACGTGTTCCCAACAATCTCCCCCTAAGTATTGGTCATCAAGGTTGCGTGACGTCGTCTTTGCTTCTTTGGCTTTGACGTCTTCATAATCTTTGTTCTTTGTTCTTGATAATGATGTGATATGATATGGTGGTGGTCTACCGTATTCCAACAATCTTTTGATTCTGGTGTCTTCGTGTCCTCTCCATCATGTTCATATGACTTGTGACTTTCGTTCTTCAACTTGTTCTCACTTCTTCAATCTTTAACATATGAAAGGTTGTAGCGCTTGAACTTAGACTTTTCTTAAACATATACTGAACTTTTGATGATTCTGAGTCTTGGTGAGAACTAATCTTCAGGACATGAACATGATGGAGTCTTGGTGATGGTTGAATTCCAGGTCTCCAAGCTCCTCAGCAGCAGCAGCAGCACGAACCAACCGGACTTACAGGCTCAGACTTTGAGATCGTCAACAGCATAGTGTGAAGACTTTCTCTAATCCTTGCCCAGGCCGTTCTGAACCGGATACCCCCGAGAGGGCTTACACGGACACACCGAAGTGCACCCACGATTCAGTGAGTCGCTGGAGATCACCCCACGACTGTAGACCGTTTGGGATAAAACACTAAGCGTAACCCACAAGGAGTTACCGAAGTGACCTGCTGTCAGAGTTGTTGGATGTTGCTCTGGCAGGATTTCCATTCAATCATTGATAATCACATATGTGACTTTTCTCATGAATGTTCTCGGCAGATTGCTAAGATCTGCGAAGGACACTTTCTTAATTTTACATCTGCTGCCCATGATGTAGAACAGCAAAGTAATACTAAGTGTACCTAAGAGATCTTCTATGAATCTCATGGCTCTAGACTCAATTAGTGCACATTTGTTTGGTCGTCGGAGGCGTGGAGCAGATTGCCTCCTTTTCAATATTAACACTCTCGGAATGAGAGGTCGATAGATTATGAAGGTTTCTCCGTGTGAATGAAACAAATGTCTTTTGAGAGACACTTGAGTAGCTAAGAAGGTTTAGTGCAGTGCGTCACTGGGTCCATGACGACTTTGATCTTCAATACCGGTGATTCTTGATCAACCAGTAGTTTATGTATTGAACCCGGTGTCTGCCCTAAGGTTGAACAAATGGAGGGCTATTTCTTTTCACCCTTTTCTTTGCTTTTCTTTTTAATTCTTCAACCCCTTCTTTCTCCGTTCATTCATTTTCTCCTTTTTTAATCATACCTAGGACTTTCTAGTTCTAAACTATTGGTGTTGTCCTTGGGTAGATCCCTCCGGCTCTGGCGGATCATAGGACGGTTATTACCTAACCTTAGTCACCTTATAACACCATGACTATCCTATTGATGCCAATACCAAACCTTTTGAAAAATCTCTCAAAGTGTTTATGATTATAAAACACGTTTTGTTAACACTTTGAGAGTTTTGTTATTTTCAGAAGAACTCCCCCTTAACATGTGCTCATATGTAAATCACTTTGAAATTTGCACATGTCGGGAAGAGTTGGCACTTTTTGAATTGATTGACTTTCAATGAACATGACCTTTGCGAGACACGCTTACATCACCAGTTGGACTGGCTTGAAATTATTACCCGTCCCGGTCATATTCAAAGATCGTCGCTCGAAATTGGTACATTCTACTCAGATATATCCTTCGCGAGACACGCTTACATCACCAGATGAACTGGCTTGAAATTATTACCCGTCCCGATATACCTTTTCGACTACTGACTGTTATAATCGTCAATTTGAGGGTCAATTCTTAAAGTCTTACACTCATGAGATTCCAGCAATGAGATACCATATTTTAATCACTTTTTCATTCTCCCCCTCAAAAATAGCATAATAATGTTGTTTTTGAAAAACTTTTGATTAAAATATGCTCTTTTTGAGGTGTTTGTGGAAGAATGTCAAGAACGTTTGTATATTTGGAACAAATATTTTTTTTCAAATACTCCCCCTTAACAAGGGAGTACTTGTCCTTATGAGCAGAATATTTGAAAAAACTTTAGAAAACATTCTGGTTTTAATTCTGCTCATAAGTAAGAAGCTTTCGCTCCTTTTTCAGGATTGAGGCACTGAAGCGTACCTCAGGGTCCTTTCTTTACAAGAGCGGGTTGTACACTGTTATGTGTGCACAAGCCGTAGTGAAATTAGAAAGTGAATGATGAAATGAAATGATGATGATCAAATGAGACAAATTGTACCAATCAAATTTGGCAGGACGTCGGAAGGTGAGAATGTTTGGATGTCTTGCTCGTCCTCCCACATAACTCTCCAATCTTCGCATTTGAGTCCGAAACTAAAGCTTATCGTTGATTCTTTTGATGAACTTGGCTGCTTGCTTGGCATCATTTCTGCTCCATTTGACCTCTTGCATGACTCCCATTTTTGAACCCTTGTGGTAATTATCCAAGATTGACTCAAGTTCTGTCTTGACCATTACCAATGTCTTATCCCCAAATTTTCTCAGTTCTTCAAATCCCATGAAGTGTGGGATGCTGTTGTTCCATTTGTAAACCACTCCAAACGGTTTATCCATGAACATATAAGGAGACTGGTCATGAACACCCGGCCGGTCAAGATCTGGCTTGATGAGATTAACTCGTTTTTGGTTGCTTTCTACCCCAAGTTGTATTTTCTAAACTCGATGCCTTATGACAATGTGTGGATGAATATGAGAATGGAGTTGATGATGTCATACTGAAGACGGCCTGGAAGATGTTCAAGTTTCCCCTGAATCTTCAGTAGGTACATGTCTTCTATATCATCGCGGGACAAGTATGGGTAGTCAGCTTCACAGAACGAATACTCTTTGTCATCTGATCTTCTCACGGTGATCTTGGTTAGAAAGTTATACCCATACAGTGGTTCGGTTTCAGCACTGGTTATGGATAGAATCCTGTTAGGGTTCCTCCTATCTATGTTTCTTGAAACTCTCGTGGTGACCAAGTATTTGTAGGACAATCTCCTCATATGTCGCCAATGATGAATCCCAAAAATAGCATCGTCATTGTAGACATAAACGTCATGGTTCCATAAATCATCGACCTTTTCTTCCAAATATTCTATGGAGTATGAAGCTGCTGGATACTTGGATAGTGATGTTGCATATCGTACTATAGTATCCGTGCTTCCACTCATGAGATAGCCTAGGTCTCGATTGAAGAAGTATTCTTTTGGTAACTTAGGATTCTTTGGGTGACCAATGAGGGGTAATGGTTTGGTGTAATCCTTGTAGTGTAATGGTTCTTTTGATTTATGGGTTTGTTCATCAGCAATATTTTCTCCAAGGGCTCGTGCAACTTGTTCAAGATTGTACTCAAACTCTATCTCAGTAGTTGTTACCGTCTTAAATTCAGTGAAGCCTGTGCTACGAACTCGAATGATATCTGACAATCCCAACTTCTGAACCTTGATTGCCTTTTTCAGTCTTTTGGTAAAATCTACAATTGATCCTTCCACGGGTGTGCTGTGATCTTCATCAGGGTATGCATCAACCATATTTTCAAACTAGTCGTACTTTGAAGCTCCTGGATCGACCCATTCTGGTAGTGGTATATCATTTACTGGACCAGAAGGAATCACAGCTTCTTGAACACTTGTAGGTACAAAGGGTATTTCATCATCTGCACTGATGTTCTCGTGAAATTCTATGTCCTCAAATTGACCACTTCCAATGGGACTGAAGACTGGTCCACTTGATTGTTTTCCTTTTCCAGATGAGGGTGCTATGGGACCATGGCTTGAAGATGAAGGTCTCCGTCTTTTCTTTCCTTGATCCTCTGGGTCATCCTGACGTCGCTTCAATGTCTTGGTTGGTTTGCATGGTTCATCTTGTTTTTCAGCTTGTTTCATTGATTTAAGTAATGCTTGTCTGAGTTCATCTTCGGCAGGGTTTTCTCGAATTTCTTCAAGAAGTTGTTCTCTGAGAGTTGATCCAGATGGTTGTGGAGGTAACGTTCTGATTGTGATTGGTTTTGTCTGCATCAACTTTGCCACAACCTCTTCCAGATTTTTCTTGGCATAGTTGTTGAGCATGTCAGGAAATGCATCTTGAAGAGTCTTGAAGACCTCAGTTGGAACCAGTTCAGCGACTTCCTTTTTCAAATCAACGTTATCACACTTCAGTATATGATTGTTCATTTGCTCCTGAAGTGTAGTCAGTTTCAGTTTTGTTTCTTGATATTCCTTGTCACGGGCTTCTTGATTACTTAACACTTGATTCAGTTTACTTTCAAGCTGACTTATGACATTTGATGATTGAGCCACTGAAGATGTAGGTGGTGATTGAGGAATGGTTGTGTGGGGTTGAACATCTGGGTTATCTTGGTCATCTTCAGATTCATCATTTTCATCACTTTCATCGTTTTTGACACTACTATCTTTATTATCCTTGTCACTTTCTTCATCATTGTCTTCATCATCCTTACTTTGTCTGTCATCATCAGATTCTTCAGCTTCAGAACCCGATGGGGTATGAGTGTGTTGATCTGATTCGTCACCCTCTTCTTCTGAGCTTTCATTCGGTTGAATTGGTGAAAAACTAACATATGTTGGTTTGATAGACTTGCCCTTGCCTTGCTTCAGTTTCTCATCAGTTGGACCCATAATAGATTTCAGCTTTTCAAGACCCTTCTGTGCTTTGACTTTCTTGATCTCAACATTATCGTCATTTTCTTCATCACTTGATTCATCACGAAGTTGCCATGCTGATGAAGCTTTGGTGACTGTTTTTCCTTTCTTAGCTGTTTCAGCTTTCTTTGATCGGCAAGTAGTGGCTCGATCTGGGAGTGAATGACTCTTCCCTTTAGTCTTTGATCCTTTGGGTAATGCATCCCTTTTCGGAACAAACCCCACTTTCTGATCTTTAAATGCTTTAGCATATGTAAGATAAGCTGCTGTGTTCCTAATGTCATCACTCAGAAAATAATCAGGGATTTGAGCACCTTGTTTGTCTGTATCGGTCATGGACTGGATGTTGAGGCGAGTGAGGACATGATCATGTTGTTCGGTATGCATCTGCTCAGAATTTGAACGTTGTAGCACTGGATGTTTTTTCATAACACGAGCAATGAGGAGTTTGGTGAAGCGAGGAGGGATATTTGAATCTTTAGTGCTCTCTTGGAATTTTTTACATTGAAAGATCATGTCATTCCAGATATACTGTGCAAAGTTTAGATGTTTCATGTTGACAATACCACAGAAAAACTGTAGGTTTTCAAGTCTTGGGTGTTCTAAGCCGGTGGTTTTTCCAGTGATGCAGTGATTGATGATGGCGAACATTGTTAACCAAGGTTGTGGAAAAAACTTTCTTTCAACTTTATAGATTGAAGACATTCTTTCAGTTGATTCATCATACCCCAGCATTTCTAGAGTTCTAGCCATCTCTGGAAATGTTGGGTTATTTTGAAACTTCTCGAAATTCCCTGATTTTTCCTTGGGTAGCTCAAGAATGGTCCTCAGTGTGTCAACTGTGAATGAGATTTCAAGAGTATCCAGAGTGACAGTGATTGATGCTTGATCTTCGCTGACAGACATTGACCCCTAGAACTGATTAAGATAATCCATTGGAACACTTGCTGTCTTGGTTAAAGCAGGGCGAATGAAGTGTCTAGCAAGGATTTCTGCGATGATTTGACATGATGGATGACACTTGAGTTTATCGAAATCAACTCTTGAATTGCAACGGACGATCTTGGGTTTTTCCGTAGCTTGAGTGACCTTCTTGGATGTATGTGATGCTTGAGATAATGTTCGTGACATGTTTTGACTGCATAACACAAACATACAACAATACGCAAGAGCATATATTATGAGTGTTAGTGAATATGTTAGATATGCCCTTTGTATGTTAGACTGCTTATCATCATATAGACACAAGTTCAGACAATTAAGCAATAGAACACGTTTCATCAATAATCACATAATCTAGTATCACCACTTAAGCAAAGAACATCTTAATGCACATATTAATCTAAACAGCAGAGCATAAGGAACATGATGAGACCAGAATTATGAAGAAATACAGCACAGATGGAAACAACTCATTCAGTAAACACAGCCCAACATATGAATACAATTCATCTCAACAATCAAAGATACTTAGTCAAACATCTATTATACACACTCAGTCCTGAACTTCGAAGAAAACAAATGTTCGATCAATCAAAAGTTCGGTCAGTTTCGTCAAGCAAAGTTCGATTCAATAAACAAAGTTCAGTCAAAACAAAGTTTCGATTAATAAACAAAGTTCAGTCAAAATAAATTTCGATTAATAAACAAAGTTCAGTCAAAACAAAGTTCGATTAATAAACGAAGTTCAGTCAAAACAATGTTCGATTAATAAACAAAGTTCAGTCAAAACAAAGTTCGATTAATAAACAAAGTTCAGTCAAAACAAAGTTCGATTAATAAACAAAGTTCAGTCAAAACAATGTTCGATTAATAAACAAAGTTCAGTCAAAAACAAATTCGATCAAACAAATTCGATCAAACAAAGTTCGATCAAACAAAGTTCGATCAAACTAAGTTTGATCAAACTAAGTTCGATCAAACAAGATTCGATCAAACGAAATTCGATCAAACGAAATTCGATCAAACTCAGTTCGATCAAACTAAGTTCGATCAAACAAAGTTCGATCAAACGAAGTTCGATCAAACGAAATTCGATCAAACGAAATTCGATCAAACTAAGTTCGATCAAACTAAGTTCGATCAAACGAAGTTCGATCAAATGAAGTTCGATCAAACGAAGTTCGAATCAAATGAAGTTCGATCAATCAAACATAAAATTCGATCAAACAAAGTTCGATCAAACAAAGTTCGATCAAACAAAGTTCGATCAAACCAAGTTCGATCAAACCAAGTTCGATTAAACCAGGTTCGATCAATCCAGACATAATACTCCTAACTCGGAGATCAGTCCTATACTTCGATTACACCAATTGTTCGATTATTGTTCGATCACTTTTACATATATGAAGTTCGATTTATCTCAAAAGTTCGATTATTCATCTTTTTATGCTTAACACAGATAAACAATGACACAAGCATATTATCTCAATCACAAAAATAAGCATAAGAACCTTCAAGCATAAGCCCTAAATCAGACTAAAAAAACCTAATATAAATCTAACAAAAAATTATCTCTGAAGCAACGTTCTCAGTTAAATGAGTACCACAGAAATCAAATGAAAGACTTACAATTAGAGCAAAGTAATCGAATTTTAGAAGTATGAAAGATGAGCAGAATTAAGCGCGCGTTTTTGTGAGATGAAACTGTGTGTTTTGAGTGTGTGATAACAAATTTGACCTAAGTCAATGAGTGGTGGTATATATTGAATAGAGTTAACCGAATTGACTGTTTTAGTCCTCATTCTTTTCCATTTTACATATTTAACCATTTAACTTTGCTTTTCTATTTATATTAAGTCCAAAGTTAAGATATGTATAGTATAATGGTTAACGCAAGCTGATGAAAAACAATATATGATGATTTAGAAAGATGACGAAGAATTTTTATGAATAAATGTGCAAAAGTTTCTCCCCCTCAAAATATGTGAGATTTTTGGAAAAAATGTTTAAATTTTGAAACAATAGGCAAAAACATATTTTGATTGAGATCTACGTTTGCACACTTGATTTTTTTTTTTTTTTTTTTTTTTTTTTTTTATTATTTTTTTTTTTTTAATAACATATATACAAGATAGTGAGAGAGCATGACTTGATTAGTTGTTCTTGAGGAAGTTTGCTAATTCTTGAGGAGTCAAGCATCTCATTCCAATTTGGTGAACCAGTTTCACAAAACGATCATGAGGTAAAGCCTTCGTGAAAAGATCCGCCAATTGGTGTTCCGTTCCCACAAAATACAACTCAACGGTACCCTGCTCCACATGCTCCTTGATGAAGTGATATCTGAGAGCGATGTGTTTGGACTTGGAATGTTGCACTGTGTTGCACGAGATAGCGATAGCAATTTTGGAGTCACAGTACATCGGGATTTTGTTGAATATGTAACCATAATCCATCAGTTGTGATCGCATCCAAATGATTTGAGCACAACAGGCAGACATGGCTACATATTCTGATTCCGTTGATGAGAGAGACGTACAATCTTGCTTCTTTGACTGCCAGGACACTAGCTTATCACCTAGGAATTGAACACCACCGGATGTGCTCTTTCTTGTATCAATACATCCCGCATGATCCGCATCTGAAAAAGCAGTTAGTGCAAAACCAGAATCCTTTGGATACCAGATCCCCAAATGAATGGTTCCCTTGATGTATCTAAGGATTCTTTTAACAGCAGATAAATGTCTTTCTGTTGGGTTAGACTGATAGCGTGAACATAGGTATGTTGCAAATACAACATCCGGTCTGCTAGCGGTGAGATACATGAGAGACCCAATTATGCTACGATAATTTGTAGGATCAGTGGGTTTCCCATGAATGTCAGCATCTAACTTCGGGGATGAGGAGGACATAGGGGTGTTATAGGTGTCACTAGATGTCATGCCATGCTTTTTTAATATCTCTTGTGCATATTTAGACTGACTCAAGAATATACCACGAGGTGATTGGTGAACTTGTAATCCTAGAAAAAAGTTTAGTTCACTGATCATGGACATCTCAAAGTTTTGTTTCATAAGTTTTGCAAAAGCATTTGAGTACTTTTTGTGGGTAGACCCAAAAATGATGTCATCCACATAAATTTGTACGATGAGAATGTCCTCCCCGTGTTTTTGTATAAACAAAGTCGGGTCTACAGAGCCTTTAGTGAAATGATTAGCAATAAAGAATGCTGAAAGTTTGTCGTACCAGGCCCCGGGGCCTTGTTTAAGGCCGTAGAGGGCTTTCTTAAGCCTGTATACGTGTTGTGGATGTTCTGGATCGACGAAGCCCTCTGGTTGTGAAACATACACCTCTTCACGAAGTTGTCCGTTCAGGAATGCTGTCTTTACGTCCATTTGGTAAACTGTGATGTTCTTATGAGCCGCGTACGCCTGGAACATTCTCACTGCCTCAAGCCTAGCCACTGGAGCAAAGGATTCCTCGAAGTCAATTCCTTCTTCTTGGCTATACCCTTTAGCAACCAACCGTGACTTGTTACGAATAACCGTGCCTTCTGCATCCAGCTTATTTTTCCAAATCCATTTTAAGCCCACAACATAAACTCCATCAGGTTTTTCAACGAGTTCCCACACTTCCAATCTTTTGAACTGATCCAACTCCTCTTGCATTGATTCAATCCAATTGTCATAAGTCATGGCCTCTTTAATATTTTTCGGTTCAGCTTGACAAACGGTGAGAGCGTATATGCAGGTTTCACCATCTGTGTGGAGTTTCTGTCGTGTCATAACTGGGTTATCTGGATTGCCAATCACATTAACTAACGGATGATCCCTTGTCCATTTATGAGTAGATGGGTAGTGTTGAATGTTGTGATTCAGATTTGACGGTTCCATGTTGCTCGATGAAGATTCTCCTGGTTCGGGAATGGTTGGGGGTGGAGCAAATGGATTGAAAAATGCATTTCCGTCAAAGTCTGATGGTGTTGGAACTTGGTTAGAAATGGGAGAAGAATCTTCAACTGCTGGTTGAGGTGTTTTATCTATTGATGATGATGGTTCAGGTTGTGGTGCATCGTCAGCAACTACTGTAGAGGTAGATGCTGATGGATCAGGTGCTTGATTTGGGAGTTGTTGAGCAGCGGAACTTGTGGAAGCCTCTGACGCACTGTTAACCAAACTGTCATCAAACATAGGAGCAAACAGATCTTCCAGATCTTTCCTTTTGAAAGGTAATGGTTCAGCTGAAGATTCTGGGAAGTTCAAACGGTTGTTTGCGGGTTCCAAGCGGTCTTGCTCAGAAGCCATTTCTGTGAGTTCATCGAAATTAACGTGTATCGTCTCTTGAATGTCTCCGGTCCGACGATTCCAAATTCTGTATCCCTTGGAGTTCTCACAATAACCAACAAATATCCCTATATCTGCTTTTGCCTTCAATTTACCAAGATCATCTTTATCATTCTTTGGGTAACATAATGCTCCAAAGACATGAAAATAGTTGATATTGGGTTTTCTGCCTTGTATTAGCTCATATGGAGTTTTGTTATGTCTTTTGGTGATCATGCCGCGGTTCTGAGTGTAGCAAGCAGTGTTAACAGCTTCAGCCCAAAGATAATCTGGCAATTGGGCATTGATCAACATAGTTCTAGCTGCTTCCACGAGTGTACGGTTTCGTCGTTCAACTACGCCATTCTGTTCAGGAGTGCGAGCTATAGAATATTGGTGAACAATCCCATGTTTCTCTGTAAATTCCCGAAGGATTTGGTTTTTGAATTCAGTGCCGTTGTCGGTACGAATGATTCTGACGGTGTTGCGGACTTGCACTTGAATCTTTGTGAGAAACATGGTAACTATAGACGGAACTTGATCTTTTGTGCGGAGAAAGTAAACCCATGTCCATCTTGAGTAGTCATCCACTATTACCAGAATATATCTTTTCCCATTTACAGACTGAACCCGCATTGGACCACACAAATCCATATGAAGCAGTTGTAGGACGTGGTCTGTGCTATGTTCTGTTTTTGGTGGAAAATGAGCTCGGTGACTTTTTCCCTGTTCACATGCAGAACACAGATGATCCTTGGCATATCTGAATTTTGGTAAACCATCTACCAATTTTTTCTTTGCCAGGTCGGTCATGGTTTTGAAATTGAGATGAGACAATCGTTTATGCCATAACCATGCTTTCGTGGGATGAGCCTTGGAGAGTAAACATATAGGAGTCGAAGCTGTCATTCCTTCAAAGGAGATGGTGTAAAGACTAGTTCCCCGTTTTCCTTTCATCAGATCATTTCCCTGAAGATCACGAATAAAGCAGGTTTTCTCCCTAAATGCTACTTCTAAGTCTCCATCG
The DNA here is from genome assembly GCA_021014915.2 of Artemisia tridentata subsp. tridentata. Classification (NCBI taxonomy): domain Eukaryota; kingdom Viridiplantae; phylum Streptophyta; class Magnoliopsida; order Asterales; family Asteraceae; genus Artemisia; species Artemisia tridentata. The sequence goes on along the minus strand of CP139506.1, from coordinate 129,941,996 downwards.
CAGAATTGACCAACCGAGAATAAATTGTGACCCAGACCTTCAACATAGTACACACGACTTATTTCGATGTTCCCGTTTACATAGTCGCCATAACCCATGATTGCGGCGAAGTGGTCATTCCCGAACCTGACCGTTCCTATAAACTTTGCAACGAAGTTTTTGAGAAGCTTGAGATTGCCGGTCATGTGTCGGGAACAGCCGCTATCAACAATCCATAGAACGATTTGAACCACCTGCATCACAATTAGTAGAAACAGATGGAGTAACGGTTGGACCCGTTGGGTTAGAAGCACATGATTTAAGTATCTTAGGAACCCATTTAAAGTTTGCTGTGTTCTCTAGCCAACGTTGCCATTTCCTACTACTTTCTGCTTTCTTCCTAAGGAATGTGCTAGGTGATTTGTTCTTTTTGGGATTTGCTATAGGTGCAACTATGGTCTGCTTTGAAACTGCTAATGGTGGATTCCCTAAAATTGATTTGGCAACAGTGTTAGGCTTAGGGAGGCCACTTGTTCGGTTCTCTTTTCTCTTCAGCAAAGTTTTAGCAACACATTTTTTATGATTACCAGATAGGATACGAGTATGACAAAACACACAAGAAGCATTAACATCATTCATAACTGTTAACGATTCAGCATTCACTACATCTTTTGTAGAATTACACTTAACTAAGCTAGATTCTATTTTAGACATAACATGCGTTTTATTCTCACTAGATGCATTAACTTCTAATTCTCCACTCTTAGATGTTCCACTCTTAGGTAGCCAGATACTAGTCTTCTTTGGTCTCTTTGTGGTCTTTGATCTTCTACCCTTAGATGTGTCAACTAATCTTGTGGAAGATGAAGTAAGAGCATTAGTGGTTGTTTTTGATGATGCATTCTTAGGTGCGCTGTCTACTTTTTGCATCGTTGGTACAATCTTATGAACTTTGGTTTTGCCAGTTTCTAAAACTTTGATTTTCTTCTTCAGATCAACAATGATGTGTTGGAATTCTTGATTTTGTGAATCTATTTTTCTGTTAAGGCGGACTGTGTCATTCCTGTTTTGAAGAATTTCATCGAGTTCCTTTTCATTTTGAAACAGTTTAAGTCTTAAGAAAGCCTTTGTTTCCTTATAATTTTCAGGAACATGACTGTTTTGAAATGATAAAGATCCTAGGAGATGTTGAAATTTTAGTTCAAATTCAGCACTTTGAGTTTGACACCAATAAAGCCTTTTTTGAAGATTAAAAACTTTGTTTTCCACATCATTGTTGATTTGTCGAAGATCCTCATTCTCTTTAACTAGATTCTTAATTTCGATTTGCAACATCTTTGTATCAACAGCATGATTTTTCATAAGACACTCATTACCAGATTCATAAAGTGAATTCATCAACACAGAAACAATGTCACAACTAAGAACATTTTGCAAGAGTCGATCATTTTCTTTTTCCAAATTCTTCTTTTGAACTTTTTGTTTTTGAATTTTGGAGTCTTTAGCTTTGAAAATGTTCTTCATTGATAGAACCTCGTCAACTAGATCTTCTTCCCATTGTGATGCACATTTCTTCAAGTGTTTGACATGAGGTAAAATTTTCTTTTGAAGAATTTCTATCTTTTCTTTTTCCACAGGAGAGAAAAAAGAAGAGACAGTGATTTTAGAATTAAACTCAATTTCATTTTCTAAAAATTTGATGTCTTCCATAAATATCTCAAAATGTTTGACAATTTTAAATGCTGGAGGCATTTGTGGATCAACATCATTCTCTGTCAAATAATTGTCGAGATGTGCATCATTTTGGGAGAGATGATATATTTGTTCTGAGGTACGTATCAGCGTTTGTTCTGGTTTATCTTTTGGTTGCACAATTGATTTGCTTATTTGAGGTCGTGCATTATAATCATAATGTACTCTTGAAAACTTGTTTTGTGAATTTGATCGACCCTCAATCTTGTTTGCAAGAAAATCAGTTTCTTCATCAATAGAATACATAACAACACGTTGAAAGGAATCATCTAACAAAAATGTTGCATTGTATAACTTAGGATTGTCTTTGAGTGCTTTGTGTGAATTACGGGGTGTGTCACTTCCAAGTGCAAAACTTACTCCTTTAGGACTTGGTTTCATAGTTAGTTTTTGAATTTGGGTTACAGAATTACCCGTTTTATACACAACATTTTGAAATTCTTTGAGTTTGGTTTCCAAATCCAGAATTTCCTCAAGATATGAGTCAACACGTTTCCTAGTGGCTTGCTTTTCGTCAAGAAGATCCTGCTGAGATGTTGAAAGCTCTGATTGAGTTTTTAACAACTCAGAAGTTAAAGCATCAATTTGTTTTTTGAATTCAAATTGATCCTTTTCTTTTTGAGAGAGAAGCTCAGCCTTAGAATCGGTTAATTCACGTACTTGGTTTTCTAAATTTTGAACTTTTACGTACTCTTGTTGAAAAGCAATTTCAAAACCTTTTTCACGTTTATCTTGTTTAAGATATCCAGAAAGTTGTTGTTTATAGCACTCATTATCCCGAGATAGTACTGTAATTTTGGCTTTTAAGGTCTAATTAAGTTCATTGCACTTCTCTATTCGTGATTGGGTGGACATTATTAAGGCCTGAAGCTCCGAATCTTGATTAGTCAAATTCTCATTTTGTTCAATCTGATCATGATTGTCATCTTCTATTAGATCATCAAATGAGACAACTGTTCTATCATCATCAAATGATATATCAGTGTTGATTTGATTATCTAAAGAAGATGAGAATGGTGAATCATTTTGAACAGAATGTTCATTTGAGAATGAAGATGCCGAAGGTGAAGCAATCTCATGTAGTAAACATGGTGGATCAAGTACCTGAGAAAGACCGTCAGTATCGTAGACCGGGCCTGTCTCGGACATATTCATTTCCTGCATATTAGCCATGAGCATGACAGCTGCGTTTGCCTCAAGATCCTCCATATCATCTTCTGAGTCTGCATTTGCCATGAAGCTGTTTTCTTTCACATTCATCAAGCTTGCTTTCTCATCCTTAAGTGCCATCAAGAGAGCTTCTTTGTGATATGCACTGCCCATAGTACGAGGCTTTGGACATGCAGTAGCCATATGACCATTCCCTCCACAGTTGTAGCATGTGACTGAGGTATTTGCAATGCCTTTTGATTCTTTTCCATTCAATTGATTCCTGTTCTGATCTGCCCCCATATAATTCCTATTACCCCCAGACTGAAACCTTTGTTCACCAGCTTGAAACCTTTGTGACCCATATCCTCCTCTGTTTCCTGAACCAAACCTTCCCGATGATCTGTTCTGAATTTCTACCCTACCATCATTAACAACTGCCTGATTCCTTGTGTTTGAAGATGAGCGAAGGCGGTTGTTTGATTTGTTTGTGAATTTTCCAAACGCTTTAGCAATCAACCCAAATGCTTCATTGAGGGAACTGAAAGCTTCTTCTTCTTCATCATATTCACTGTTGGTGTAAAAGTTGGAATCAGTGTTGTTATAGGTAACCAATTGGTTGCCTGATTGTTGAGATGGTGGTTCATATGGGACAAGTTGGTTTTGAGGTTGAAAGCTTGGTTGATAAGATGAGTTTCCAAATTCCTGAGAAGGTAGAGAAAAGTTTGGTTGAGCCATTAGTGTAAGCGAATTAGGTTGTGGTCCTGGTATGAAACCTCCTCTTGCTGCTACTTCTTTGTCCACCTCTGATTGATGTTGTTTGAGAAAATCATAAATCAATCCGTATTTGATCTCACCAATCTTCTTTGATTGCCTAACAAACGTTGCATATTTCTGCCATTCAGGACCTAGGCATCCCAGAAATTTGGAGTTGATTGCAATCCTTGGAAACTTCATGTCATGACGATCAAGGTCATTAACAACATTGGTGAAGCGGTGGTAGTATGATTCGATTGTCTCTCCCGGTTCCATAACAAAAATTTTGAATTCCATGTACAATTTTGATTCAAGGTCTTCCTGATTGAGCTCTGTTCCTTCCATCAGAAGATGCACATGCTCCCACATGTCCTTTGCAGTCTTCTGAGCATCAACACTTCGATAGATGGGATTTGGAATTCCCTGAAGGATGAATGCCATTGCCATTCCATTTGCTTCTTGTTGTAAGGCTTGTTCGGTTGTATAGCTAGAAACAGCAATAGGGGTGGATGTTTCTTCTCTTTCAGGAGTTGCTGGAACAACAAATACTGGTTCAGGATAGGGCCCCACTGTGATGACATGCTTCAGATACGGTCCATGAGGTTTTCGGAGTTCAATGAATCGGAGAAACCTACTTGCCCACTGCACATAGTTTCCAGGTGTTAACATGGGTGGAGTATCTTGATTTCCAGCCTCATGACGAGATTGTTGACTGCTTATAGCTTCACACATCTTATGAAACCAGTGAGGTTCCCTGGACACTGAAGGATTGTTCTGAAGGTAATTTTGTTGCATTATTTGTTGTGGAGATAGTTGTGGTGGAGGAATGAATTGATGTTGTTGCACATATGCATGATGTTGTGGATACTGGTGAGGAAATTGTTGTTGTTGTTGAGAGTATTGTTGTTGTTGAGGATATTGCTGTAGCTGGTAGTAGTAATTAAAGTGTGGTGGTTGAGACATCGTGTAGTAGCTTGAGACGGTTAAGGATCTTTAAAGGATAAAGACGGTTGTTGTGTGAAGATTAGATATGGTTAACTATGAAAAACGTGAAGAAATTATGAGGATTTTACTCTAGAAACTAGGAGATTTCAAACGATGAAACTCGAAGGATTTTACACTAGAAACTCAAATAATCTTGCAAAAGAAATCTGAAATGCGACTAAATAGTTCGATGGTTCAAATTCGATCAATCACTTGTTCGGTTAAGCACTTGTTCGATCAAAGTTGTTCGGTTAAAGTTGTTCGGTTATTGAAGTTCGATTACAGAAGTTCGGTGACGAAAGTTCGGTGACGAAAGTTCGGTGACAAAAGTTCGATGACAAAAGTTCGGTTACAAAAGTTTAGTGACGAAATTTCGGTGACGAAAGTTCGGTTACGAAAGTTCGGTTACGAAAGTTCGGTTTCGAAAGTTCGGTGACGAAAGTTCGGTTATTAAGTTCGATTAAACCCAGAAATTCGATTATATCACCTAACTCAGTGAATAATCAGTAGTTCGATTAATCGTACAAGTTCGGTCAATTAAACTTCGGTGAACAAAAAATTCGATGAATATATATCTGAAGAACAGTAACAACTCGGATGAACAGTAACTAGTCTAACAATTCGGATTTCTTAATTTTTCTTAGATCTAACCTTCTAACAACCTAAATTACCCCTAGGCGAATGATACCACTTGTTGTTTTACACTATTGTGAATTAAGCTACCAATAATTACCTAATAATTACCTACTAGATCTAGAGAGAGAAAGCTAGAGAGAGAAAGAGATGGAAGGGAGATGATTACACACACTTAGTAACAGAAACTTCTTAATTCATCAACCAACAACCCTCTCCCTTGGATGGGAGGGGTATTTATAGTTTTTTACAAGAGAATGGGCTACTAGCCTAACTTACTTAACATAATACATAATTAACAATAATAAATGATAAAATGACACAGCCCATGGGCCTTCTACACGGGCTGGGCCTAATAACAAACCTAAAGGCCTAAGCAACCTAATACAAATGATCAATACTTGAAATATTACAAAACGTGTTCCCAACAATAAATTCGAGAGGTGTAAATCAAAAACAAGAACATCACCACATATTATACGAGAGTTAATTGAATCAAAAATAACAAGAACAAAGATTATCCTTACAAAAGAATGGATGATGGGTCGATCAACAGGAGACCAAATGAGATCAAAAGAAACCCGAATCCGAATCAAGCAAACCCACGCTCCTTCTACACAGAAAACTTTCCCTTCACCACTTATGAGATTTGTATTGATAATTTTTCTTTTGAGAGTGAGTGGGTTCACTAAGGATCGATTAGGGGTTTTAAAAGATATTCGGAGGATTGTCTGTCTCTTTCTTTCTTGATCTTCAGACGCTCCATGGCCTAAAAGAGAAGCCATAGTCCTTGCCTTCGTAATCTCTTTGGCTCAAAGTGTTAACTCTCTTGGTCTCGACAAAAAATGGCAGCGGTTTCATAGAGAAGGTGACAAGCTGGCCTTGGTTTATCCTTTCATCACTTGGTTTGTTTGCTTTCGATCTGGGGAAGAAGACAATGGAGACGGCGATTTTTTTATTTTGATGGAAAGCAGAGATTCAGAAGAAACAGATGGCAGTTGTGGAGGAGAGAGAGAGAGGCGTGGGTTTGTGGGGATAAGATTATTATAAGTTTTGTTTTATTATAATAGGGTGTAGTTGGTGTACCCCGTATCCCGTTGAGCTGAGGTGTAACTTGAGTTTTTCGGGTTGTCGTGAGCACGAAAAATATAATTTTAGGAGTCGTTTTTATCAAACTGGTCTAGAGTAAAATTTATTGACTCTGGAATGGAATTATAAAGTTCAGCTGTCACTAACGCGGAGTCGATACGCGTGCGGTGTCATGTTTTTCAGAAAAATGAGATGACTTCTCGGTTTTGTAATTAAATTACCAGTAGGTGTCAGGGAGTGATTACTTCGCTTTTCTTGATAAAATTAAGTGATTTGGAGGGTTATTGTATGCTACAGTGTGCGAGATAACCTCCCGAAATAATCATGTAAGCTTCAAAAAGGCTCCAATAAGTTTCTAAATAATAACAAGTTAATTTTTATCATTAATTAATGTTTGGAAAATTACGGGTGGTTATAAATGGTTGCTGATATAATAGATTGATGATAGACTGAATTTGGGTATCTCTTAACTAAGGTTTTATAACCGATCTAACTCACTCTCTACCATTTTATACTTTTAGTATAATGTGTTAGTCCAAGGACATCTGGTAGAGAGAACAACGAGCAAACGTGAATCTAACACAATTGTGTTAGAGGCAACACCTGCTACGAGCTGGAAACCCTGTCAAGAAATCTCATTGAATGAGTTTATCTGATCACAAGCAGTTATTTATAACTGAAATCATTGGTTCTCACACAACCAAAGGTTGCATTAAACCGAAATTCTGATTAAGTGTTTGTCCTTACACTTAATCCCTTCAAAATGGTTGTAAGCAGTATTGTTTTTAATCAAAATGAGTTCATACTGCTAAGTCAAATAATTTCGAAAACGTTAGTACTGCAAGGCAAAAAGTTAGTACTGGTAGGCTTAAGTTTGTACTGCTGGATAACTATTAGTACTGATGCGAAATAACAGCTTTTTGAAAATAGCCGTTGAGAGTTTGTTGAGATTTTTACTGATCAATATCTTATTTTAAGGGTTTCCTTTTTGGATATTTTAACTTTTAATCTATTATATTCACCTTTCTTCAATCAAAAGTTATATTTTAATTGAATTCTGTCCAATAGAAACCCTCATAAGTCTTGTAAAATATCTCAATTCGCTATTTTCAACCTACTTGCTAACCTAAATTACTCTAATCCCAGCAGTCAAATCAATTGTTTACTGACAATAATGGCTACTTTAACCTTTCTCGATAAACACAACATGGTAGCTTATTTGGAAAAACCAGCTGAGGATACTCAATTCCATCAGATAGTCGACTTTCTGAATGCTTCCCACATTAGGTATTCTTTAACTCTTAATCCCACTATCTATGTCTCCCAAATCAAATAGTTTTGGCAGACTGTTACTGTCAGAACTGTTGAGAATGGAGACAAAGAATTAAATGCAACAGTAGATGGCTATACCATCACTATTACTGAATCATCACTTAGGAGGCATCTCCACCTAAATGATGACAATGGTATTAGTGCTATGCCAAATACTAAATTTTTTGAAACTTTAACCAGAATGGGGTATAACATCCAATCACAATCTTTTACTTTTCAAAAAGGTTGTTTTTCCCCACAATGGAGGTTTTTGATTCACACCATCCTTCATTGTCTCAGTCTTAAGAAAACTTCATGTGAACAGTTCAGTAGCAATATTGCAACTGCTCTCATATGCTTATCAACCAATAGGACTTTTAACTTTTCAAAAATTATCTTTGAAGGAATGGTGAAAAATGTTGATCGCAAATCAAAGTTTTTGATGTATCCCAGGTTCATTCAAACTATTTTGAACATGAGGAAACATCAGCTTCTTCTTCACAAAAATGTTTATCCAACACCCAAACTTACCCAAAAACTTTTTAGCAATATGAGGATGGCCTCAAAAGGGTACAGTGGGGAAGAAGTTCATTTATTTGAATCAATGTTACAGGTATAGGGTGAAGGGTCAACAACCCCAGTTGACTCCCAACACACACCCACAAGCTCAGAACAATCAGCCTAACAACCCACCTCATCACCTGATAGGTATTCATCCAGAGAGGGCTCTGTTGTACCTCAACACAGAGTTCCTACCCCTCCCCATGTTGTAGATGAGGCTGACATTGTCAGTATAGGAAGGGCTGCCCCTACTATCACATGCTTGGAAGCTGGGCTGGAAAGGGGTAATATAAGTTAGACTTAACCTATGGCAACACCTATAGTACCAAGTTCTTTTTAACCTAGTACTAGTGGTGGAATCCCAAGCCAACCGGATTTACTGGGTGGCTCAGATACTCACCATGTGGTGGAGTCTGAGTATTTGCCCCATGATGCACCTCTCCCTGAAGGTCATACATCAGGAAGTGCTGAGGGCAGTAAGACACTACATGAATTGATGGAAATCTGTACAGCATTGCCTGATAAGGTTTCTACCTTGGAAGCTGAACTTAAAACTCATAAACAGGTCTTTCGAAGAGTCTACACCAAGCTAGTTTTGAAGGTGAAGAAATTGGAGAAGACAGTCAAGACTCTTTAAAGGAAAAGATCAGCCCAACTGGTAGAATCATCTGAATCAACTTCTTCATCAAGTTTAGCAGATGGTCAAATTAAAGACAAAGGTGAGGAATCTTCCAAACAAGGGAGGAAGATTACTCAATTAGATGGAGACCCTAATGTTACTTTGATCCAAGAGGAATCTGGCAATCAGGGGAGGCCAGATGAACAGCTGGAAGAAGGTACTGCCAGTCAAGTGGAAGGTACTGGTAGTGCTATACAAGGTACGGCTGGTATTCTAGAAGGAGGTACTGTTGGTGGTTCTCAAGGTACTGCTGGTGCAGTATATACAAGAAGGCCAAAGAGATCAAGAACAGATAAGGGTAAAGGTATAATGGTTGAGGATGAATCATCAGACAAGTCAAAGAAGAAAAGTCAAGCTCAGATTGCTCTTGATAAAGAATTAGCTCAAAGGTTCCATGAAGAAGAGTTAGCAAGTGTAGCTGAAGAAGAAAGATTGGCCAAATTCATGGTTGAATACAAGCTTTTGACTGAAGAAGAAGAAATGGCTGTTCAAGTTCTTGCTGATAGGGAGTTAGCTGCCAAGTTACAAGAGGAGGAAAGGTCACAGTTCACACAAGAAGAACAAGAACAGGCAATCTATGACCTTTTGGAGTAGATCAGAAAAAGTCAAAGCAAAAAGAAGGCTACAATGAAGAAACCTCCTACAAGAAAGGAATAGTTAAGCTATATGAAGACCTATCTAAAGCACCAAGATAACTAGAAATAACAACACTTCAAGGGAAGAACTAATGAAGAAATAGAAAAGATATACATCAATACTCATAGAAGAATGAAAATATTCCTAAGAGGTGAAACTGAAACAGTTGAGTTTGAGTCTAGCAGAGGAGAGAAAAGAGCAGCAGAGCAATTGGAATCTGAGGAGTCCAAGAAACAAAGAACTGAAGAAGAAATAGTTCAGGATGAAACAGTTGTTGAAGAAGAAGAAGAAGTATTAACTAATGAACAGATCCATGGTATGATGGTGGTAGTTCCAGAATCACTCAATGTTGATCCTATTCAAGCCAAACATCCCATAATTGATTGGGATGTTTATTCAGATGGAGTAATTAAGGGATGGAGAATTATCCGGGTAGGAGGTCAATTAGAGGTGTACAAATTCTTTGAAGACATGATTAAAGCATTTGAAAGAGAAGACTTGGATAAGCTTTGGAGCTTAGTTCAAGAGAGATTCAAGACCACAGATCCCACTGATGATAAAGATAAAGAGTTATGGGTAGAGCTAAAGAGACTATATGAACTAGACTCAGGTGAGGCAATATGGAGATCTAAAGCTCATCACTTACCTACCACATGAAGACTGTATGACAGCTGTGGAGTGCATAAAGTATCTACTAAAGCAGGAGTGGAAATCTATATGCCTGTTGAGAAGGATTATCCACTCAGAGCTGAAGTATTAATGGTCATACTTGCATCAAGACGTAAAGTTGAAGAAGATTCAAAGATGGCAACAGAGTTGATAAGGAAAATTTTCCAACTACATGAAGAAATAAAAGCCAGAAGACTAAGATTGACAATGTAGTATTTGGAAGAGTCCTCACAATCCTCATAAGGTATTCATTTAATTCAGAAAACTTGATGATTTAGGGTAAATCATAAGTTTACGGGAGGATTGTTGGGAATTAAATGACTCAAGACTTAGTACTGCTGGAAGATTACACTAACAATACAAACTGCTAGTGTATTACTGAAGACTGCTAAAGAATAACTAACAGTACAAAGTGTTAAGTTAGTACTACTAGTATGTATGAAGGTACTGCTGCATGATATTGTTTTTGGAAGACGTGTAGAAGATAAGTATGGAATAGATTGTATGTATATCACAATTAGTTAGAATTATACGGGTAGATACTTATCTTGTAAAGGACTCCTTATGTCTATAAAAGGAGGTCCTAGGGTATATGTTTATATACACGGTAATACGTTTTTTTAAGATTCAAGGTCATTGTAACCCTAGTGATATTAAGATCACTCGTATTATTGCTTAGTAATATTGAATCATTTAAAGTTACTTTCTTTGTTCATTGTTCATTAACTGTTATTATTACATAAAACAAAATCTTCTAAGTGTTATCAAGTAGATTCCGCATACTTGGCAATATAACCTCAAAGTATCCTTAACACATTCTAAAGGTGTTTTGATCCTCTCAAAAAGAAAGTCAAGCAGTTGAGGAAGAAGAAACAGCAGAAGTATTAACTAATGATCAACTTCAGCATATGATGGTAGTAATCCCATAAGCTATGAATGTTGATCCACTTCAAGCAAAACATCCCATCATTGAATGGGAAGTTAACTCAGATGGGGTTATCAAAGGATGGAAGATAATCAGAGTAGGAGGACAATAAGAGGTCTACATGTATTTTGAAGATATGATAAAGGCTTTTGATAGAGAATACTTGGACAAGCAATGGAGTCTAGTTCCAGAAAGGTTTAGATCTACTGATCCTATAGAAGACAAAGACAAGGCACTATGGGTGGAACTGAAGAGGTTGTATGAACCAGATTCTGAAGATGTTCTATGGAAGTTTCAAGCCCATGATCTCGCTACTACTTAAAGATTGTATGATACTTGTGGTGTTCATCAGGTATCTACAAAGGATGGAGTAGATGTCTACATACTGATAGAGAAAGATTATCCATTGAGAGCAGGTATCTTATTTGTTATGTTAGCTGTTAAGCTCAGAGTTGATGAAGACTCAGAAATGGCAAGAGAGTTAGTCAGAAAGATATATCAGCAAGCAGAAGCAATGAAGACTAAAAGACTAAGACTAAGAAGATAATTTTCGGAAGAATCCTTACAAGGTACTAATTTAATTCAGAAACCTGATGATTTAGGATAAATCACAAGTTTAGGGGGGATTGTTAAGAATTAAATGTTCAAGTCATTGGTTTTGTATTAGTACTGCTGAAGAATAACACTAACAGTACTAATAGAGTTAGTACTGCTAGTGTAAGTTGAAGACTGTTGAAGATATAACTAACAATACTAACTGCTGAGTTAGTACTGCTAGTATAGAAGATGGTACTGCTGGACTGCTTGAAGACTGAAGATTAGTACTGCTCATGATGACGTGTAGAAGGATAAGTATATAATAGATTTCATGTATATCTTATATAGTTAGTATTATACGGATATTCTGCATGTTTAGAATATCAATACTTATCTTGTAAAGGACTCCTTGTGTTATAAAAGGAGGTCCTAGGTTAAATGTTCAGATATATGTTTTGTTAAGCTTCAAGGTTTTGTAAACCCTAGTGATAAGCAAGATCACTCGTATTATATCTAATAATATTGAAGCGTTTGGCGTTATTCATTGTTTATACAAAACTATTCATTCATTACTGTTACATTGCACAAATCTTCTAAGTATCATATAGTAGATTCCGCATACTATTTGATATAAACTCAAAGTATCCTCAACACAAGTCTAGTGTGTTTAGATCCTCTCAACCATGCATAATCTATCGACCTATAACTCCGAGATATGTTGATATTGAAAAGGAGGCACTCTGCTCCATGCCTCTGACGACTAAAATCAAAACGCACGTAATCGAGTCTAGAGCCATGAGATTCATTAAAAGATTTCTCAGGATCTACTCTCTATATAATACAATTGTGTTCGCCAAAAAGGACACAAGGTGTATAAGAGACTTTATAAGATCTACGGATCTTGGCTTATCTATCGTGATGGTTACTATGTTTCAAACGATCTACAGTCGTGGAGTGATACTTCGGTATACATCAGCGGCTCACCTGAATTGTGGTATACTTTGGTATATCTGTTGAAAGCCTTCTTGAGGGTATCCTATTCTGGAACAGCCTTTGTAAGTATTATAGATGTGTTTCCACACTATGCTATTAATACTCTCGAAGTCTGAACCTATAAGTGCTGAAAATCCCACCAAGGAGATTCCTTTCACGAATCAAGTCCTTAAGACGTGGGTCTTTACTTGGATTTTATCCATAGTAATGATAACTGTCCCTAACGGGATTAGGACGACTGATGTGCCCGACCAAGGTGAATGGAATCAAGACATTCATCAGTAAAACAATCGTAGTGGTCTAGTCTCTAAGAAAAATCCACGATGATCGATTGGTGATTTCAACTAACAATGTCTATAAAAGTACTAATGAAAATCCCCTTGGAGAAAGACTATACACCATCATTTAAGATATCAAACATCTTCACCTCCACATACTCATATTTATAAAGTTCATCCTTAACAAACTTAAGTGAAGAACGTTCAAGACAAAAAAATCAAGTTAAAGAGAAAGAGTTACGTCAAAGTCAAAGAGCTAATCAAGAAGTAAAGAACAAGTTCATGAATCAAGTGAGGAAGACATAAGTATGAAGTTCAAAGTCATTTCAAGAAGTATGAGTATGTTGGAAAAGACGATATGACAAACCTGTGAAGATGTTGATCAAAGGCAAGAAAGATCAAAAGACGTTACTTCAAAGATCACAAAGCATGAAGGAACAATGACTAGAGACTATTCTATGACGACCCACAAAATTCAAGACAAAGAAGACAGAAGACCTAATCATGTGGAGCATCTTTTGAAGGACCAACCCTTAGGGAGAGATTGTTAGCATTAATGAAAAGTGGCGGTCATTCTAGTCATAGGAACTTTGTAAGACATTATAGAAAATGTCATAGATTAGTAAATGAGCTCGTAGATTGGGCTAAGCTAATAGGTTAGTAATATGATAAGCTAGTCTATTTATGTTTAATGTAATCCAAGCCCAGTCCAAGTCCACAACGAGGCCCATGGCCAAGCCTTTAGGGCATCACATATTCTACTGTATATACACCTCAAATGACACATTTGAGGTGTGTGCTTGAGTGTGTATTGTGTGTGTTATGCTTTAATAAAAGTTCTCTCTTTCTCTTCCTATTCCATACATCACATACATCTCTTGTACCACCATTCGTGCATCAATATTGTGTGATAAGTTACTAGATCTAAGGTCCTACATATACTACCGGTACACTCATAAGCATTAAAAGTGAACGCTTCTTCCTAAAGATCTAAAAGCGAACCTTACATTTTTGGGGTGGAAATTTTTTAGTGGTAGGGTTTTTGTGCTGGCTATATAATTACTATCCATGAGACGCTTATTAAGACTAAAGTTTCACTCCTACATGTTGTAAAAAAAATAAAATTTGGTGTTAAAATTACCTTAACAAATATCTCTTTCAGGTTTATTACACATCTACTTTTAAACAAAACAAATATCAAGCGAAGTTATAGTTTCTAAGTATCCCATTTTACCCTCCCTACAGTTAAACTGAACATTGTCCCCAATGTTCTTACAAAGCATCAAAGTTATGATAATGGAAAAAATAAAAGAGATGAAAGAAACTAATACTCCCCTGATTTGCTCGGCATGGATGATGTGAAAACATGGTTAGATCTTCCACCAAGAAAATAAATGCAATAAGAGCTCAACACACTTCATCTTTATCTTCTTGTCCAATATAACCTGTAATTCACTAAGAAAACGAAACACAAAACCTCGCATAAAATCGGCGGTAAACACTATATATATATAAATTAAATCCTAGAAAGCGAATAAGATATAATGTTTGCAAAATAAATGTCTACAGATTCCTAGAGAATTAAAAATTTTGAAAATTTTCAAAAATTAAGTTCTAGCAAAAAAAAATCCTGGAAAACTGTGCTGCTACAGTGCCTGACGCCGTCGGGTGGTAAACCCTAACGCCGTACACCTGACAGTATTTTTGCGTTTTGTTTATGGAAAATTTCTGGAAAAATCTGATTATTAAAAACCTGGAAATACTGCGGAACATTAATTGTGACTCGATACAAGCATTTGACTCTAACAAACACACAAGTATATATGCTAATCATTAATTGTTATCTTTCATGCTCGAATTCGTTCTTACAAACAAATACGATCTTCCCTACACTTATCTTTTTGTAAAATACCTTTATATGTGATTAAAACGAGGTTAAAAACAAAATAAAGCATTTTCACAAAATTATTCAAAACATGAACGATAAACAATTATGACAGAGCTTATATATGAAATCAAATAAAACAAAAACAAACAAACAAACAATGAAACATGGGTTGCCTTCCGAGAAGCACTTTTCTTTATTAACAAGTCTTGTAGCTAGACTCAAAGTCGTGGCATACGTCTTTCTTCTCCTCAATCTATAGGCCATTTTGAACATCTTAATCGTCTTTTCATCCCGCTTATATTCTGGGCCTAAAGTTAAACATCCTGAATAATGAATTTTATTTTTCTTGTTGTCATCTAATTCCTCAATTTCATCATCTTTAACCTCATAGGCCCGAAGTAAATCAGCTTCTAAATCCTAAATGTCTTTCAATTCTTCCCTCTTATGGGGCATCATAAAAGTGATCTTTTCTACCCTATCAATAAACTGAACTATTCCTTTATCACGATCACTAAGCATCCTGGACACTTCTACAAATGGTTTCCCTAGCACAATCTCACCTAAGTATTGGTCTATGATACCTCTAACATCTTTTAGGATCATGAAATCACATCGATAAGTGAAATTTCCAACAAAGATATGTAACCCTTCAATTCTTCCAACAAAATTGCACAACCGATTAGGGTTATAAGGATCTTTTCTAGGGTTCAACTTTTCATTCATGATCCAATTGTAACAGAGCCTAGACATAATATTCATAAGTGCTTTCAAGTCAATGTATGTGTGCTCTCTAAACATATAACCAACCATGAAAGGGATTTGGATATTCATATAACTGCGCTTCCTAATCCATGGTTTCTTCCTATATTTCAAGGGACACGGGTACTTTAAAAGGAACTTATGGTAGGCAAATTCCACATATGTTGGAAAGAAATTTCTAAAAACCCTATAGTCGTCATCTAGTTCCTCTTTCGATTGATCACTAGGGGTAGTGTTATTCGTACAAGGATTGGTTCTAAACTCAATTTCTCTCTTAATTAACTCATTAAGCTCCCAAAGTTCATTGATTTCCTTCTCAATTCGGTCATGTAACGAAGTAATTGCCTTGGGTATAAAGAATTGAGCGAGGAAACGAGAAGTGAGATCATCCCATGATGTGATGGATCCTGCGGGTAAACGCTCAAGCCATTGACTAGCTTGGTCACGTAGAGAGAATTGAAAGAGATGCAAACGCGTTGTCTCTTAAGTGTCAACATCACGGTCTATGGAATCTATGATTTTAAGGAAATCCTTGAGATGTTGGTTTGTATATTCGGAACGAAGTCCATGGAATGCACATCCGCTTTGCACCAACCGGATAGTTTTGGATCGCAAGGGAGACACATTGGCTCTTTAAGGAAGCTCATTGGTGTTTCGATAGCCTTGGTGGCTAGGTTAGGAGTACTCACTAAGAGTACGGGCTCGAGGTTGGTCTTGGTGTGGTTGTTCTTGGTGGGGTTGCTCTTGGTGTGGTTGGATGATGGGGTCGTGGATACCTTCATTCACCATGGTGGCAAAAGAAGAGGATTACAAAACAAAAGGCACGAAGAAAAGATAAACTACAAGAAAGCTAATAAAAAGAAAATAAAAATCTCACTTGATAGGAATCTAGTTAGTAGACCTAAACGAGATAGAAATTGAACCTAAACAATAACTATTCCCCGGCAGCGGCGCCAAAAACTTGATGCGAAAATTGCAAACCCTCGCAAGGAAGTTTTATAATCCTCCAAGCAGTGTACTCGATCGCTATAGTGTAGTATAGGTAGGTCCGGGGGATTGATCATTCTCTAGGGGAATAGTGTCATTAGGTCAAGATGTGTGACGAGATAGGTCTAGAGGTGAGGGATGATTCTTTTTGTCTTTTTATTATTTTTTATGAAAGCAAGTAGAATCTCGGTTTTTGAAGAAGTGGGCGGAATTAGTTGCTACTCAACTAACCCAAAAACTAATAATTATAAAATTAAATAAAACTAATTAATACGAAAAAGAAAAAGTGGTGACTAATTATGAGAGGAAAGTGTGTTTAATTAGATATAATTACTCCCTAGTTATCTCCTACTGATTTGTTGAATTGTCACGTCCTTGTTTTAGTTGAAGTGATGTATTCCTTAATATTGGTCGTGGGGAGGTGCCGAAGTCCCCAACTCTATGAGTTTTAGTCTCCCCTAAATCCCTTAAAGTCTATTAAGTTATCCAGGATCTACAAGCCACAACTCACACAATAAATACAATGAGAAAAACGAATAGTGCACTCTACGGTTGCGTTTCTTAGATGTTCAAGCAAGTTACATATAAGAGGTTAGCCAGTTTTCTTAGCCTAACGCGAGGCAATCAACTAAACAAGAGACAACAAATCAATATTCAATAACTAGGTTTCACTAGATCTAAGCAAACACAAATAAATTTAAGATACCATGTTAAAGCAAAGAAAGGATAAACAACTAATCAAGCGATACTTAGACATAACGAATGATTAAAGGTATAACTTATCTTTATTGAAACATGAAGTTCAAAGTCTGTAAAAGCCTTACAATGGTAGTAAAATTCGTCTAGGGTTTCCCTCTCCGAAGTGTTACACCAGTTAATGAAAAAAATACGAAAGTATATATAAGTTTACAATGCTGACGTCGTCAGGTTATAGATCATGACGCCGTCAGATCGCCATCTCTAGGGTTTCGTCTTGTGCAAATCGCCATTGTGACGGTGTCATAATTGGTATGAGTCCGTCACCTTATAAATCTTCTGGTCCATCTTTTTATAGCTTAAAACGTAACTCCCTCCTTTATTTTGTACCTGACGCCGTTAGGTTGTAAGACCTTCAAAATTGATAGGATCTAAACACATGCCTTGTGTTAGAGACACTTTGAGTATATGCTAAGTAGGACGCAGAATTTACTACAAAGCACTTAGAAGAGTATGTGTTTATCATGTATGAATGTATGTAGGACACAGTGAAAGTATGAACACAATGATTAAACAACCAAATAGCTTCAATATTACTAATTATAAAACGAGTGATCTTCGACTATCACTAGGGTTTAACAACCTTGAAGCTTTCACAAAGATACGTATTTTCTGATATTGAAACCCTAACCTAGGATCTCCTTTTATATCACAAGGAGTCCTTTACAAGTAAACTAGCATTCGTATCAATCTATAATTATAAGATATACATCAAATATATTCTATATATATCTTCACGCGTCTGTCTTCATCACATAAACAGTACTAACAATCTTGTGCTTGCAGTACTAACTGACTTAGTACTGTTAGTGTTAATCCCAGCATTTGTAACTTTATACCTGGCAGTACTAACTGTTGGTTTAATTCCCAACAATCCTCCCCTAAACTTATGATTTTTCTGTAAATCACTAAGTTTTTCGAATTAAAATCCAACATTGATGATTGGGGGGGGGGTTTCTTTCAAACACTCATCTTTGATTTTGAATCACTTCAGTATTTTCTTCACATTTAAGCTTTGAAGAAACTATAAAAGCAAGCACTCCAGCACTTAACTTCATTAGAATCAATCATTCTTTGAATCTTCTCTGCATGAACACTTTCTTTTTCCTCTGCTTATCCTCCCCTGAGTCACATAATCATCTTGAACTAACTGAACATCAAAATCTTGATCAAACTGAACAATTTTCCTCTAATATGAGCAATATCCTCCCCTGTTTGGAAGAATCCTCAACATCACTTGAGCTCAGCCTTCAATATGGTCTCCTTTCCAAAAAATTTGTACAAGTTTCCATCAATTCTATTAGTTTCAAACTGCCCTCATCACTTCCAGCTGTGTTACCTCCTAGGAGAGGTGAATCATTGAGCATAGACGCAGTGGAAAATCAAGTTTGAACTAGCAGTACAATCAAAAAATTTCAAAGAGCAATATAAACTTTTTATCTAAAACTTTCAAAGAGCAGTATAAACATAATTTAGATTTGAAAACATTACTGCCCATTTATAGTTTTTAGCAAACTATCAGCTATCAACGGATTTGATGTGTCTTTACCAAGAGCTGTTTGCTTTCGACTAGCCAACTCTTTGCTGTAAAGTATGGTGAGTTGATTACCATATAGTTTTTGGTAAACTATCAACCATAAACGGATTTGAGAAGTCTTTACCAAAAACCGTTTGCTCTGGACTAGTTGGTTCTTGATGTGGGTTAGACATGGTGAACCAATTACCATTTGTTGTGTGCTAAGTTCACACACTTCAAGTTTTAAAGCACCATACTTTCCAAAGCATAAAACATTTAGTTCACAAACTCCAAGTAATTTGCTCAATCCAACCTGCAAGTGTTAGTCCAAAACCAAAGAAAACACAAGACATAGTATTTTCTATTTGACAGTTATCAAAAGTGACTAACACATTTATATAAGCAGTACGAAAATTTGTTCAAACAGTACAAACTATACACAACAAGCAGTACAAAATCCTTTTTATTACAAAAACACTTAGACATTGAACTTTTAAGGGTTTAGCATTCCAATACCTGTAACCAAGTACTGAAACCTACCTACATCAAAACCTTTAGTTAATAAGTCAGTAAAGTTGTCATCAGTATGTATTTTGATAACTTGAACTAACTTCTTTTCATGACAATCTCTGATAAAGTGATGTCTAATTTCAATGTGTTTAGTTTTATAGTGTTGAACAGGATTTTTAATTATACACATTGTACTGCTATTATCTATAAAAATTATTGGGTTCAAGAAATTATACCCATAATCAAGTAACTGATTCTGAATCCAAAGAACCTGAGCACAACAACTAGCAGTAGCCACATATTCAGCTTTAGTTGTAGAAGTGGCCACCATATTTTGCTTTTTGCACTGCCATGAGATGAGTCTGCATCCCAGAAACTGACAACCACCAGTTTTAGACTTCCTATCCATACTAGCACCAGCATAATCGATGTCTGAATGTGCCACCAAATCAAATAGAGAGTCTTTAGGATACCACAGACCTAGGTTAGGTTGACCTTTAAGGTACCTAAAGATTCTCTTCACTGCTGTCAAATAAGACACCTTGGGAGTGACTTGAAATCTTGCACAAGCACATACTGCAAACATAATATCAGGTCTGGATGAGGTAAGATACATCGAAGACCCAATCATAGATCTGTATGTGTGCACATCCACAGCTTCACCACTTTGATCTTTCAAAAGCAAATGTGTCTCCTTATTAGCAGGTATGCTGGCAACTTTAGCATCTATAAACTGAAACTTCCTCAATATTGCAGCTATATATTTATCCTGAGAGATAAATATTCCTTCTGGTTTCTGCTGTACATGTAATCCCAAAAAGAAAGTAAGCTCACCCATAGAGCTCATCTGGAACTGATCTTTCATTAACTTTTCAAACTCTTTGCACATCTCCTTCTTGGTAGAACCAAATATGATATCATCCACATATACTTAAACCAATAAGATATCACCCTTATTCTTCTTGATAAAAAGAGTTTGATCAATTTTGCCACTATGGAACCCATTCTTCAATAGATAGTTAGCCAGAGTTCTATACCAAGCTCTTGGAGCTTGATGTAAGCCATAGAGAGCTTTCACCACCTTGTATACTTTGTCAGGATGATCAAGATCAATGAAACCTGGAGGTTGAGAAACATAAACCTCCTCATCAATAGTGCCATATAGGAAAGCACTCTTCACATCCATCTGGTAGACCATGAAACCCATGAATGAAGCATAAGCTAGAAAAAGCCTTATTGCCTCAATTCTTGCAACAGGAGAAAAAACCTATTCATAATCAATTCCCTTTTCCTGAGTATAGCCTTGAGCCACAAGTCTTGCCTTGTTCTTTATCACTATACCTTTTTCATTTTTCTTGTTTCTGAATACCCACTTAGTACCAATAACCCTCATACCCTTTGGCAAATCAACTAAGACCCATACTTTCTTAATCTTAAATTGAAGCAGTTCTTCTTGCATTGCCTCAACCCAGCTTGAGTCTTCTAATGCCTTGAGCACATTTTTTGGTTCTATCTATGATAGGAAGCATACAAACAGACATTCATTCTTATCTTCATGATCTTTTTCTTCATATACAACACTGAGGAAACCATGATGATCTGTATCTTGTGTCTGCCTTCTAGTCTTCACACCAGATTGTACATCTCCAATCACATTAGCAAGTGGATGATACTTGTGAACTAAAGTTTGGGGAGTAGAAGGAACTTCATAGTTAATAGGCATGTTGTGCAAACCAGCTCCAAATATATCAAAAGAATCCATTTGTGGAGCAGTAGTATGAATTGAACCAGCAGTAGGACCATTTGGCTCAGCAGTACTAACTCCATTTGTACTGCTTATGGGAACTTCAGTTTCTTTACCGGCTTGTCCACTGTTATCACCAACATTCTTTTCTTTATCAGCATCACTTGATAAAGAAACACACAATGGACTATCTTCCAAAATAGGCATCAAGATATGATCTTCATTAGAATCTTCTGAACCTGCATTATCATTAGTATTTGTACCTGTAACAGGCACATAATTCATAGATTCTGAAAGCCTATCAATATCAAAAATCCAATCTGGACCACTAGCTGCAACATTTGGTATATTCTCTTGAAATTCAATGTGCAGATTTTTCTCTACATATCTGGTGCTCTTATTATACACCCTAAAAGCTTTACTATGCAAAGAATAACCAACAAAGAAACCCTCATCAGATTTCCCATCAAACTTCCCTAATTGGTCTTTGGTATTAAGAATAGTGACATGACAACCAAAAGGTCTCATAAAACTTAAGGCAGGGGTTCTACATTTGAAAAGTTCATAAGCAGTCTTATTATGAGGTTGTACCACTAAAACCCTGTTTTGAACATAACAAGCAGTACTAACTGCTTCAGCCCAAAATGAAATAGGTAGCTTAGAGTCAGCTAGCATAGTCCTAGCAGCCTCTATTAGTGTCCTATTCTTTCTTTCAGCTACTTCATTTTGCTGTGGGGTTCTAGTTGCACTAAATTCTCTTTTAATACCCTTTTCTTTGCAAAACTCATCCATAACTCGGTTTTTAAATTCTGTCCCATTATCACATCTGATTATTTTTACCTTCTTATCAGCTAGATTTTCTACCTCGATTATAAAGGACTTAAGGATCTCACTAGTTTCATCCTTAGTTCTCAAAAATAAAACCCAAGTAAACCTGGAATAATCATCAGTAATAACGAGACAATACCTTTTATGATTCAAGCTACTAACAGAAGTAGGACCAAACAAGTCTATATGAAGCATGTATAAAGCTTGAGAATTAGAGTTAAGAGCCTTAGGCTTACAAGAAGCTCTGTGTTGCTTACCCTTAAGGCAAGAAACACAGGTTTGGTCATTTTGAAAAAATTTATTAGGTAAACCTCTTACCAAACCATACTTAGCAATCTTATTAATGGTTTTGAAATTTACATGACCAAGCCTTCTATGCCACAACATTGACTCATCCAATGTGGCTTTTGCAACAAGGCAAGTAAGACCTTCTTTAGGAACAAGCTTATTCATCTCAACACTGTATGTATTACCCTTTCTGGGGATTTTAAGCAATACTTGACATTCATCAGGTAGCTTATAATCAGGAGAAAGAAAAAGGCAGTCAGTATCAGTAAAAAGAACTTTGTTCTGTTTGTCACAAATTTGTGACACACTAAAAAGGTTGTACTTAAGCTCTAGCACAAAATACACATTTTCAAAGTCAAGATTACCAGTTTTAATAATACCTTTACCAGTAATCCTACCACCAATACCACCTCCAAAGATAACAGGTCCTTCATCCAGAGCTGTAAAATCTGAAAGGTATGACATGTTACCAGTCATGTGCCTTGAACATCCACTATCTGAGTATCCTCTATCTTCTCTATCTTTTGTAGGATGTTCCTGCACACAAAATAAAGAAATTAGTTCCTTTTGGGGACCCAAGCCATCACTGACTTGGATCTGCCTCGTGCATCAATATAATCATATTTATTGAAAGTAATTGATGCATCATTGGTTTTAGTAGGTTTCCATACCCAACGTGCTGAGGCCTTCACAGCATTGCTCCATTGACCCTTAACAACATTCATATGCCTAGCAGTAGGAATTGCTGACCTAGCAGTAGAAACTGCTGGCTTAGCAGGTTTGACATTAGGCATCCATTTTTGATTATTTAAAGTTGTTTTCTTGGAAAAGGGCCTATTAACTGTTTGTGCATGATTGTAATGATTTAAAAATGGTTTTGCACTTGAAATAGTTTGTTTGTTATTAACACACTTGTTTGGTCTAGCAGTAGAAACTGAATTGAAAATGGCTTTGAGATCATTCTTCTTCTTGATCCTTTCATCAATGGTGACTGGTTCAGTGTTGAGTTTAGTAGTTTTGGTACCATCAGCAAGTGTTTCTTCAGAAGTTGTTGGTTTGAAAGAATCACCATTCAGAATGATATCCCATAGTGCATAATCTTGCACCATGAAGTACTGCTCAATGCTGAGCCTCCAGAGGTCATATTCGTTTTGTTTCAGCATTGGTAGTTTGGCAAGGATCGAGGTTTGTGAAGTTTCCATGTCCATCTTCCTTGTTGAAAGGGAAAGAGTTCTTCTGGATCTTCTAATTCAAAGTATCAGAACCTGGCTCTGATACCACTTGATAGGATCTAAAAACGCACCTTGTGTTAGAGATACTTTGAGTATATGCTAAGTAGCACGTGAAATTTACTACAAAGCACTTAGAAGATTATGTGTGTATGATGTATGAATGTATGTAGGACACAGTGAATTTATGAACACAATGATTAAACAACCAAATAGCTTCAATATTATTGATTATAATACGAGTGATCTTCGACTATCTCTAGGGTTTAACAACCTTGAAGCTTTCACAAAGATACTTATTTTCTGATATTGAAACCCTAACTTAGGATCTCCTTTTATATCACAAGAAGTCCTTTACAAGTAAACTAATATTCGTTTCAATCTATAATTATAAGATATACATCAAATCTATTCTATATATATCTTCACTCGTCTGTCTTCATCACATAAACAGTACTAACAATCTTGTGCTAGCAGTACTAACTGACTTAGTACTGTTAGTGTTAATCCCAGCAGTTGTAACTTTATACCTGGCAGTACTAACTGTTGGTTTAATTCCCAACAAAAATTCTCTGAGGCGTCACTTGATAATTTTGAGCCAAAAATTACAGCTTCATAGCAAGGGACGGCGTCACGTTGTACCGTATGACGCCGTCAGATGTCCAGGTCTGACAGGTTTTTCGCGACTTCGCCGTTTTCTTCACTTTTTTGTCCAAATACGTCCAAAAAGTGCCGATTTCTAGATTTCTCATCCCAAGTACCTAAAATACAAAAAGAAATGATTTGAGGTAGTATTTGATCATATTTATTCGATTTTGGGATTAAATGACCCCTTAAAAAGGTACCCAATAAATCCTTATCATATATGCTCAAAGGGTTGTGCTCCTTTCTTAATAACCTTACCTAGTTCAATTGGGTCAATGGGTGGATTAAAGTTTTCTCCTAAAAAGGGATCATCATCTATCAACTTTGAGAGACTCCTAGTTAATAATCCATCTTGACCTAAGAAACCCGGTTTAAACCCATAATATTTCTTATGATCACTCACAAATGGTTGATGTAATTGTGTAAGGTTATGTTCCACTCCTATATCAGCTTCCTCTCTACAAGGATTAGAGTCTACTACCTTCATTGTAAAACTACCCGGACTCTATGGTTTGATGGGTGGATTAGGGCCTTTTTCAATTCCTAAATTCACATCTAAAGATGGAAAATTCGGTAACAACTTTGGTTGAGGCTCCGGTTCATCAAAACTAGGAACTTCCATATAACTAAGAGAAAGGTTATGAATACAAGTATTCAAACCTATATCCTCTAGTTGTGTTTGGTCTAAGGGTTCTTCCTCTATTGGGGTTCCTATAGTCTCGTCTACTTCTTCCGAGTAAGTCACGGGTGGCGTGTGTGCCTCAAATGATGGTAGGACTTGTGGGATACTTGGTGGGCTTGGATTTTCTATGCTATCCTCCATCTTGTCTAGATCACCTATGTGTTCATCTTGTATTATGGTAGCACCTCACCATGACATGCACCTAGGTATCTCAACTCTAACCTTTTTATCCCCAAACAAACTTCTTGCTTGATCCCTCAAACTTGTTATTAATTGATCCGTAATGACATTTGTTGGGTTGTCCCATCCATATACTCTTTGAGCTAAATCCTCAATGATTTCCCATGCTTCTTCAGCATTTCATTCCCTAAATTTCCCATTTACTGCATGGTCCATGTCCATTTGGGTATTGTGATTGACACGATGGTAAAATATTTGAGTTTGGGACCATAAATCGAAGCTATGATGAGAGACTTTTTGGCATAAATATTTAAAACGAGCCCATGCATCATAGAGAGGTTCATCTTGATTTTGTTGGAACATCAAGATGTCATTTTTTTTTGGAGTGGGTGAATTTCGTGGTGGGTAGTATGGTGGATTTGCGTTCTCAATAATGGTGAAAGGAAGATTCAATGAAAAGGTTTTTTACGAACAAAGACACAAAGAAAAGATAGACTGCGAGAAAGCTAGTAAAAAGAAAATAAAATCTCACTTGATAGGAATCTAGTGAGTAGACCTAAACGAGATAGAAATCGAACCTAAACTATTAATTATTTCCCGGCAGCGGCGCCAAAAATTTGATGCGAGATTTGTAGAACCTCGAAAAGAAGTTTTACAATCCTCTAGGTAATGTACCTAATCGCTGTTGTGTAGTATAGGTAAATCCGGGGGATTGATCGTTCTCTAGGGGACTAGTGTCGTTAGGTCAAGATGCATTACGAGATAGGTCTAGAGGTGAGGGATGATTCTTTTTGTATTTTTTATATTTTATGAAAGTATTAAAAATCTCGGGTTTTAGAAGAGTTGGCGGAATTAGTTGCTAGTCAACTAACCAAAAACTAATTGTAACTGAATTAAATAAATAAAAATAAATGAGAAAAGTACAAGTGGTGACTTCTTATAATAGGGAAAAACATGTTTACTTAGATTTAACTATTCCCTAGTTATCTCCTATTTATCTGTCGAATTGTCATGTCCTTGTTTTAGTTGAAGCGATGTATTCCTTAATATCGGTCGTGGGGAGGTGATGAAGTCCCCAACTCTATGAATCTTTGTCTCCCCTAAAAAACTTAAAGTCTATTAAGTTTTCTAGGATCTACAAGCCGCAATTCACGAAATAAATATAACGAGAAAAACCAATAGTGCACTCTATGGTTACGTTTTCTAAGACGTTCTAGCTAGTTACATATAAGAGGTCAGCCAGTTTTCTTAGCCTAACGTGAGCCAATCAACTAAACAAGAGACAACAAATCAATAATCAACAACTAGGTTTCAATAGATCCAAGCAAACACAAATAAACTTAAGCTAGAATATTAAAGCAAATAAAAGATAAACAATTAATCAAACAATACATAGACATATCGAATGATTAAAGGGACACTGTGAAGTTTAGAATAACTTCATGGATCGTTTAGAGCACAAGGGATTCACAATAACAATGGATAAACATGATGCGCAGCGGAATAAACAAAACATCATTATTATTGATACAAGCTTTCTTCGTCATCATCTCTAACAACTACTTACAAAACAAACAGCCCCAATACTACGTGATCAAGTGTATTACGGTTACCTAATCTAACAGGGATTAAAGATCCTTGAGGCTTAACAAAAACTCTAACCCTAAACCTTAGGCGTCTAAACACAAGACCTACGCTTAGTTTTACACACACACGTTTTCCTGGTGTTACATCTTTGACACACAATAAACTAAACGCCCCATAATCCCTTTATATAATAGAGATTAGGGTTATAAAGACTTCTAACATAATACATTTTAAGTCCTTCATCTTTGTCTTCATAAGTCTTTCATCTTTCATGTGTTTTGTCTTATCAACTCAATTGTAATTCCCAACAGACACTTATCTTTATTTAAACATGAAGTTCAAGGGCTTTGAAAGCCTTAAAAAAGCTGTTAAATTCGTCCCAAAACCCTACTTTAAGATATTCCCCAAAGATGTCTCAACAATAATGAAAACATGCGAAAATATATATAGGATTACAATTGTGACAGCGTCACTTGCAAAGTGTGACGTTGTCAGCTCGCCGTGGTTTAGGGTTTCGTCTTGTGCAAGTAGCCATTATGACGGCGTCAGGAATGACTTGAGGCAGTCACTTGATAAACCGTCTGGGTCTTCTCTTGATACCTTAAAACGTGTCTCCCATCTTCAATTAACACCTGACGGCGTCAGGTTTTAGTATCTTCAGATGCTTCTGGGGCGTCACTTGGTAGCTTTCCACTAGAAATCCAGCCTAATTAACAAATGACAGCGTCACGTTGTAGCTTGTGATGCCATCAGACTCCCATGTCTGACAGAACTTTGCGACTTTGTCGCTTTCTTCACTTTTTCGTCCAAATACGTCCAAAAAGTGACAATTTCCAGAATTCTCGTCCCAAGTACCTAAAATATAAAAAGAAACGATTTGAGGCTATATTTGATCATATTTATACAATTTTGGGTTTAAATGACCCGTTAAAAAGGTACCAAATAAATCCTTATCAATGACATCAAATAAGTGGTAATTATTAGCATCATTTATCCTATATATATTGCTTGTTTTATTTTGTTTTATATAAGAATTGGTACTTAATCGCATAAATGTTCAAATTTCAGTTATTTACAAGCAATTGTGAAACTTAGATATTTTGGACGTAAATTGGAAGTTAGAAAATTCCACTAAACTGGCGAAGAATACGCCGTATCATTCTAGACAAATACGTCGTATTACAAGACTTGGGCGAATTTGATGACCATTGCCTGACTTTGAAGAATACGCCGTATGGAATTCACCCATACGCCGAATATAAAACTTTGGTCAACGAGAAGATCTTACTTGTTTTACTCCAGATACGTCGTATGACATGAATAACATACGCCATATCTATTCCCAAGACTTCACAATAATTCCAAGATATTGAGCACAAGATGCGCCGTATGAAGAACAGTGATGCGCCGCGTCACTAAGGCGGTGTACAAATATTCCAAAATATAATAATCTTGGACCCCACGCGAAGTTACCGAGATAAGCCGTATCAGATAAACTGATACGCCGTATCGACTATGTTTCCAGAAAGTATAAATACCATATTTTCAGTCGAATTTTGGGGAGACAGATAAGAGGTGAACGAGCATATAACCACCAAGTATGAGATCAGAGCTATAATGATGACCAAGAAAGTCCTGCTAGTGCATAATTACATAGGAAGATTCACTTAATTTGTTGTATTACACTTTAATCATTCGGTTAACTTATTTTTCTCTTTTGATTTATACTTGAATGTTTCTAAACATGTTATCTTGTGATATAACTGTGATTATGCACTAATACCTGTAGGTATTAGCCATGTTTAATGATTATATGATGTTTGGTATTTACTAATTCGACAGGCAGCTCAGGCTTGTGTTTTGATTACATTTATTACTTCATTAATATTGTTTTGCATGTTAATGTAAGCCCTAGGTGGTTAATTAATAAAAAGATAATCATTAAGCCATAGGTGGTTAATTAATAAAAAGATAATCATTAAGGTGAACTTTATGCGGATCTGAACTTTATCGGCTTGACCTCTTCTTTATTTTCTGTTTCTCTGCTTGTGTGTGTTATTTGTCTCCTAGCTGTTATTTACTGTTTCATTAAATCTAAATCTTGTGCCAGTCTCTCAGGCTTAACCCCTCTGCTGCGTTAGATTAGGTTTAATTAGACTAACTTATAGAATTAAAATACTGATAGATATTTAAGTGTTAACGTTTCACTCTTAGTGATCGACACCCTACTTACCAGCTAGCTCACCATCGACCGGGTAACTACCCGTAAGAGTTTGTTATAGGTAAAGTCGGCAAAATATAAATGTAAAACTTGATGAATAAATTACATGTACTAAACAACACATCAACGCCCTAGTTATCTTCCAATTTACCCAAGGAATCACCAAATGAACACAAGAACTCTTTTGTACCAACTAAGCTTTCAATCTTTTGTCTATAAACTTGTAGCTAAAAAAGCTGATGGTGATTTGTGGTTGCATAGTGTACGGCAAGGGACGAGCAAGGAAGAAGGTTGAGAGGTTTTTGGGTAGATTGCAAGTTACTATGAGATAAGGATTTAGATGAACGGTTATCAAGTTGGTGTAAGCTTTTGACAACCCAACATGTATCCCATGACACATGAAATATATGGCCACCTCTTGATGAGGTGGTGAGATTTGGCTACCTTTAGTCAAAACGAGCAGGGAAACCCGTGCGTTGCTACGGGAGTGTTTAGGTATGCGATTTTTTTTTTCTTTCTTTCTTTTTTTTTTTTTTTTGGGGAATGCGTTGTTGTGTAATTGTATGTTGTAAACAGGATTTGGATGCAAATTTTTTTATTTGTTAAATGTTCTAATAGTAGTTTTTTTTTTTTTTTTTTTTTTTTTTTTTTTTTTTTTACTACAATAGTACAGTGAAATACAGTGGCCTAAATAGTTAAATACAAAATAAAAATCATAAAAAGCAAACCTTAGAAAAAGTTTACGATAAAGTAAAAAAACATACCTAATGATTTTTCTACCTATCGATTTTTTTGGATGCGTAGAAACAAAAATGCAAACAAATGAAATATAGGCCGCTTTAAGGATTATGAAATATTTATTTTTTTCTTAATTTTTATTTATTTATTTATTTATTTATTTTAAGTTGTTTGTGCATAATGAATTTGGAGTTTTTTTTTTTGGTTTTGTATATGGGTTTGATTAGTGAGGCGGCGGATAATGGATGAATCTAAATACGATGTTTGGTAGGAATAACTGGATAAAGAGTTTGTGCTACAATGAAATACAGTGGACACAATAGTGAATATTTGTTTTATACCCAATAAGGAAGCAACACCTATATTTTTAACAAATACGAGAGACACAACTCATATTTGAGTGATTGTTTTTGAGGGTACTGTGCGCCCCCCCCCCTTAGTATAGTGAATATTTGTTTCATGCCCAATAAGGAAGCAACACCTATATTTTTAACCAATAGGAGAGACACAACTCATTTTTGACGGATTGTATTTTAGGGAACTGGTTTTGTGAAAAAATATTGAGCAACTTGTTGTTGTTTTTTTCCTTTTCTGTTTTGTTTCATTTTTGGTTTTTTTAATTAGTGTACCTTGGGCCTAGTTTTTTTTTGGTTTTCCTTAGTGGGTCAGTAATTAATTTTTTGTTGGGCCTTAGTCGGGTTAGTAATTTACTTTTGTTCGGCCTTAGTCGTATGGGTGTTAGTATTGCTTTTGAGACTATTATTTCCCCCCTTTTAGTCTATATATATATTATATATATATATAATATATATATATATATATATATATATATATATATATATATATATATATAGTATATATATATATATATATAATTTAGGGCGTTTGATCCACGTGAGTCATGCCGCTGCTTTACGTGCTGGTGAGAAATCGAGGATCATTAAGAAAATTAGGAAATTCAAATAAGTTTAGTCGTCTGCCAATGTTTTGTATGGGTAACGTTGTTGAAGTGTAGTAGTCTTTTGTGTTTCTTTGACTGGTAAAAAAGTTAGATTTGTATCTAGGTGTACTGGGACTTTGTAGGTTGTATATGGTATGTATTTTGACTGTAATGAAG
The DNA here is from genome assembly GCA_021014915.2 of Artemisia tridentata subsp. tridentata. Taxonomy (NCBI): domain Eukaryota; kingdom Viridiplantae; phylum Streptophyta; class Magnoliopsida; order Asterales; family Asteraceae; genus Artemisia; species Artemisia tridentata. Next base: position 129,911,390 of record CP139506.1, on the reverse strand, counting down.
TTCCAGTGTAGGTCTAACTTGTAGAATGGCTATGTAAATGGTAATAAAAATATAAGTTTTTATGTCATTTTGTTGCCTGTGTTATTTTTTAAATGGTGATAGTAGATACTCTTAAATGAAAAGTGGATAAATTTTTTATTTAAAATATTGATACTGCTAGTGTTGTTGTTTAAAGGGTGAATAGGCATTGCAATTTTTGTTGGATATGAAGTTTTGTTTAACTGGCCTTTTTTGAAAGTTGTTTTTTTTTAGAACTGTCAGGTTTAAATGGTTGTAAAACTGCGTTAGCTTGTTTGAATGTGGTTGGCTGTTAATTTTCATGATTTGTTATGATACTGTGTTGCTGATTAAGAGTTTCTCTTTAATTTTTTTTTAAGATCTGTTTATGTGTATCTTAGTTTTGTTCAGTGTATCGGGGGCATTTATAAACTGGTACTTGAGTGTTTTGTGCAGAACTGGAATGTAAACAATAATAAGACTCAAGTACCAGTTTATAAATGCCCCCAATACAGTGTTATACATCTGTTTGTTGGCAAAAGTAGGTGGCCATAGCCGTCGCTAGTACTTCTAGATATTTACATAAGTTGTTGTACAGGATCATTAATAGTACTAATAGTTATTTACAGAAGTGATTGTTTTTAGACTGCTTTTAAGTAGGTTGCAGCAGTCTTCATAAACATGAGTCATTATTATGGTGTGGATATTAAGTTTTATTCTTTTTGGTGCCTGACGATTCTTCTGCAAATAGTGATCGTTTCGCTGCTTTGCGAGTGTTTTCGGAGCTTGCTTCTGTTTTCGATCTGGTTTGCATACCTGTGTATGCAGACGGTGGTGTTACCATTTCTGCAATAATAATGGAAGATTGAAATTAGCATTTAATAAAAAAATGAGTGATTTGTTATTATTTGATTTAGTGTGTGGAAATTCCGAAAAGAGTATTACCTTCTGAATGTTGTTCTTGTGTTGGTGTATTTTCTGCTACTTCCATAATGGTTGGCTCGGTTGGTGTAACTGTTTCAGTAATAGAAGGCAGTGGTGATTCAGTGTTTTGTACATATTCAATCGCTTAATGTTGCTGCCCTTTTGATGTTGATCCTGGTGCAAAGAAATAAGAAAGTGGTTAGAGATGATATGTTTCCTAAATGGATTATACATTATGGTGTTTTTATTTTCGTTTTTACCTGATGCTTTTGCTTCTAGCTGTTTTGGTGCATCGGGTTTGTCTAAGATATCATTGAAAATACAATCTGTTGGTCCTTGTCTGCTAGATGTGTTATAGTGAAACTGGAAAATGTGTGTTATTCCAACAATTGCTTTTATTTGATCTGGAAATTGATTGGGGTCTGGGTTTTCTAGTGATGTAATCAATGAGTCGCAGTCAGTGCCAACAATATCGTCTTCCTTGGGTGTTCAGAATGTCATCATCGCTGTGTGTGTGTTGTCAGTGATGTATACTTTGAAATTGTATCTGCGTATATAAATTGATTTTGTTAGTTCATTTGAATGATTTAACTTCTTTGGTTACTAAGTTGTTTCCTGTTTATTGGAGCCAGGACTGGGCCATGGATCCTGCATTCATAAGCATCTCCATTCTTCTCAACTTTTACCGAACAATTTTTGCAAGATTTATAGTACCATTCTCGTGATGTGTTGAGGCTTGTTATGGTTGCTTCACAGGTAAATCGAACTCCCTATGTTTTATTGCAGTATTTTAAGTTTGAGTTTTTTAAAAGAACAAAACTATATGGCGGATTTGATTAGAACTTACTGCATAAGTATGTGGAGGTTGTCCCATGAGAATTGCAAGAGGGAAACTATTTCAGAATTTTTCTCGTTCTTTTTCTTTAAATGGTTGCCTAACAACTTGTAATGGTGGGATGAGGTTAAATATGGCTCTGTACCTATTAAAATATAGACTCGTATTAGTATATAAGGTAGTACATAAATTATATTTTACAAAAAAGTATAATTCACATCTTACTCTGATTTATATTGCTCTAGTTCTGGGATGTTTGGATTTATGTAGTAGTATGTGGCTGGTGTTGCTGAAAGTTGTTATCTGTTCCGAAATCGTGAAACTCTACAGGAGCTAACAGCTATTATGACAGGTTTTTCCATTGCATCGACGGCATCCTTGTTAAATGTATCGGCAAGGTTGCCCCACAGTGTTAACTCAACCGAGTCACGGCTGTTTTGAAGAAAAAATGAAAAGGATTATGTTACTGTTTGGTTTGTGAGTCTATAAAAGGTATGATAATTTACTTTATGATACTTACTTTAAGTTTTGGATCTCAATTTTTCGATGCATCACCTGGTTTCTATTTGGATTTCCAATTTTTTCTGTTTCAGTTGATCGCATGTAGCATCCTATATAGTCTGTTAAATTAAAGAAAATAATTTTTTTATAAATTATTTGCATATATAAGTGTATATTTAAGTGTGGTTACCATTACCTGTGAGAACTGGATGAGACGTTTTTGTTTTGTTGTTTGGATCTATCACTCTAGCAGGTAGTTGGTTATAAGAGATGAAAGTGATGCTTTGTTTTGTAGTGTCTGCTGCCAATTCTCTGTCGGAATACATGTGAAACCTGAGATGGAGTACGTTTTTCCAGGTACGACAATTGGGGTAAAGTGACCAATTTCACTTTCATGCAAATTTGCTTGTATTGCGTCTCCCTGTTTGTATAAAAGTATTAGTTAATAGTTGTTTGCATATATGTTTTTTCTTGGTTAGTTCTCATAGCATGTATAAGATACCTGTTTGTCTAATAGAATTGCATGAAAACCTTTATCTGTTGTGTCTGGTGGATCCCGATGTATCCATGCTCGGTATACTTTTGCTTCTAGGATCTTGTTCGTATCTGTTGGTTTTAGATCTCTAATATTAGCTGCTACCATCCTGCACATGCATGAAATGTAGGTTAGGAAAATTTGTTTAGGTTAAGAAACAATGTATGGTTAATAATATTAATGAAATTGTAACATGAATTTTTAATATGCAATAAAATATTATGGACCTTGATTTGAGAATTTTTTTTTATAAATCTTTATACACTATATTTTTTGTTGTATTTGCAGGGTGGTCTGGGTCTCTTTTCATAAGGATTTTTAACCCATGTGGTGACGTTGCTCGTGATAATGCAACATATAGTTGCCCGTGGCCAAAAATTGGTTGCGGAAGATAGATGCCAATTTTGTTTAGAGACTGTCCCTGACTTTTGTTAATCATCATCGCATAGCGTACTTTAACCGGGAATTATTTTCTTTTGAAAATGAAGGGGTAGTTTGGATCTTTGTGTGGCAAAGGGATTCTTGGGATGTAGACTTTTTCTCCAATTCTTGTGCCTGTAATAGTCTCTGCCTCGATTAATCTTGACATAAGATTCTTCACTATCATTCATGTCCCGTTGCAAAGTCCACCTCCTAAGTTATCGTTTTGTAGTAGGATTGTTGGGGTTCCAATTTTTAAGTGAAGCTTATTTGGTGGTAAACCTGGGAACTTGAGAGTGTTTAGATACTCCGGTGGGTACAGCATTTCAGTTGTAGCAGCCTCTCTTCCTATCAAAATTGCCTCATAAGAACTTATATAAGTTGTAACCTCTCCTTTGACCATTGATAGCACTTTCTCATTTATAACATCAGCAGTTTCATTTTTTGGGCATACTATTTCTTTTTCCTGTAACAGATATGCCGTCGGCTTTTCTAATGTATCTTTATCATAAATAAAATTGATGAGTCGTTCTATGCCATTTTCATCTTCTAGTATTCGATATTTGTCAGGAACTGTAACCCAAGAAGAATCTTGTGGGTCCATTTCATCAGTTTCTCCAAATTTACCATCGCCTATATCTAGCAGCCACGAAGAGAATTCATGGATCCTGTTCCTTTCATCTTCATCCAGGTTATTTTGTTGCAGCCTCATGTTTTGTTTAAGCTTGAAGACTTTGAAGTGTGACCAGAGGTATGATTGAGCTATTGATGCGCCAATTATCTCTGACTTCGAGCCCTTTTTTTTTAACAGGCAGTGTTTGCCTAAAATCGCCACCTAACATGATTGCTTTTCCACCAAACAATTGATGAGAATTATTTAGGATATCTTTAAGGGTTCTGTCGAGGGATTCAAAACACCGACGGTCGTTCATTGAGGCTTCATCCCACACTATCAATTCAGTTTCTTTCAGTAATTTCGCTATTAATATGTTTTTCTTTATATTAGACATTGATTCATCTGTTAATTCTAATGGCAATTTAAATCTTGAGTGTGCCGTCCTTCCAGATGGTAGCAGCAACGATGCAATACCTGAAGATGCAACAGCCAGCACTATCTTCCCTTCTGAACGTAACTTATTAATTATTGTTTTCCATAGAAAAGTTTTCCCTGTTCCACCATGTCCATATACAAATACCAGCTCCTGTTTGTTGTTATCTGATGCAGAAATTATAAGATCGTAAATTTCTTTCTGATCATCATTTAATTTCCCAGCACAAATGGCTGCTTCTTCTTTTAGTTTTGGCCGGTTGTAATTCTTTTCTTCCATGAGTAACCTATTTTGAAGATCATCGAGCAAATGTCGCGGAGGCAATGATAAACCGAATTCCTGAACTGATCTTGAACAACCGTTCAAAATCATTTCTATTTCATAGATGATGTAGCCTTTCATCTCTGGATCATTGACATGTAGGTTCCTAATATGAGACATGTGTGAAGCCTTTCTTGGTATATCATCTGCCATAATATGCCAGTGTTTTTCCCATAGCTGTATCGGATCTGCAACTTCATAGTAGAGTAGAATGTGTGCAAAGAGGCTCCGCAGTTCTGAGGTGGTTGCTGAAAATGATGCTTCTTGAAGTGCTGTATCCCATTCCTTGTCATCATCTAGTAGGCCAAGAGCCTGACATGCTACACGATATGCTGGGAAGATTTGGTTAATGACAGTGCGTATGTCAACAAATGATGTACAGCCTTTTTGATGTGGAAGAAACATTCGGAAGTAAAATAACTCTCCTACTCCTGGATGGACATAAGCGAGACGACCAATTGCATACTTGCTATTATGTTGTCTACGCCTCCATCTTTTTGAATTTTCGTACCAAACAAATTCAGAAGGGAAATCCAAATATGTAAGATGTTGGCCATCCTCGTACAACTGATTATATGTGAACCACTCTGTTAGTGTTGTTAGCTTTCTTTCGTCGTTCGATAACACATATCCCAAAGACTCTTTATCAAGAAAGGTAATCGTCTGCATATCTTGGAGATGAACTGCAAGGATCTGAATCGGTGGATCCCTATAATGGATAGGAAATTTTAGTATTCTCCAGAACGCTTCATGTGGACAGATAAAGCGGCCATCAATAAAAATTTTGATTTCATCAATCTGTATTTTAGGTGCAGATGAAGACATACCTTGATCACCAATGGGTCTTGTGATTCGAGCTGCAACCCGATCTGTTCCTTCTGAGATATATTTGAAAAGGTATTTTATCAACATACTCCAGCTACAATATTCAACGTTCATGTGTGCATGAAACATGAGACATAGCAGGCGATTATAGGGAACAACATAGGTATTATCTAATTTGAATTCACCCTTCGCGACATAAGCTGGTGTGTTTCTTCTCCTGTATTGTACATGACCGTCTTTATCAAAAAATGTGTTGTTGTTGAATTTTTTTGGAAAATTTTTGGTGCAGTTACCTTCTTGCATACATGGAGCTAATGGTTTTGCGTTGCCTGATGCGTGGTTTTGCGACCTTACAACAGGTTTTACCTCTCGAGGGATCTCAAGAGGCTTACAACCCCACCAGGCAGTGTACCTGACCGATGTAGTATAGTGTAGTGGTAAGTACGGGGGATTGATCGTTCTCCACAGGGAATAGTGTTCGTTAGGTATGAAAAACTACTCTAATAGGTCTAAGGGTGAGAGAAGATTCTTTTTATGTTTTTTATAATTTTATGAAAGCAAGTAAAATCTCGGGTTTGAAAGAGTGGGCGGAATTAGTTGCTAGTCAACTAACCCAAGTTACTACAAATGCAAATAAAATAAAATAACTGAAAATGAAAAGGTGGTAAAACTTATATGAAGAGAAATGTGTTTACTTAGATTTCCTTACTCCCTAACTATCTTTTACCGGTTGATTAGTGTGTATTAGTTGCGTGGATGACGGGTGTATTCCTTAATACCAATCGTGGGGTGGCGTACGTACTTCCCCAACTCTACAAGCTCCTACTTCACTCCTATGTCGAGCCGGCTAGGAAGCTCCTAACATGGGATCACTAGAATTCGCTTGTGCATTAAATACAACCATAAAAACCTTTAGTACGCATTGGTTCATGTTTCTTAAGACGTTCAAGCAAGTTACCGAATAGGAAGTTAGCCAGTTTTCTTAAGCCTAACATAGATGAACAATCATCCAATACAACTAATAACACACTAATAACCAATAATCAATAGCTAGGTTTCATTAGATCTAAGCAAACACAAGATAAATCTAGCCTAGCATGTTAAACAAAAGACAAGAACAAGATAGAATCAAACAACACATAGACATATTGAATGATTAATTGATAACTTATCTTCAATGTAACATGGAAGATCTCAAGGCAAAAAGCCTTGAAAAAGCTGCTAAAATCGTCTTAGGGTTTTCACACACAAAGTTCCCCAATAAGTTCCACACTAATGACAAAAAATTGCAAAACTATATATAGACTTTCAGATCTGACGGCGTCACGTTATGGAGTGTGACGCCGTCACCTCGCCGCTTTTAGGGTTCCCGGATGGCCTTCTTGACGCCGTCCCTCTTTAGCTCTCCAAAATCCGTTCTGGCTTATCAAGGTTTGACGTCGTCAGACTTAGGGGTGACGCCGTCCCTCTTTAAATTAAGCCGTGACGACCTTGATTACATTAAAGCGTGACGCCGTCAGAATTCCATGCAAATTTCTCTGGCTTATCATGAGTAATTTTCACATCCACCACTTTTGCCAAGCCATGACAACCGTCCAGAACAAATCCTGACGCCGTCAAAGGTAATTTCCAGCACAATTTTGAGACTTTGTCCTTTTCTTCACTTTTATGCTCCAAAAACGTCCAAAATGCTTCCTTTTCCAGATTTCTCCTCAAAAGTACCTAAAATGACAAAAGGAACGATTTAGGGCAATATTTGATCAAATAAATACGATTTAGGGCTTAAATGACCCCTTAAAAGCGGTACACTTTTCGCTTCATCAAATACCCTTACACTTGAGATTTGCTTGTCCTCAAGCAAATGCGCTTTTATTCTAATCAAAATACAAGTTTGGGGTCATTTAATGCTAACATAAAAGTAATTAAAACAAATATTCGTTCCACTTTAATCATAATAAGCACGGAGATTACAAACTAGCACCTCACAAATAGTGTTTAGATACTCACATCTCTCAAGTGTCATCAAAATAAATCTCATAAATGAAAACGGATAATATCTCTCACTACCTGTCATAGCAAATAGATTACCATAGGCTTGGGAAAGGATCGAAAACCTCCTCCAATAGGCGTAAGCACCTAAGATAAACTATCAAAGAGGGCTTTTAAATGGGTTATAACGTTAGGTGTAGGGAAAAGGAAAACACGGTTTTGCTGGATAAAGGATATTTTACTGGTGGCGAGTTAAAGATCTTGATCAATTACATGTACTATACAATGTTGCTAAGCCAAGACTCGACTCAATCTTAAGCTAAAAACAAAATAACAAAAACATAAAATAAACATAAAATGAAACGGGATGGTAGTTTGTATGTTTTTTCTATTTTTCATTTTCCCTTTTTTTTTTTTTTTTTTTTTTTTGTATTTTTTTATTTTTTGATTTTTTTTTTTTTTTTTTTTTTTTTTTGCCATACACTTTTGCCCTACCATCCAAAATAATACATCATAGGGGCGTTGCATTCCCCTTACACTTGAACTTTTACATAACTTTACAAATAACTATTCTAATGACTCGAATTAAGATAATCAAAACACTTGGAGTACTTTTAAAATATTTAGCACATATGGGGGTAATAAATGATGTTCTTCCCCATTACTCCATAACACTAGTACTTTACCCATGAGTCCCAATCGTCCCAAAACAATTGTACAAGGATATGACTCAACTTAGCAACCATGTAATCAATTAGATAATTAACTTGGGTTTAAACAAATGTTGTCACAATAATGCACTAAAGATGAGTGCATACAAGGTAGGCTAAGGCGATTTGGGTGTACATTTAAGTGGGGTGTAAACAAATTCTTCCTTTAAGTAAAATGCTTAAAGTTAGAAACGAAAAGATAGGCTCTGAGGGGTGTACTAGGGGTATCGTGCACTAAAAATGAGTACAACGCAAAGGGTGTGGGAGAATTACTTGACCAATGTAGCCAATGTAATTATAACAAAAACAAGGTGTAAAACAATGGGTTAATCCTAATGCCTCTTATCATGTAGTAAATCTAACTACACGAATGTAGTCTCACTTGTGGCCTTGGAATGGTCCTAACGCAAGTTCTAGAATCTAAGTGCTACCGGTACACACATCATAGCATAAATGCTTTTCCTACCAATTCTAGGGGCGAACCTCACATAGTTGGGGGTGAAAATTTTTTAGTGGTACGGTTTTTGTGCTAGTCATATAATTCCTATCCATGAGACGCTTATTAGAACTAAAGTTTCACTCCTAAATGTTGTAAAAAATTTTAAATTTGGCACTAAAATTACCCTAACAGGTATTTCTCTCAGTTTTATTACACATCTACCATTAAACAAACAAAAATAAAGCGTAATAGCATTCTCTAATCGTACTTTTACCCCCCCTTACACTTAAGATGAACATTGTCCCCAATGTTCAAATAACAAGATGTAAAAGCAAAAAGTAAAAGAATGAAATCAAATACTCCCCTGATTCGCTCGGTGGATAATGAAGTAACATGGTTAAATCTTCTTCCAAGAGAATGTAAAAGCTCCAAGACTAATGCATCACCAATAGCTTGATTCCACATACATCTCCTTGTCCAAAATAACCTGTTAAACCTGAGAAAACAAACACGAAAACCTGCATAACATCGGCAGGATAAACTCTATATAAGGATATAATGCTTGTGGAATGATAGTTTTGCAGATTCCTGGAGATTATAAGTTATAGATTTAATAAAAACTTTTTATGAAAACAAAACTTTCAAAAAATTTTCAGAAAATTAAATCTGACGCCGTCAGGTTGTAAATCCTGACGCCGTCAGAAATGATCTGACAGAATTCTCATGTTACGTTTCCGGAAAATTTTTGGAAAAACCTATACCTTACTTCCTGGAAATCCTGCAAAACATCATTATGACTCGATACAAGCATTTGACTCAAACAAACACTAATATGTATGTTCATTTAATATTATTACGATTCACGTTCATTTGTGTTCTAATAAACCGATTTAGATTTCCCTTACACTTAACTTTTGCAAAATACCTTTATATGTAGTTAAGACGAAGTTAAAAACAAAATAAAGCATTTTCACAAATTAGTTTTGAACATGAATCAATAATAATAAAAATTAAACATACATACGGAAACAAATAAAATCAAACGAACAAATAAATAAACACACAAAGCAAATAAAACTTGGGTTGCCTCCCAAGAAGCGCTTTTCTTTATTAACGAGTCTTGTAGCTAGACTCAAAGTCACGCTACCCTATGTAAGTAAGCTCGTCATCGAGGACGTCTTTAGGGTTAAGCTTGGATTGAAGTTTTCTATTGGTCCACTTAGTACGATATATCTTTTCAAACTTCTCTCCATCTGGGTCATACAATGTCATCTTAATATGCCATGACCCATCTCCATCTTTGGGTGGTTTGTCCCAATCCCACTTATGATCATCGTCCTCACAATTCCACTTATTCATCCCTAGGTTAATTGGCAAAACTCCTAGGAAATCAATCATCTTCCTAAAAACTAGAGGGTCTTCAAATGGATCCAATTCGGTGTCCCTAGCCAAGAGTTGCTCTACCGTATGTGTTCGGTTCACAAAGTCCTCTTCTAGGTAAAATGGGCGTTGGGGTCCTATGAAGTCTCTATTGATCCAAGGTCCATATCTAGATGGTCTCCTATTTGATTCTAACCAATGGGGTGTCGGTTCCTCACTAGTATCATAGGCATGTTTCTTAACATCATAGACTGACCAAGTATCACCTTCTCCTACCGCTATCTTAGATTCCTTACAATCAATCATAGCACTAGCGGTCGCCAAAAATCCTCTACCTATCAACAAGGGGCATGTAGGGTCGCTAACCATATCAAGGACGTGGAAATCGGCTAAAATGGTTAGTTTTCCTATGTGTACTAACACGTCTTTGACTACTCCAACCGGGTAAGCAACACTCCCATCCGCTAAACCAATTATCACCTCGGTTTCTTCAAGTTTTCCTAGTTTTAGAGAGGTGTAGAGAGGTAACGGAAGTAGGTTAAGGCTTGATCCAAGATCGGCTAATGTGTCATAAGCCTCCGAATTACCGATCTTGCAAGGTAGAACAAATAAGCCCGGATCATCTAACTTCTTAGGTAGCTTGTTTTGAACGAAGGCGGTCCCTTTTTCGCCTAACTTGAGCTTCTTCTCATCCAACACATCAACAACCGGACTTTCAAGGTGGAGCTCCTTGAATTCTTCGTCAAGGTTTTGAGTGGGAGGTGTTTCAACTACAACTTGGGTTTGTTTGAAACACGTGCTCATGGAATTGACCGAATAATATTGTGGACAAGAACTAGGAGACGAAACCGATGAAATGGCGTTGACGTTTAGTTTCGGGTTCTTGACTGTGTTGCTAGGGAGTGCTCCCATTTCTCGGTCATTGAGGGCTTTCAACAAGGTGTCAATCTTATCGGTCATCTCGCTTTGTTTTTGTTTGAAATCGGCTTCAAACTTGGCTAAACGAGCTTCTTGAGATGCCATAAATTGAGACATCAATCCTTCAAAGTTATTGGTACTACCATTGCCGGAAGGATTGTTGTTGAAAGTACGGTTCGAGTTGGAACCGCTTGATTGGAAACGATTAGGTGGGTTGGAAGAATTGGTTTGTTGTGTGTTTTGGTTTTGTTTCCACCTAAGGTTCGGGTGATTTTTCCATGAGGGGTTGTATGAATCACCGTAGTGGTTTGGCTCGGGTTTGAAAGTGTACCACTTGTCTCCCGCTCCGTCGGTACGCGAGGATGCGTAGTCCACAAAAGCTTGTTCGGGGAGTTCCATGCAATCACGAGTGTCGTGGGGACCACTACATAATTCACATGAAGAAGTGATTTTGTTCACTTGGCTTGAAGGTTTAGGAGCCTCGTAGGATTTCATGAGAAACTTGACTTGGTCTTCAAGTTCTATGATCCTACGGTCGGAAGTGCTTGAATTGTTCGAAGGCAAAGATATTGCCTTGACCGTTTTATTCGAATCACGGGGATCACTCCAACTTTCGTTGTCATAAAGAGCAAGATCCTCTAGGAGAGCCCATGATTGTTCCGCACTTAGATCACGTAGCTTACCACCGGCCGATTGGTCAATGATTTGCCTTGTGAAGAGGTTGATATGGTCATAAAAGATTTGGACTTGGAGCCAAAGTTCTATGCCATGGTGAGGGACTTTTTGGAGTAAGTCCTTGAATCGAGTCCATGCCTCGTAGAGGGTTTCGCCTTGACGTTGTTGGAACATCAAGATATCATTTCTTAGCTTGGTAGTTCTTCCTGGTGGGAAAAACTGAGCAAGGAAACGAGTGGTGAGATCATCCCAAGAGGTGATGGATCCTGCGGGTTGACGCTCTAGCCATTGACTAGCTTGGTCCCGCAAAGAGAATTGAAAGAGACGCAGTCGGGTCGTCTCTCGAGTGGCAACATCAAGGTCTATAGAATCAACGATTTTGAGAAAGTCCTTGAGATGTTGGTTAGGATCTTCGGAACGAAGTCCATGGAATGTGCATCCGTTTTGCACCAACCGGATGGTGTCGGATTGCAAGGGAGTGACATTGGCTCCTTGAGTGAGCTCAATGGTGTTTCGATAGCCATGGTGGCTAGGACGGGAGTACTCTCCTAAAGTACGGGCTCTAGGAGGTGTGGTTGTTGTGGTGGGTTGTTGGGATCGAGGATATTACCACCTTCCATGATGTCGGATGGTAATGGTTACGAACAAAGAAACGAAGAAAATAGATAGACTAAAGAAAACCTAGAAAAAGAAAATAAAAATCTCACTAGAAAGGAATCTAGTGAGTAGACCTATAAATAAAAAATCAACCTAAACAATAACTATTCCCCGGCAGCGGCGCCAAAAACTTGATGCGTGGTTTTGCAACCTTACAACAGGTTTTACCTCTCGAGGGATCTCAAGAGGCTTACAACCCCACCAGGCAGTGTACCTGACCGATGTAGTATAGTGTAGTGGTAAGTACGGGGGATTGATCGTTCTCCACAGGGAATAGTGTTCGTTAGGTATGAAAAACTACTCTAATAGGTCTAAGGGTGAGAGAAGATTCTTTTTATGTTTTTTATAATTTTATGAAAGCAAGTAAAATCTCGGGTTTGAAAGAGTGGGCGGAATTAGTTGCTAGTCAACTAACCCAAGTTACTACAAATGCAAATAAAATAAAATAACTGAAATTGAAAAGGTGGTAAAACTTATATGGAGAGAAATGTGTTTACTTAGATTTCCTTACTCCCTAACTATCTTTTACCGGTTGATTAGTGTGTATTAGTTGCGTGGATGACGGGTGTATTCCTTAATACCAATCGTGGGGTGGCGTACGTACTTCCCCAACTCTACAAGCTCCTACTTCACTCCTATGTCGAGCCGGCTAGGAAGCTCCTAACATGGGATCACTAGAATTTGCTTGTGCATTAAATACAACCATAAAAACCTTTAGTACGCATTGGTTCATGTTTCTTAAGACGTTCAACGCAAGTTACCGAATAGGAAGTTAGCCAGTTTTCTTAAGCCTAACATAGATGAACAATCATCCAATACAACTAATAACACACTAATAACCAATAATCAATAGCTAGGTTTCATTAGATCTAAGCAAACACAAGATAAATCTAGCCTAGCATGTTAAACAAAAGACAAGAACAAGATAGAATCAAACAACACATAGACATATTGAATGATTAATTGATAACTTATCTTCAATGTAACATGGAAGATCTCAAGGCAAAAAGCCTTGAAAAAGCTGCTAAAATCGTCTTAGGGTTTTCACACACAAAGTTCCCCAATAAGTTCCACACTAATGACAAAAAATTGCAAAACTATATATAGACTTTCAGATCTGACGGCGTCACGTTATGGAGTGTGACGCCGTCACCTCGCCGCTTTTAGGGTTCCCGGATGGCCTTCTTGACGCCGTCCCTCTTTAGCTCTCCAAAATCCGTTCTGGCTTATCAAGGCTTGACGTCGTTAGACTTAGGGGTGACGCCGTCCCTCTTTAAATTAAGCCGTGACGACCTTGATTACATTAAAGCGTGACGCCGTCAGAATTCCATGCAAATTTCTCTGGCTTATCATGAGTAATTTTCACATCCACCACTTTTGCCAAGCCATGACGCCGTCCAGAACAAATCCTGACGCCGTCAAAGGTAATTTCCAGCACAATTTTGAGACTTTGTCGTTTTCTTCACTTTTATGCTCCAAAAACGTCCAAAATGCTTCCTTTTCCAGATTTCTCCTCAAAAGTACCTAAAATGACAAAAGGAACGATTTAGGGCAATATTTGATCAAATAAATACGATTTAGGGCTTAAATGACCCCTTAAAAGCGGTACACTTTTCGCTTCATCATTGCCACATGGACCATGCATCATGAGATCGGCAACAACTCTGTAACCTTGAGGATCAGATGCTTCATCAGGTAATTCGGCCTAAATGAACTTGTCTACTTCTTCGGGTGTCTTAATTTTGTCCTTAGAATCAATCCATAAAAGTGTGTGGCAATGTGGAAGGCCCCGTTTTTGGAATTCTATAGTATAAAGAACTGCATGTAAAAAAAATTGGGAATTAATTTTTTTAAGTATCCATATGCATGATTAAATTTGCATATATATTAATATTTTTTTAAAAGTACATTTAAAGTGATAACGTACCTCCAGTGGAGCGACCAAATATGTTGCTTTCTTTTAGGACTCGTATGAAATCTGCAACCTTTTGCTCAAACACTCGATCTACCACATCAGCTCTGTCTGATGGACTGAGTTCTGGATATTTTTGCATGCGTCTTTTTATCTCTGGCCAATTTATGTTGAATGTAAATGTAATAAAAAAATGTGGGTTTCCAAGAACACGACATATAGCCAGGGCATCAAGATAATGGCTATACATGTATCTTGGTCCACTAGGAAAGCTTGCTGGAAGAATAATTTTTTTCCCTATTTCAGCTCCAAAGTGGTCCCCGCTTGACATTGCATCACATATACCCGCCAAACATTCGCTTCTAATATTATTTTGTTTCGCACATATGTAATCTAGTCTATCTTGTTCAAGGGCACAATATACTGAGACAACGTATTGCTGGAATAATCTGCCACTTCTAAATATATGACCATATTCATCAAAACGCTCGTGCAACTGGTATGTGTAATATTCATTCATAGATATCTTTTTCCTTTTCCTGTGTGCATTGATACCATTCAGTTGCATTTTTATGTTGTAGCCTGGTTGCCCGTATACAAATAGAAGAGGAAACTGAAGAGACATGTACGAACTATGAAGCTTGTTGATTCTTTTAGGATGCCTGTCTTTGTATTCTATAATGACGTCATAGTCAGTTTAACTATTTGCATCGTCTTCAAATATTATTGCTCCAAGAGTTCCAGAAGTAGGAAGCTGGTATTCTCGAGCACCAACAACATTATATAGCTGGATCTTTAACTCAGGTACATTGATTTCGCTGCATTTATCATGAGCTGTTCTGAAAATCTTAACCAATTCATTGTGCTCATCTAGAACTTCTATCAATTTCTGCACAATTTCAGGGTTCAAATTACTATCACCTTAATGAGTAAAAGGTTTCATTCTGTTTTTTACTTCATTTTCTGTATCATAAATATAGAGTTGTAGAAATCTTGGGTCATCATTATCATTTGGGCATAGTGTACCTATCCAATGAGACACTTGACCTGAGATCTTAAACACGTACGGCCCTTTTCCATCGTTTACTGATTCATCAATCGTTGCTCCAAAAGATGTCATACTAAACATTTGATTATATGCACGTATATTTTCCAGAAAATGTTTATCTTTGAATAACTCTTTGAAATATTGTGGAGGCTCTAACTCTTTTTCAAAGTATATCTGCCCTCCTCCACAACACCGATGGTATGTTATTTTACTGTATGCATCATTTTTTTTTAATCTTTCTCCACACCAAAAGCATGCATTGCAATACTCACATCTTTGGTCACAGTTACCCAAGTCAATGTATAAATTGGATACATCTGCATCATATAAGTTTTAGAAAGGTTACATTTAGTGGTTACCATTATAAAATACACATATAAATTATTTTGCAGCTAAAATTACTTACCTTGTGTATAAGATGTGGCGGGACAATGTTTTTTGGATTTTAATATTGGGTGATCATTTGCTGAAACTGATATGGCAGATTTTCTTTTATGTCCTGTTACATTGATAAACAATCATACATTCTTGTTAAAATAGTTCACGAAATATGGTTTTATTAATGAAAAAGAGTATATATGAATACTTTACCTCCACTTTTTGTTGCACGGTTGAAACATTGTGTTCCTGTAGACTGATTTTCAGATTGAGAGGATGCTGCGCCATTTGGTGAAAAATTTGGCTCAACTAATGTTTGTTTCCTCTTCTTTTCAGTATGTGGTTTGCCTATGTTGATATACAATCATAGATTCCTGTTAGAATAATATATGGAACATGACTTTGTTATTAAGTAAATAGTATATATGAAAATTTACTTGCACTTGTTGTTGACTGATTACAGTTTTGTTTCCTTGTATAGTGGTTTTCATATTGTGTGGATGTCACGTAATTTGCTGAAAAACTTGAGGTAGGTACTGTGTGTTCCCTCTTCTTTTGACATTGTAATTTGCCTATGTCTGCATTAGGTACCCCTATTGTATTGGAATTAGGTGCCTCACCAAAGTCAATGCATAAATTGGATACATCTGCATCATATGAGTTTTAGAAGAATTACACTTACTGGTTACCATTATAAAATACACGTATAAATTATTTACAGCTAAAGTTACTTACCTTGTGTATAAGATGTGGTGGGACAATGTTTTTTGGATTTTAATATTAGGTGATCATTTGCTGAAACTGATATGACAGATTTTCTTTTACGTCCTGTTACATTGATAGACAATCATACATTCTTGTTAAAATACTGCACAAAATATGGTTTTTTAATAAAAAAGAGTATATATGAATACTTTACCTCCACTTGTTGTTGCATCTTTGAAAGCTTGTGTTCCTGTAAACTGATTTTCAGATTGAGAGGATGCTGCGCCATTTGTTGAAAAATTTGACTCAACTAATGATTGTTTCCTCTTCTTTTCAGTATGTGGTTTGCCTATGTTGATACACAATCATAGATTCCTATTAGAATAATACATGGAACATGATTTTGTTATTAAGCAAATAGTATATATGAAAATTTACTTGCACTTGTTGTTGCCTGATTACAGTTTTGTTTCCTTGTGGATTGGTTTTCATGTTGTGAGAATTTGACGCCATTTACTGAAAAACTTTAGGTAGGTACTATGTGTTCCCTCTTCTTTTGACATTGTAATTTTCCTGTGCCTGCATTAGGTATATTTCACACATTCTGAGTATCAATGACTAATAATATACTCCCTCCGTCCCATTTTAGTTGTCAGATGACCAAACTTTGACCGTAAATATTTTTGTTTGTATTATATAACACTTGATATAAAATATATAAATAAATTTGATTTTAAACGAACTTTTCAATGATATAACTTTCATCAAGTATTATATAATACAAACAAAAATATTTACGGTCAAAGTTTGGTCAACTGACAACTAAAATGGGACGGAGGGAGTAACAAATTAATTTGTTGAATATTTATACTTAAAATAAGGTTATAGATAAAATTGAACACGAAAAGCAATAGGGAAAAGTAGGTTACCGTAGTTAGCAACATAAGCTGATGATTGCCAATATCTTTGATCCTTGCTAGGGGTTTCGTTTTGCTGACATTGATCATTTCCAATGTAATAATTTAGGCAGCTGTTAGGAAGACAATAACTTTGTAAATTGCTACCGAAACACTGTGACACAGGACCAGTGCCTCTTATATCCCTTTCTGTCTGCATAAGTGCATTTGATGTGCCAGCCTTTTTTTGGATCTTTTGTTTTTTAACAAATCTTGTCCTGAGGTGTTTTCCTTTTGTTGTAGGTCCACATTTAATGGTGAACCATCACCTGGAACAGATGATTACGATACAAAAAAAGGTATCTTCTCTGCAGTTTTTACTATCTTTGTATCATGGATAGTTTGCCCAGCAAATGAATATTGTTGGTTGTCAATTATATAGCCCATTGGGTTAAAATCAGTTGAGGTTTGTTATTGCAGGTTCCCATTTAATGGTAAACCATATCCTCGAACCGATGATTGCGATATAACAAAAGGTATATTTTCTGCAGGCTTAACTCTCTTTGGATCATAAATAGTTTGCCCAACAAATGGATTTTGTCGGTTGTCATTCTTATAAGGCATCAGATTAAAATCAAATGGCCGATTAATGTTTAGCTCATCCAGGTAATGGTTAAAAGTTTGTGATCCTTTTATTATTCTAAATGCTAGAGGCATTATATATATGTATGTACAAATACTGGGAATAAAGAGTAACTGGATAACACTTAAGGATGCAAGAAAAACAAATGAATGGAATAGTAGCTATGCATATGATATTACAGAGCATAAATTTAATTAAATAAAAAGACCACATTAGTAAATAGAAATAATATAGGTAAGTTGTAAAATATAAAAGATTATATGTTGCCATCAATGGAGCCAAATGTGGAGGGTACATGAGATACCTTTTAAATAGCAGTCGATATAAGGTTCTAATCACTTGAAAAATGCTTTCCTGTACAAACACATTACCAAATGAGTTATAAGACCAAACGGAAGATTAAAACACCAAAATAAAGAGCAAAAAAAGGAAAAAAGACTCTGGAAAGAGGGAAGGGGGTGGGGGGGGGGGGAGGGGAGTGGAAGGGTGAGAGTATGCAGGAATGGGAACCTTCAACAACAAACCCCAACTGATTTTAACCCAATGACTATATCTGGGTATGTGGCCTATCTTTTTACTTTCTTTCTAGTGCAGGGTGATGCCAGATTCAAGAGAACGAAGGTCAAGATTATAACTTCTTGGGGAATACTGCCAGATTGAAAAGAACAAAGAGCAAGAAGAGAAGCTTCTGGTTCAATCTTTGAATGGGAAACACTATAAGAAAAACATAGATTATTTCATAAGGAAACAAAAGATTGCAGTCCTCATTTAATGCATGACAACACCTGGAGGCTCAAGACCAGATAGTGCTGCTACAAATTTTTTATTTATTTATTTTTTATTTTTTACACAACACCTGGACGCTGGATACCGTATATTGCTGCTACTGTATATACCGAAATTGTTGTACAGCAATTTTTTTTTTACATGGCAACACAGTGTAAACTATGTTACTTTTTCTTTATTGCTACAGTAACTATATTGATTTTTTAATTGCTACAGTAGTAAAAAGTGTCTAAATAGTAAAATACAGTTGCCAAAACAGTGCATGCAACTCGAAATACCCAATCTATCAAAGCCATGTGTCCCACTAAGGAGATACAAACCAATGGGAGAAGCACAACTGAGTGCCCCATTGCTTTTGAGACTACTGTTTCTCCCTTTTTAGTATATATATATAATTTGGATAAGTTATATAACTTAGGTTATGGTTTGATCCCGGTAATTGCTAACGTTAAATCCTTAAGTCACGAAACTTAAAACCGGGTAACGTAAAAATATAAAACTTATAAAAATGTTGAAACTTATCAATATACTATATATTAGTATATTAAATGAGTGATAAGTTTAACGGTGTGCGTTAATATTGTTAAAACCTAGAAACGTAGGTTTAAGTTCGCGTAAAACGTAAAACTTACAAGGTTTACGTAAAAATTGTAAAATAACAATAGTACATATAAAATATAACTATAAGTAAAACAAAATGCTTAGAACACCTAAACTAATTATAGTCTAGTATTCGTTACGAGTTACTTACGGATTGGAGTCTAGTATTCGTTACGAGTTAAACTTACGCGATTGACTTTATTTAATCATTTATAAAAGTAATATCACTTAAAATTAAAATAATAATAAGTGAAATTAAATAGTTAGATTATAACCAGTTGCTACACCAAGATTTTCTCTCAGCCACACAAATAAAATACCAATCCACTAATTATTTTTCTTCCTAGAATTATTTTATGTAAAAATTATGTATTTTATTTTAATTAATTTATAAAATAATTATTAATTTTCTCTCTTTTATTTAATCCGTAACTAAATCCAAATTCAAATCTAAATATAAATCCTAAACCCGTATACGAACCAAACAGGCCGATGAACTTATGAAGACTAAAAGATATTGAAAACATATAAACATAATCTTGAAAATGTTTTAACGATCTTGAACAAAAAACATGCATAAAAAAATGATAAATATATACTAGTAATATATTTTTATTTTCCACCACTCTTTATTCTATAAAAAAGATTGTTGGATTTAAGAGGATTAAATAAAATTTGTGTTTGTTATGTTTGATGATAAATTTGTGTTTGCTGTTGGATTTAACATGATTAAATAAATTTGATTTAACATGATTAAATAAGCCATTTTACTTTAGGTGTTAGATTAGTAAATGGGGAGTTAGTGTTTATGAAGAGAGGTGACAGTGGTAGTTTTGTAGTATGAAGATGGGAAATAAAGATCACACCGGGGGTTTGTAGTATGAAGATGAGAAATTAAGATGGAAGATGAAGAAGATTGTTGATTGTGTGGTTATGATCGGTGGGGATGAAGAAGTGGCATAAATGATTGATGGTAGTTGTACTCACGTGGGATTTTATTATTATTATTATTATTATTATTATTATTATTATTATTAATTATATTTGTTTGTATTTAAAAGGCAAAGAAAAAGTATACAACAAATTTACCATTGTACACTCATTTGGGTACTAAATGCAGTGACTTAAAAGCTGGCAATGGTTCTAAAAAGCGCGTCATGGCAACGCCAAAGCGCCGCTAAAATGTGAAGTGTGACCTACACGTTACGAAATAGACCAAGGCGTCGACTTTTGGCGTGGTGTGAAATGAGGTAGGAAAAGGCGCGCTAAGGCTTGAGGCGTGATGAGTTTTTTTTATTCAACTCCGGTATTTTTTATTTTTTATTTTTATAAAATAAATAATATTACATGTAAGGATAGTTTCTTAACTTATTAATTATGTACAAGCTATTTGTAAGCTCGATGTATATGAAATACTAGATTAATGACTCGCCCGATGGGCGGGCTAGTTTCGTTATTTTGTTAATATAAATTTGTTTATGCGTAATTTAATTTTACGTTGTAGAATAATAAATTGTCTTAGAAGAATTATTTATTTAAGCTAATCAGTGTTTTGATATAGGTTGTTGAGACTAAAGGGAATGAGGCGACTTTCCCAGGTGATTCTCTTTAGAACGCCCCTGGAACGCCTGGAACACCACCCCCTAGGCGATCCAGCTTCCAGGCGATACATATGGGTCGCCGGCTGAATTTTTTGTTACCCACTTATTGTCTGCCACGTGTCCAAGGTTTATATTACTCCACTTATTGTCTGCCACGTGTCGTGAGTCGCCCCTCCCTCCTAGGTAGCCCCACTCCCCATTTTTTTTGAGGCTACCCAACATGCTGACTAGGCGCCACGTGTCGCGAGTCGCCCCTTAATTGGGTAGCCTCACTCCCTTCAGTCTGATGGAGTATAATATAAAGTTACATAATAGGAAGTTTGTTAAATCTTATTATCGTGATTTGTTGTTTTATTTATTTTTATTTTTTATTTTTGTTGAATATGAAACAAAACACACATAAATAACTGTTGTTCCCTTAACACGCTTAGAGATAACTAACGAGTTAATTTAATTGTGTTTATGACTGATACAATGTATTTGATTAATTACAACTGATAAGTAAAACGTAAATATAAAAACACAGAGTTTTTCAACGTTTAAATTCTTATTAGAAATCAATCAAAGAATCTATTACCCAAGTGTTTTGCGAAACAAACACTTGGGATTGAATAGACAAGGTATTGTGTGTCTCCTATCTAAACTCAAGCTATGCTTAAGTGGTAACAATATCGACCCACTGAGCTATCTAAAGGATTGGTTACTCTTTGTAGGAGAAAAGGGGTTTTGTGAAAGTCTAAGCTTTTAATGCACAAAGACCTAACCCACTTTTCTCCATCTGTTTGCTATTTATAGGCAAACATCAAAGAGTCATGAAGATTAAAATGCATAAAGGATAAGAAGGCGTGTCTGACAACTACAACAGTATTTGTCATTTTCAAGAACCAATAGGAATGCTCCAAAAAGTCTTCGAGTGTTAGTTGACACTTCTTGACTTTTAGCCGCTTTAGGGATGGTTTGTTTCTGGCCCGATAAGACTTGTCCTTATCTCTTCAAACTCTTCCCGCTCAATCCCGCCTTTCTTTCAGGCTTCAGGTTCTTCAGTCTTCGCCTTCAGTCTTCAGTCTTTAATCATATTGTTGTTGAGGAGACTGGGGTTCAGTGAATTCTTGTCCAACACTCACTGAACCCATTACCTTCTTCTTTGTCTTAAGTAACAATCAGGGAGATCCGCCTCCCTGAGTGGTGAGTCTTTCTTCTTAGACTCGTCCTGAGCATCTTGAAGGTAACTCACTGAGTGACTGTTCACTCAGTGACTTAATTATGTTTTCGGTTGATTAACACTTAGTGTAATTTGTATTCAAATCATGTTTTAAGGATCCTTGGGTACTGACGGACCCAACAATCTCCCCCTATTTGGATATAAATTATGCTTAAGTGTTTTGATCAGTTATGAGTGAGCTAATGACTTCTTCTCGTACTGAATATACTAGAAAGTTATTAAGGACACTGAAATAATAAAAACATGGGCCATCAATTTTATTTGTCATTTACGAAGGTCCTAACAACTAAACAAAGTACAGGATAGTGGTGGTGTTGCAGATTCATCAGTCTAACTTGTAACCAAGGGCTTCAAGCTTTGGTCTCTTAGATTCCAGCTCATGTTGGTCAGGATGTTCTTGGATCTTGATTCTCAGGTCATGACAGAACCTCACATTTTCAGGACTCTGTATTGGGGAGGCCATCATGAGGTAACCAAGCATAGTTTTAATTCCTGCCATATCAATATCGTTCCATCTTTGGAAGGCTTGATCACCAAACGCATCATTGAAGAAGAGACCTCTCTCAGGTTGTTTAATGACCATGTTGTTCACAAATCTAACTCCTTCAGGGAGGGCTCTGTTGCATTCAAGGCCAGGAACTTTGATCTCAGGCTCAGATTCAATTTGCTTCCTCTTTCTTCTAGAGGACTGAGAGGGAGCAGGCTGATTGGCTGGAGCTGGGAGAAGAGAGGGAATACCAAGTTCATCAGGTGTTGCTGTCAGTTTGTCATATCTTAGCTTCAGGGATTTCATCAGATCTTTGACAACAATGTTCTGCTTTTTCAGTATAATTGAACCTAATTCATCCAATTCAGTGATCCCAAAGTCAGAGAATCTAAAGGGATCATGAACCTCAAAGTGTCTCTTGTCTGGACCTCTGAAGACACTGATGACAGCAGGCTTGGTATTTTGATGAATCTTGACATCAGTGATTGGTTCAGGTCGCAATCTGCTTGTCATAACCCACTGGTACCTCTCAATTCTCTTTTTTCCTTATCTCTTCAGCCTTTTTCAATCTTTCATCCCTTTTCTGCCTAAGAGCAATCATCTCAGCATCCTGAGCTTTTATAAAGCTCTCACCACCTTTTCTTCCAGCAAGGGCTTTTGGTTATATTCCAAGCTTTTCAGCCTCTTCACTGACCACTTAGATGAAAGCTGACTTGTTCAGCCTTTCTTCTTCAGCTGCTTTCTTTAACCCCTCTTCTTTCTCCATATGAGCCTGAATTTCAGCCTCAGTGAGATGATACAACTCTCCATTTATTTCATAAGGGACCTTGACTGGTTTATCAGGGTCAGGCCTTCTCTCCAAGGAAGCAGGCACCAATTTTGGTGTAGGTTCAGGCTCTGTTGTTGTGAGGATGCCTTTGCCTTTATCTTGGTGGGTAGATGATGGGGTTGTTTCAGGAGCTTGAGTTGGTGGTATCTCCCCCTCAGTGTGAGAAGGAGGTTGGCTGGAAGATGCTTCAGTGACTTTCTCCCCCTCAACTATTGCTTGAGCCATCGTGAGAGCAAGAGTTGGAGTGCTCACTGAAGTTGAGGGAGCAACATGACCTTTAAAAGCCTGATAGATCTCAGTCATCATGGTTTTGATTTATGAGGTGTCTTGCTGAAGAGTTGTCACTTTTGCCTCAAGAGATGCCTCAGAGGTCTCTATAGCAGTCATTCGAGGCCCAAGATTCCAGGCCAAAGAATTCGAAG
The DNA here is from genome assembly GCA_021014915.2 of Artemisia tridentata subsp. tridentata. NCBI lineage: Eukaryota > Viridiplantae > Streptophyta > Magnoliopsida > Asterales > Asteraceae > Artemisia > Artemisia tridentata. Next base: position 129,887,686 of record CP139506.1, on the reverse strand, counting down.
ACTTAGTCCAAGATGCTAAATGTGTCTCCATAAGAACCAGGGAAGACTTGATGGAGTCCACTGAAGAGCTGAGACCCTGAAGGTTAGAAGATGTCAGCATGTTGACAAGCTCAGTGAACTGAGATGAATGTCACTGATAGGTCTCAGAAGCCTGAAGAATCTTCTTGTTGAGCTCGGGGTCATCTTTTACTGACTCTTGAATAGTTGCAACGCTCTTCGTAATGTTGGAAAGAGTAGCGTTGAACAATTTAAGGTTTTGATCAAAAGATGTCAAGGAGTAGGAAATCCCTGATTGTTGCTCATTAATGTCATCATGATAAGCTTCAACGGATTCCTTCAGGTTGACATAGTGAACTGCAGCTTCACAATGTTGATCAAAGATTTTTTCAGTGAGCTCTTGAAAAAGAGCAATGTTGGCTTTCTGCAAGAACTTGACCAACTGTCTTTCAGTGAGAGGGAGAATATTGTCATACTTCCTGAGGTTGGTTGGGCAGGATGATTCAGAGTCCGATGAATGATCAGCCTGAGATGCTGATTCTTCAGCCTGTGGTGGAGAAGACTGATGCGATTGTTCAGTGGGTTGAGCATCAGTGTCCAGATCATCACCTGCCTCAAAAATTTTGTTGGGAATTATCACATGACAAGACTTAATATGAAGAACAGACTTAAGTCTGCTGGGTTACAAAGTTAAGTCTGTTAGTTGTATTTTGTAATTGTTAAGTCAACCTTTGTATTGTTAAGTCTGGTAGGTAGTATTACGTAGTTAAGTCTGGTTGACTTATTAGTTAAGTCTGTTTATGAAAGTTAGGAAAGTTTGTTAGTTATAAGTTAGGAAAGGATACGTAGTTATCTTTAGAGAAGATATGTATATTCTTCTACACGTTTTTTATCTAGGGTTTCCTTGGTGTATAAAAGGAACCCTAAGGCTCAATAGTTTGTACGAACGTACGTGTGTTAGTTGTATGCGTATTGATTAGTAATATACGAAGTTAGTTATTGATATTGTGTTCTTCATTGTTCATTGTTAAGATTCGGCATTAGCAATAAACAACCTGTTAGAGTTTCTCAATTAGATTGATTTGGATTTATTCAAGTCGTCTAACAAATAACAAAGGCTACTTGGATCCATAATTCGTGTGGACCTACAAGTGGTATCAGAGCCTGTAGAGAGACTCTGAGTTCGAAGGAACACAAAAGCCACAAACACAGATCACTCAAACAAACCCTACAAAATGTCTGTCAAGAATGGTGATGAATTCTCAAACCACAACAGTGAAGATGAAGTCTCAAACCATGAAGATGAAAAATCAGAAGCTGGCACATCCAACAACAAATCACAACCACAAACCATACCTGCCACAACCACCATATCAAACATAAAACTCCCTATCTTGAAGAAGGATAAGTATAACATATGGGCTATGGAGATGGAGCACTATCTCGAGTATAGTGATAACAAGGTCTGGAAGGTCATACAGAATGGGAATCCGAAGAAGAGGATTTCGGTTGGTAAAGATGTAGTGGTTAGGGTTCTTCCACCTGTGTCTGCCCCAGAAATTCATGCAGTGGAAAAGGAGAGAAAAGATAAAAACCTTTTGTTGATGGCACTTCCCAAGGAGCACTTGAGAAGGTTTCATGACATGGATGATGCCAACGAAATTTGGGAGGCTATCAAGAAAATATTTGGAGGGAATGCAAACTCCAAGAAGATGCAGAAGGCTGTTCTTAAACAGCAATTTGAGGCATTCAGTGTATCCAGTTCAGAGGGAATGGAAAAAGGCTATGATAGGTTTCAACAACTTCTATCACAATTGGAGGTTCATGGTACAACTGTGTCTGAAGAAGATGCAAACCACAAGTTTCTCAGATCCCTACCAACAGAATGGTCAAGTGTGACAATGACCAGAATGGTCAAGTATGACCATGACAACTGATGACCTGTACAACAATCTTCGGGTTTTTGAACAAGAAATCCAAGGAAAAGCATCTTCAAGTTCTACCAATGTTGCCTTTGTTTCTCAAAACAAGAGAAGCACTAACAAGGTTAAGTCTGGTGGCTTTAGTTCTAGTGGTGATGAAACTTCTTCAAGCAGAATGGAGTTGCTGAGAGAATGAACAGGACCCTAATTGAGGCAGCTAGAACTATGCTAGCAGACTCACTCTTACCCACAACCTTTTGGGCAGAAGCAGTTAGTTGTGCTTGCTACATATTCAATAGGGTTAGTGTGACCAAGCCTCAAAATAAAACACCTTATGAGCTTATTTTTAGCCATAAACCAGTTGTTAGCTATATAAGGCCTTTTGGGTGTCATGTGACCATTCTTGATACATTGAGTGTGCTTGGAAAATTTGAAGGAAAGTCTGACGAAGGGTTTCTAGTTGGGTATTCACTGAATAGTAAGGCCTTTAGAGTATACAATTTAGTGACCAAGAAAGTAGAGGAAAATCTTCATGTTAATTTTCTTGAGGAAAACCCAATGTGAAGGGACTAGGTCATAGATGGATGTTTGACATTGATTATTTAACTGACTCTATGAACTATATTCCTGTCTCTAAGGAGAATCAAGCTAACCTTGATGCAGGTTCCATAGAAGTAACTAACCATGCAGGTACACAAGTTACTTCTGATTCAAGCACTGCTGAGCAAGACAAGGCAATTGAGGAGCTTATTGTGATTCCTACCACAGAAGTCAAACATGTTGCAGCTAATGAAGGAACAAAGGAATCTTCTACAACAAGGAAGGAGACTGTGAACAAGCCTAAAGCAAAAGACAAGAAAGCTTCTCCTTCTAAAGTGTTAGAAGATATTTCATCTTTCAGAAAAGAAGTGAATGCATTGGCTGACAAACACCTTGGGAAGAAGGATACCAGCACTAACTTGGTTAATTCTGGTAGTGAATTCATTAATTCTGCTACCAGTACTAACTTAGTTAATTCTGGTAGTGATGCTGTTAATACTGCTCAACCTGAATCTACTCCAAATGCTGATCTTGATGATTCTGAGATGCCAAAACTTGAGTTCTTTGATAATCCAAATGAATGTATTTTTGATGGGGCTTCTTATGATGAAGAAGGAGTAATAACTGACTTCAACAACTTACCCACAGAAGTGGATGTAAGTCCAGCTCCAACACTCAGAATTCACAACATTCATCCCAAAAGTCAGATAATTGGTGATCCCAAGTCAGCTGTTCAAACCAGAAGTAGAGTGCAAAAGCTTCCTGAATCTCATGCACTTATCAGTCTTATTAAGAAGCAGCAAAGGGTCAACCACAAAGACCAACAACATTGTCTGTTTGCTTGTTTCCTTTCTCAAAAGGAACCCACCAAGGTCTCTGAAGCACTTGAAGATGAGAGTTGGGTGGAAGCAATGCAGGAGGAGTTGTTGCAGTTCAAATTGCAAAAAGTTTGGGTTCTGGTAGATCTACCTAATGGGGCTAAAGTGATAGGCACAAAGTGGGTCTTCAGAAACAAAAGGGATGAAAGAGGAGTAGTTGTTAGGAACAAGGCAAGATTAGTAGCACAAGGGTATCGACAAGAGGAGGGGATAGATTATGATGAGGTTTTTGCTCCTGTAGCCAGGATTGAGGCTATCAAGTTATTTTTAGCCTATGCATCATATATGGGGTTCATAGTCTATCAGATGGATGTCAAGAGTGCCTTCTTGTATGGCACTATTGAGAAAGAGGTATATGTTCATCAACCTCCTGGTTTTGTGGATCCTGCTTATCCCAACAAGGTGTACAAAGTCATAAAAGAATTGTATGGTCTCCATCAAGCTCCCAAAGCTTGGTATGCAACACTCTCCAAGTTTCTTAAAAAGCATGGGTACAAAAGAGGTGTGATAGACAAGACCTTGTTCATCAAAAGGGACAAGAAGGATATCATTCTGGTCCAAGTTTATGTGGATGATATCATTTTTGGCTCTATTAAAAGGTCTTGGTGTGAAGAGTTTCAAGGCTTAATGAAGGGCAGGTTTGAGATGAGCTCAATGGGTGAGCTTACATTTTTCTTAGGACTGCAAGTGAAGCAAAAAGAAGATGGCCTCTTCATTTCTCAAGACAAGTATGTTGCAGAGATCTTGAAGAAGTTTGACTTTACAAATGTGAAGACTGCAGTCACTCCCATAAAGAACAAGGTGCCATTGACAAAGGATGAAGATGCTGATGATGTGGATGTGCACCTCTATAGATCAATAATAGGTTCTCTAATGTATTTAACGGCCTCTAGGCCTGATATAATGTATGCTGTGTGTGCTTGTTCTCGTTTTCAGGTTACTCCCAAGATTTCACATCTTCATGCTGTGAAGAGAATCTTTAGGTACCTAAAGGGCAAACCCAATTTGGGCCTTTGGTATCCTAGAGAATCATCTTTTGACCTGAAAGCCTATTCAGATAGTGATTATGCTGGAGCAAGTCTTGATAGGAAATCCACAACAGGAGGTTGTCAATTCCTTGGAAGAAGATTGATTTCCTGGAAATGCAAGAAGCAGACCATTGTGGCTACATCAACAACAGAAGCTGAGTATGTAGCAGCTGCCAATTGCTGTGGTCAAGTCTTGTGGATTTAGAATCAAATGCTAGATTATGGTTTAAACTTTATGAATACTGTAATTCACATAGATAATGAGAGCACTATCTGTATAGTTAAGAACCCTGTATACCACTCTAAAACTAAGCATATAGAAATAAGGCATCACTTCATTAGGGATTGCTTTGAAAAGAAGCTAATTAGAGTGGAAAAGATACACACAGATCTTAATGTGGCAGACCTATTAACCAAAGCCTTTGATGGACCTAGGTTTAATTACTTAGTGGTTAATATTGGTATGATGAACCCATAGCTCAGTTTAAGGGGAGGTTACATTTAAGGGGAGGCTATATGTAAAGTTTGTATATTAGAACCAGTACTAAGTAGTTAATTCTGATTGGTAGTTAATTCTGGTAGTCTTAGAAGTTAATTCTTGTAGTAGATTTAATACTAGTTATTAAAGAAACTTATGTTTTTCTTGGTGTTGGAACTAACATTTGCAGAAAACACATGGATTGGTGATGATCAGAAGCCTTGCTATTGTTTTTTATGAGTGTTTGTCTGATTCCTTGGTTAAGTCTGGTGAGTCAGTGATTAAGTCTGGTTGACCATTTTTAAGTCTGGTAGTGTAAAATGTAATTAATTTTATTACCGTTAGGTCTGGTCAGTCAAATAATGATTTTTCAGATAAAATAATACCGTTGCGTATTTTTCGAAAAAGAGAAGTATATAAGGATAAAATTTGATAAATATCTCACTTTTATTCATTATTTGCTTCCAATTTTAAAAATCATTATTTTCGGCCTACGCTACTCTGTTTTACACTAAAAATTCGCAAACCCTAACAGGATTCCCAACCAGAACTTAATCATTATCTCATCTATGGCTTCTCTAAAGTTTTGTGACAAGCACAACCAGGTCGGTTTCTTGAAGAAACCAGATAAAAGTGAAGGTTTCGAGCAGATAGGGATTTTTTGAGAGGTTCTTCAATTCGGTATGCTTTAACTCATAATCCTACTATCTATGTTTCCCTAGTTAAGTAGTTTTGGGGGTCGGTTACCTCTGAGACTCTTGCTGATGGGACATCATAGTTAAGGGCAACTATAGATACACATGATTTCTTTATCACTGAAGCATCCATTAGGAGTAGTCTTCAATTGGATGATGCTTCAGGGGATTATATCTTGCCTAATGATGAACTTTTGGAGGGTATGAAAAATATTGGATACCCCACTGATGGTATTTTTACTTTTTGGAAAAGCCATTTTACACCACAGTGGAGGTTTTTACTTCATCATTTGCTCCATTGCCTAAGTCCCAAGAGTGGTGGATGGGATCAGTTTGGAAGCAACATTGCTTCTGCATTGGTCTGTCTTTCACTTGGAAAGACTTTTAATTTTTTAAAACTTATTTTTGATGGCATGGTAGCAAATGTCAACAACAAACACAAGTTTTTAATGTACCCATGATTTCTGCAAATGATTTTGAATTTTGAGATTGACAATAAAATGCAGACTTATGTGAGTGTGGCTCTTACAGCTAAAATCTTTGCTAATATGAAAAGGGGTTTTTCTGGGGCGCTTTGGCCACTTTTGCATGCTATGCTTTCTGGTACAACTAACATTACAGGTACCTCTACTGCTGAACAAGTGGAGCCAACACATGAGGATGAAACCCAGGAACAACCAAGATCCCCCACACCACAATCAAGTTCACCATCAACCCAACCCAGAGCACCTACACCCACACCATCTTCACCACCACAGCAAACCCATATTCCAAGTCCTATTCAGGAGGAGGAATCTACCACCTTGACTGTGGAAGATCTTCTTAAACTGGTGTCTACTTTGGTTGATAGAGTAACAGCTTTGGAGAAGGCTAATAAAGCATTGAGTGGAGCTGTTTTGACATTGGTTAGGAAGGTGAAGAAAATGGAGAAGGTGATGAAAGAAAAAGGAGTTGATTTTGATGACCAAGAGGGTGGAGATGAAAATTCTTCCAAACAGGGGATGAATTTGGATGAAGAACAGATTTTTAAGACACCAGCTCAGGATAAACCAACTGATGTAGAAGATATAAGTCCTGAAGGAAGGGAAGCAGCAGAAACATTAGCCCAATCTCTGAGTAAAATTCAACAAGAAAAGGAAGAAAAGAAGGCCAAAAAGGAAGTTGATAATTGATGAAGAGATTAAATCTGATGAAGAAATGGTTAAGTCTGCTGAGGGTGTTAAGTCTGTTGGTATTGAGGATAAGTTGGGTGGGATTAAGTCTGGTGATGTTAATTCTGGTGATGAGGTCATTAAGTCTGGTGAGGTAGTTAAGTCTGCTGAAGAGGTTAAGTCTGCTCAAAGGGAAGGAAAACAAATTATGATTGAAACTCCTAAGCCCAAGAAATCAAAGAGACAAGAAAGAGAAGAGGAAGCATCTCTAGCTGAGATTGCTAGGATACAAGCAATAGAAAAGGTTGAGATAGAAAAGGAGGAAGAACAGAAGAGACAAGATGAGATGCTTGCAAGAAAGCTATCAGAAGAACTTAATGATGATCCTATGATGCAAATGATGAGTTGAGGGCAAAGTTAGAAGAGCTTAAAGCTGTTGAAGGATTGACAACAGAGGAGAGAGCAAAGCAACTTGCAGAATTCATAAATGCAAGAAGGGATTCAGATACCTTGGGAGAATTTATGTCAAGGATAAAGAAAACTCAGAAGAAAACCAAGGCTCTCAAGAAGATGTCTAAAGCAGAACAGATGCATGGTATGAAGATGTATCTACAGAACATGATGCACTCAACCTGGGAAAAGATGAGAGGAAAATCATTTGAGGAGATTGAAGCTGCATATCTGAGTGCTTATGAGAGGGATCAAGGCTATAGGCCAGTGGATTATGAAGATTCCTTGAGAAGAAGCTTTAAGAAACAGATAGTAACAGAGTCTGAGCCAGTTGTAGAAGCTGAGAAAATGAAAGAGAAAGTGTCTGAAGTTGAGAAGGCATCTGAGGATGTTAAAGAGGAAACAGAAGTCAAGAAGAAAATTGTAACTTGGACTAGAAGAAAAAGTATAGCAAGAAAGAGTAAATCCAAGAAGAAAGTACAAGAGGAAGATGAATCAGAAGAAGAAGAACCTTCATCTGAGGGTTGTACTATGGGAACAATTCCTGAAAGCTCTAAGGAACCAGCTAAAATTGTCAAATATCAAATAATCAGGACTGGACAAAGAGCTGCTTATCAGATCATAAGGGAGGACAACACTGATGTTGTATACCTTAACTTTCCAGGAATATTGAATGATGTGAGTAGAGAAGATATCATGGATTTGCACAAGTTGGTGAATATCAGAAATGGGGACAACAAACTTGAAGAAGAGTTTGAAATAGTCTTTTGGGGAGATTTAAAAGTAATGTTTGAGCCACCTTCAGAGGAAGATGAAATCTGGAAGCTGCTAGATCAACAAAGAATTGTCAGTAGGAGATATTTTCACACTTGTCAGGTACATTGCTTATCTTTGGAGGAAGCTCATATTTATATGCTTGCAGAAGTGGAATATCCCCTACCATCTTCAGTCTGCAAAGAAATGATGAAGAAGAAGTTGTATGCAGACAAGAGGGATGAAGTATATGAGAAGATATTGGATATGATTAATTTGCAGTCATTAAAGGAAACATTTTTGAGAGATTGAAAGCGTTTGAAAGAATTTTCAAGTTGTTAAGTGAGACTAAAGGAACTTCTCACTTGGTGAAGGTGCATAGCACTAATACAATAAATGGTTATCAGTCCACCATGTCTAACCCACATAAGGACTGGCTAATCCAGAGCAAACGGCTCTGGTAAAGATATTTCAAATCCATTAATTGTTGACAATTTACCAAAAATTGTATGGTATTCAACTCACCATATCTGAGATAGTGAAGAGTTGGCTAGCCCACAAGAGTATGGCTTGTGGTAAAGGCTGTGGAAAACCATACATGGTAATCAATTCACCAAGGTGAGGTGCAATTCCACCAAAGAATTGGCTAGTCCAAAAGCAAACGGCTTTTGGTAAAGACTAAACAAATCCGTTGATAGCTGATGGTTTGCTAAAAATCATATGGTTATCAATGTACCATGGTCTTACACACCAAAACATTGGCTACTCCAGTAGTTAATGGCTATCTGGTAAAGAGACATCAAATCCATTAATTTTCAATGATTCACCTCTCACAGGAGTTTACACACCTGGAAGTGATGAGAATAGTATGAAATTTAAAAGAATTGATGTACAAGTAGTCATGGTTGCTGAAAAGATTAGATGGATTGCATATCAGATGGTGAAAAGATTATTAAAGTCAAGTTGCTGCATAAAGATCAGATATGAAGTTCAGATTTGAAGAGTTAGAGATAATTCCAAGAGTTCTAGATTCAATACTCAGAAGCTTATTCAGAAGGAACTTGAAGTTCATGAAGCATAAAGATCAAGTTAGGGGAGGATTGTTGGGAATTATCACATGACAAGACTTAATATGAAGAACAGACTTAAGTCTGCTGGGTTACAAAGTTAAGTCTGTTAGTTGTATTTTGTAATAGTTAAGTCTACCTTTGTATTGTTAAGTCTGGTAGGTATTATTACGTAGTTAAGTCTGGTTAACTTATTAGTTAAGTCTGTTTATGAAAGTTAGGAAAGTTTGTTAGCTATAAGTTAGGAAACGATACGTAGTTATCTTTAGAGAAGATACGTATATTCTTCCACACGTTTTGTATCTAGGGTTTCCTTGGTGTATAAAAGGAACCCTAAGGCTCAATAGTTTGTACGAACGTACGTGTATTAGTTGTATGCGTATTGATTAGTAATATACGAAGTTAGTTATTGATATTGTGTTTTTCATTGTTCATTGTTAAGATTCCGCATTAGAAATAAACAACCTGTTAGAGTTTCTCACTTAGATTGATTTGGATTTATTCAAGTCATCTAACAAGTAACAAAGGCTACTTGGATCCATAATTTATGTGGACCTACAAATTTTTTCCTCACTGTCATTGCTGAGCTCATCATCAGAAAAGAGAACAGCTTGAAAATCTGCCATGGACTAAATCTGCAACTAGGTGTGGCCAGGTCCTGACCCTGCCATAATAACTGAGTGGGTTTGCTCAGCCTGGCTTTTGGAGTCAGTTCCTGAGGGAATGGATTTGCCTTGAGGGGGTTGTGGTTCCATATCAGTGGGTGGTTGCATGCCCCCTGAGTCTTTGTCCCCATGTGCGCCTTCAAGCATTGGTGGGTGTTTTCCAGTACTATCATTAGGCACAGTTTGTGATTGTTGATGGACCCCCTTCCCATCAGGGTTGTACTGCCTTTTTGGGGATTTAGGGTCCTTGACTCCCTGAGACTCTGAGTATGATTTCTCAGAGCCGTGAATAGGATGTGATTGGGTGTGGGTCCCCTTCTCAGTAGAGTAGTGCTGCCCTACCGAGGATTCAGGACCCATTACTCCCTCAGGCATAGATTGTGATTTATCAGTACCTTCATCGGGATGTGATTGGGTGGAGGTTCCGGACTTCACTGACTTATGTATGTCAGTAGAGCCATGAGGAAGGGTTTTGCCCGAGGATACTGAGGATGATTTCTCAGTACCCTCCGTTGGCGTTTGTTTTAAGGTCAAGAGGGTCTCAATGATGGGTGTCTCTGAGGTCTTGGCCATTGTTTCCCCTTTTTTGGGTTCTGAGGCAGAGGTCTCAAGGACGAGTGATTTGGGTTTAACCACCTTCTTAGACCCAGCCTTTTTTTTCTTCTTCTCATTTGTAGGAGAATGTATGGGTGAGATAGTGTTTTCACCCTGAATGATTGCCAACATGTAGTCGGTCAGGGCGACTGGTTGTACCTCAGTAAAGCCACTCGTATAATTGGCCTTGTGTAGGACGTCAGGTTTAGATCCTTGAACGTCAGGCCTAATATAATCAGAGCCAAGTAAATCCTGAAGCACACAGGAAATGAACCTAGGGTAAGATAAGTGTTTTTGCCTAGATTTTCCTGAGAGCTTGGCCATGAGGTCACGAAAGATTATTCCTCCGATGTCAATTTTTCTACCCTTCAGGAGACTGAACACCATCAATTGTTGTGATGAGTTCAATTGCTCCATGGAGGACTTATTTCCCCCAAGGACCTGATTGACAAAAGTCATCAGGATCCTCCAGACAGGATGGAACCAGGTTTTGACGATAGGCGCTTTGCCCAAAAGGGATCCTGAGGCCACATCAGGTTGTTTTGGGTCATATGGCCATAGTAAAAGTAATTCGGCCTTTACTTCTTGGTCAGTGGGTTTGGACTCATAGTACTCAGTGAAATCAAGACCTGTGGCCTTGATGAAGGTTGGGTAATCTAGGGAGAGGGTCCTTCTCCCATTCATCACTAAGAACGTGATAATTGAGTCTTTGGTGTCTTCAGGGCTAGTTGCCACTGCTGTACACCAAAATTCACTCAAATAATCATTGTATATGACTGAGGGGGTCTTTGTGAATGCCATAGCAAGAAAGCAGTTTTGAAGGTATTTAACTACACTCTTGTACGCCCAAAACTTTTGGGGTTAGGCAAAGTTTCCTACCACGTTGTTCTTGGTCATGTCTATGCCCTCCATGAGGAATTCCACATTTGGGGCGTATGTGATAATTTTAGAAGTAGCCATTTTTGTTTGGTAAGTCTGGGTTACAAAGATGGTCTGGGTTTCTAAAGGCTAAGAACACACACACGATTGTTTTTTTTCTTTGAATTAAGGGCAAGAATTTGCTTAAGATTTTCAAAAAAAATGTGTGTGTGTTATTTAGTTTGGGGGTATTTATAGGGAAGTGGAGTGGAGGGTGTTTTGGGCATTAAGCGGTTTTTAATTTCTCAAAAGAGTTTTTTGAAAACTGTTTTGTATAAAAACGTTTGAGATCCGCATTTAATGCTCAACTACTCCACTTACCCTATTTTGCGCAACTGTCGAGGTGAACAGTTGTGCCGTCTGAAAAAAGTGTGATTTGCAGGGTTAAGTCATCACATATTTGTTATGTGATTGGAGAGACATTAAATGCCAAGTGGGAAAGTGGGGGCCCATGAGGTGTATGCCAGAAAGGTAAAAGAACAAATATTCTTGTATTAAATAAGAATTCAGTTACCAACCTCGGACATTTACTAACTAGATACTTGGAGCATTTAAGTTAGCATTGAATATCTTCTGAGGGCCCTGAATGATTCTTCATTCAGTGAACCTGCTTGTTTAGGACTTGGGTTTAGTTCCTGAGGTTCAAGGGTTCAGGGTAGGTGATTCAGTGATCTTATTCACTGAAGAACACATTGAGTCAGGGACCAGGGGTTTTCAGAATTTACACTTAGTTGGATGGATTCAATCAGTGGACTGAATCTCAATATCCAACATTCCTAATTCAGCTTTTAGTCTTGTGAAAGTTGGTTCATCCAATGGTTTGGTGAATATAACAGCTAGCTAATATTCAGTAGGAATGAAGTGTAATTCAATGTCACCATTCATGACATGGTCCCTGATGAAGTGATATCTAATATCAATGTGTTTTGTTCTCTGATGAAGAACAGGGTTGTTAGAGATGGCAATTGCACTTGTGTTATCAAAAAAGATGGGAACCATCTTGTACTGAATTCCATAGTCACTGAGTTGACTTTTCATGCAGAGTACATTTGCACAACAACTGGTTGCTACAACATATTCAGCTTCAGCTGAGGACGTGGCAACTGATTGTTACTTCTTAGCACTCCAACAGACTACTTTCCCACCAAGGATTTGGCAGGAGCCTGAGGTGCTTTTTATGTCCATGTTGCATCCAGCATAGTCAGAGTCTGAGTATCCTTTGAGATCAAAGCCTGAACATTTTGGATAGTATAATCCAAGGTTTGGTGTACCTTTCAGGTACCTGAGTATCCTTTTCACAGCTGTGAGATGAGATTCTCTTAGGTCAGATTGATATCTGACACATAAGCACACTAAGAATTGGATGTCAGGCCTTGATGCAAGTAGATACTTCAGTGACCCAATCATTCCTCTAAAAAAAGTTTGATTCACTGGTTTTTCCAGTAAGGTCAGGACCAAGGTTGTTTGGTGGAACCATGGGAGTTTTGACTGAGGCACAATCACAGAGCTCATACTTCTTTAGTAGACTCCTGACATACTTCTCTTGACTGATAGAGGTTCCTTTATCAGTTTGCTTGATTTGCAGTCCAAGGAAGTAAGTCAGTTCTCCCATCATGCTCATTTCAAATTTCTTTGCCATCAGTTTTTCAAACTATTTGCAAAGTTTATAACTTGTTGAGCCAAAGATGATGTCATCAACATATACTTGTACAAGTATGACATCATTATTTGTCCTATAGTAAACAATGTGTTGTCTATCTTGCCTCTGACAAATTTATTTTGGATCAGGAAGGCTGAGAGAGTTTCATACCATGCCCTGGGAGCTTGTTTCAGTCCATATAGGGCTTTGTTAAGCTTGCAGACATAGTCAGGAAACTCATGGCTTTCAAATCCAGGAGGTTGCTAAACATAAACTTCTTCTTTCAGTGTCCCATTTAAGAATGCACTTTTAACATCCATTTGGTACACCTTGAAGTTCATGTAGGTTGCAAAGGCAAGGAAGATCCTGATGGCTTCCATCCTTGCCACTGGTGCAAATGTTTCTTCATAGTCAATGCCTTCTTGTTGGTTATAGCCTTTGGCTACAAGTCTGGCTTTGTTTTTAATGACTATGCCATTTTCATCAGATTTGTTTTTGAACACCCATTTCATGCCAATGACTGAAACATCTTCAGGACATTCCACCAAGGTCATTACCTTGTTTCTATCAAATTGTTCTAGTTCATCATGCATGGCCTAAACCTAACTTGGATGATTAATTGCTTCCTTGACACTTTTGGGTTCAATTGTGGAGATGAAGTCCACAAATAAGCATTCATTGACTGAGGCTGCTCTTAGTTATGCAGCCATACTTCTAGTGAGCATGCCTTCAGTGGGCTCTCTAATTATATTCACAAGTTCTATATCCTGAGACCTAGTCCAACTGTCCTGAGGTCTTGGGAACTGATTAGAACTTGAGAAGACCTGATGGGTAGGGTCAGGATCAAACACATGATGATCTTCAGCATCTTGAGTGTCTGAGTGGGTTGACTCATCACTGTGATTGTTTGGTTCTTGAGCATTGTGTACAGACTGAATGATTGCATCAGTACTTCTTTGTGCTTCAACAAACTCAGTGATGGTTGGGTAAGGAAGGTTATGAGGGATGATGTAATAGAAGATGTCAGCATTTGCTTGGTACTGAATGGAAGGACCATTGTCAGGATGATGTTCATCAGGAGGGTATTTTGATGAATCATTAATGCCTATCTCTTCCACTGAGTTGTTGAAGAGACTGATTGCATCAGTGCTTTCATCAAAGGTAACATGGAATGTTTCCTTAGTTTGTTGTCTCCTAGTGTTGAACACCCTAAAGGCCTTTGAGACAAGAGAGTATCCTAGGAAGTATCCATCATCAGCTTTGGCATCAAATTTCCCTAAGTGATCCTTGTGGTTATGAATAAACACAGGACACCCAAAGACATGAAAGTAGCTGATGTTAGGGATTCTTCCTTTGAATAACTCATAAGGGGTTTTTCTATGTCTCTTGACAATGATGGATCTGTTTTGTGTGTAACAGGAAGTCTTTACTGCTTCAGTCCAGAAGTGTTTGGAAAGGACTGGTCCATTTAGCATTGTCCTAGCTGCTTCAACGAGTGTTTTATTTTTCCTTTCAGCCACACCATTTTTTTTCAGGTGTGTTAGGAGAGGAAAATTTTTTGGGAAATTCCTTTCTCATCACAGAAACATTCAAGTTCATAGTTTTTGAACTCTGTTCCATTGCCAGTCCTAATCTGTTTGACTTTGATGTCATTTTGATTTTCAATGTTCCTGACAAAGGACATGATTATTTCAGCTGCCTGACACTTTTTTATCAGGAAGTAAACCTAAGTGTATCTTGAGTATTCATCCATAATGACCAGAGTATACTTCTCATGGTTAATGGATCTAGGACTGATGGGCCCAAAGAGATCCATTTGGAGAAGATGAAGGCAATTCCTGATGGAAAAGTTTGTTTTAGTTTTAAAGGATGCTCTATGATGTTTACCTTTTTCACAGTCAGAGCATGGTTTATCCTTTGAAAACACAAGTGATGGTAAGCCAAGGACCTTGTTTTGTTTCACAAGATTGTTTATGTTTTTGAAGTTCAGGTGGGAGAGTCTCTTATGCCAAAGCCATTTGAGGGTTTCAGTGGCCTTAGTAAAGAGACAAGTTCCATTCTGAGTTAGACTGGACATGTCTAACACATAAACATCTTGTCTTCTAGGTGCAATAAGGACAACTTTCTTATTTGCATTGAAGATGGTTCCTTGCTTATCATCAAACTGAACTATGTATTTTGCATCACATAGTTGACTGACACTGATCAAATTGTATTTAAGACCATTAACATAAGCTATCCTAGTAAAGACTATACCATTGCAGTTTACTGAGCCATAAACTTCAGTGAGACATGATGAGTTATCAGTAAATATCACTTTGGGTCCTGATTCATCCACATATTTGTGCTGATAATCTTTCACACCAGTCATGCTCCTTGAACATCCACTATCTAGATGCCAAATAGGCTCCCTGGCATGCCTCTCCACAAATGGTAAACTGAGTTAGTTCTTTCTAGGACTCCACATCTTGGAGGGCTTGACTTTGGTGGTCTTTCTAAAAGTGACAATTGATTCATGGTCAGTGGTTGAGTGGACTAAGCTACCACAGGTTTTGCATGTGATTGCAGAGGTAGACTCAGTAGACTGAGAGGATGACTTGGTCATACCTCTTCTGGTCTGAATGACCTTATCATGTCCTGAGGTGTCATGAGTGGGATCTCCACAAATTTCACAACTATTGTCCATTAGATAATCCTTAGGAAGGTGGTCATTGAATCCACAGTGAGGGCAAGGTGCAAAAGGCTTGGCCTTTTGTTTCTGTTTCTGTTTAGAATTAGAAGGGTATTTTAGAGCCTGAGCTTTAAAGTTTGCCATCTTTGTTGTGGCTGTGTATGATTGGTGATCAGAGGTCCTGTGATATTGCTTGTTGCATATCATGCAGTAAAGGATTCTATA
This sequence comes from Artemisia tridentata subsp. tridentata, assembly GCA_021014915.2. NCBI lineage: Eukaryota > Viridiplantae > Streptophyta > Magnoliopsida > Asterales > Asteraceae > Artemisia > Artemisia tridentata. The sequence continues at coordinate 129,872,015 of CP139506.1, read as the reverse complement.
ACAATCATCAGTGAAATGATTGGTATAGTGACACAGCTCACACCTTTTCAGGGGTTTGGAGGGTTTTGGTTTGGTGCTTGAGGAAGCTGATTTGGGTTCCTTCTTCTTGGACTGAGAAGGTTTCTCAGAAGATTCAATCTTCTCACTCAGCTTCCTGACAAGATCAGCCAACTGATCAATTTTAGAATCAGGGCTTTTTGTTTTTACTTCAGAAGGGACTGAAGTTAATGAGTCATCAAAATGTACTGAGACTTTAGGGGTTTGCCTTTTCAGGATGGTATTTCCCATTCCTGGATTCTCCTTTGGAGAATAGTGAGAGTAGACCAATGGTGGGAGGTCTGAACATGGTGCAGCACCCTGAAGGATATTCAGAGGTGGGAGTGGTGTGAATGATTCAGATTCAGGCTCATTGACTGACTCAGTACTACTGGGTTGGTCAGTGAGTCCAAGCATATTTTTCAGAGCCTGACTTTCAGGAAGCAAGATTTTTCCAGTCTCAAAGTTTGGTAACTTACTGACTGGGTTGTCCCTGACAATCCAGTCATTTGACTTGGGTTGCATTTCTTGCTCAAAAGATATGCCAGTTGGAATAAAGGCCATTTCACTATGACTCTCACTAGGGGTTTCAGTGAGTTGGTCAATTCCTATAGTTTTCTTTGGAATTAAACCCACAATATCAAAAACCTTGGGGTTCTTTTTAGTCCAGCCTTCAATGACAGCCTTTTCTTTGTTAAGTTCATTTTGAAGAGCTTGATTTTGCTTCAAAATCTCAGTGTTTTGAATTTGTAGTGTAATATTTTCTAACTTGGCTTGTTTTAGTATAAGCAATTCATCTCTACACTTGTTCAATTCTAACACAAGATGGTTATATTTTGAAAGCAAATTAAGCATTTTTTCTTCCACAAACTTAAGATCTACACAAATATAATTCATATAGGACTGCAAGTCAGAATCATCATCCATTGAAAGTAAAGTGTTTACCTTCTTCATGGTTATGTTCACCCACTCTCCATTCCTTGCATGGCTTTTTCCAACAGCCACCTGATCACCTTCAGAAAGTGCCATCAGTGCACTCACTCTAATTTCCTCATCATCTGAGGAGACCTCTTCTTCATCCCAGTCATAAGCTTCAGCTATAAGAACCTTGTTCTTTGTCTGAACAGGTTTGGAAGTGTGAGCAGCCTGAGACATTGAGGGATTAGTTTCAAGAAGAGCAAGTTTAGCCTTAGCTTTCCTATATTTAGTCTCAAAGTCTTTTTGACCCTTTTGAACATTACTGCTTTGAAAATGTGGGGTCGACTGAAACATTCTAGGTTGAAACTTGCTAGTTTCTGAGGAACTGTTTCCAGAAAATTTATAAGAGGGTTCTGAGATGGTTTTTGAATAACAGTCTCTAGCAAAGTGGCCCTTTTTACCACATTTGAAACACTCAGTGGTTTCACTTGCTTTAGCTTTAGAAAAGTTGGACTGATTTCTTTTGATAAAACGTTTTGAATTGGCTAGGAGTGCCCTTTCTTGGAATTCCAAGTTTAGGTCATTCAGGTACTCATCACCAGTTCTTTCATCAATCTCATCTTCAGAATCCTCTTGAAAATCCTGTACAACACCATTAGAATAAAAGGCAGTTGATATGGGTGAGGAGGTTAAGGCCTTTTTGGTCTCAAGAGCTTTTGAGTCTGGGTATCTCCTAGAGATTAAGTTATCTTCATAGAAAAACTTCCCATAGATCTCAGGGAGCTCAAGGGTCTGAATGTGATTAGCATTCCTAAGGCCTTGTGAGAAGTTTAGCCACTTCTCAGGGAGACTGTTGACAAAGCCAACATTTGTCTCATGCTTAGACAAAACTACACCATCGTTTGATAATTCGTTTATCAGGGTCTTGTATCTGGTATATGTCTGAGAGAGACTTTCAGAGTCCTTTGCCCTGAAAGTATTGTACTCAAGTTTCAGGTCCATGATCCCGTTTTCCTTGGTATCTGAGGGACCTTCAAAGCTATTGATCAAGTCATCCCAAGTTTGCTTGGCTGTAGAACAGTTAATGACTGATTCCATTATATCGTCAGGAAGACAAGATATAATGATGCTTTTCAAGCGTTGGTCTTGATTGACCAACCTTCTCTCATCAATGGTCCACTGAGCTTCAGGCTTGTTTTGCCCTTCAGTAGTCTTTGGGACATAAAGACCTTCTTTGACACAAGTGATGTAGTATGGTTCCATACCTGTCAAGTAGCAAAGCATTCGCTTTTTCCACTTGCTAAATTTTCCAGCTTCAAGTCTGGGGGCAACACCTGAAAAGCTTCCACCCTTTTTATCGACTAGCTGGGGAACATTAATATCAGCCATAGTAGGATCTTGGTTTTAAAAACCTTGACACTCTTAGTTTTTTTTTGAAAAGATTTTGTAAACCAGAGGCTCTGATACCACTTGTTGTTCCCTTAACATGCTTAGAGATAACTAACGAGTTAATCTAATTGTGTTTATGACTGATACAACGTATTTGATTAATTACAACTGATAAGTAAAACGTAAATATAAAAACACAGAGTTTTTCAACGTTTAAATTCATATTAGAAATCAATCAAAGAATCTATTACCCAAGTGTTTTGCGGAACAAACACTTGGGATTGAATAGACAAAGTATGGTGTGTCTCCTATCTAAACTCAAGCTATGCTTAAGTGGTAACAATATCGACCCACTGAGCTATCTCAGGGATTGGTTACTCTTTGTAGAAGAAAAGGGGTTTTGTGAAAGTCTAAGCTTTTAATGCACAAAGACCTAACCCACTTTTCTCCATCTGTTTGCTATTTATAGGCAAACATCAAAGAGTCCTGAAGATTAAAATACATAAAGGATAAGAAGGCGTGTCTGACAACTACAACAATATTTTTCATTTCCAAGAACCAATAGGAATGCTCCAAAAAGTCTTTGAGTGTCAGTTGACACTTTTTGACTTTTAGCAACTTTAGGGATGGTTTGTTTCTGGCGCGATAAGACTTGTCCTTATCTCTTCAAACTCTTCCCGCTCAATCCCGCCTTTCTTTCAGGCTTCAGGTTCTTCTGTCTTCGCCTTCATTCTTCACTCTTCGCCTTCAGTCTTCAGTCTTTAATCATATTGTTGTTGAGGAGAGTGGGGTTCAGTGAGTTCTTGTCCAACACTCACTGAACCCATTTCCTTCTTCTTTGTCTTAAGTAACAATCAGGGAGATCCGCCTCCCTGAGTAGTGAGTCTTTCTTCTTAGACTCGTCCTGAGCATCTTGAAGTTAACTCACTGAGTGATTGTTCACTCAGTGACTTAATTATGTTTTCGAATGATTAACACTTAGTGTAATTTGTATTCAAATCTTGTTTTAAGGATCCTTGGGTACTGACGAACCCAACAATAACAATAAATGATACGGCAAAAGACATGATGGAAATATCTTCTTGTTATTGTTAAAGAAACAAAATAAACATACAAAAGCCTAAGATAAATATATGATATTCAACATTTGATAAAATTTATTGAATTAACATAATGAGAAATAACTCGCTCGGTCAATCATTCACCTCGTTTTATTGCAAAATAACGCTTGGCTTCCACATGACCGCTAATAAAACCACTATTTTGCCACCTTCTTTGTAACCATCGTTCTGTGTTTGTGTCAATAAGTGTTGGATAATGATGATGCACCAAATAAACATGCAAAGCACAATCAACTGGTAGAACTTCAAGAAATGAAATAAGAACATCTTCGTTGTCTAACTTCCAAAGGCTAAAATCTTCTTCCATCTGGACAGTTGGTACTCGAAAATAATATGCGATAACATCATTGTATTGAATAAGGTGTCTCTTAACTAATGATTTAATAGTTTGTTTTCCAAAATGACTTGTTTTAACATCGCATATCATGTGTTCGTCACCACCCCAATAATTGTATAGTTTGTTTGTCGTTATAATTCTTCCTCCATGGTGAACACATATATCTGTCGAGCAAGGAGGAGTGTCGACTTCACTTGAAGAACAAAAACATACAAAATACAATTTATTTACATAATGATAAAGGTAAAAAGTATTAGGAAAACACCATCAACCTGCATTATATATTCATGATGATAAAAAAAAAAGTGAGAATAATAGATACGTATTAAAAGAATGTTATGTTGGCAACACTTACTTGAAAGCCCTAATCCTTCAATTTTGTTGTATTGCAGAGAAACAAATTGGCATTGTTTGATTGATTTTTTATTAGAATGAAGCTATTTTTTTATAGGTATGTTTGACTTGTTTTATATAGGAAAGTTGTTACATGTTGTTGTGGGAAATTGAAATTTGAATTAAATATGAAAATAAGAATTAAGGATAATATTTCTGAATCAAATTTGAAAAATCCAACATGGATAAAAACAGAAACAATGCTTAACAATATTGAAGTTAAACTTAGGATGTGGCGTGGAATAAAAAGCTAAATGTGCATTGCCGTAATCATAAGTTTCAATGTCTTCATCATCAGTCACGTATTCCTTATCATCAGTGTAATCATAAAATAAATTAAGACGTGGCATTGAAGCAAGTTGTCTCTCATGATCTCTAGCCAGTAACAAACGTCTTTTCCTTTCTTCTTGTTTCTCATTTTTAGCTTTCAGTTTTTTCGTTCCTCCTTCTCCTCAAGCTCAGCTTTCCAAAGCTTATCATTCTCCCACTCTGCTTCATAATACCACTCATCAGGCGCCCACACATATGCCACTTGAACTTCATCTGTTTTAACTTCTGTTACTTCTGTAAATGAAAACTAATAAAATGGATGGAAGTAGTGTTATATGACTTATCATATTATCGGTCATAAGGAACTATAAACAATATACTTGACAAAATGGTTAAAATGAAGAACAAATGTCTTGACAATGATTGTAGAAAAACTATATGGCTTCCTTTTACAATAAAATTCCAAAAGAATCTTAAGTTTCAATCATACCTTTAATTGTTTTCGCTAACTTTGTAACATTATCTTCAAAACATTGTTTTCTGGAAGCATAAACAAATCTATTAGTAGACATATACAGTTAAAAATGTATAATGTTGGGAATTATAATTGAGTTGATAAGACAAAACACATGAAAGATGAAGGACTTATAAAGACGAAGATGAAGGACTTAAGATGTATTATGTTAGAAGTATTTGTAACCTTAATCTCTATTATATAAAGAGATTATGGGGCTTTAGTTTAAAGAGTGTGTCAAAGATGTAACACCAGAAAAATGTGTGTGGGTAAACCAGGCGTGTGTTCTTTAAACGCCTAGGTTTGTGTTTGGTTTAAGCCTCAAGGATCATTGATCCTTGTTAGATTAGGTAACCATAGTATACTTGATCACGTAGTATTGGGGCTGTTTGTTTTGTATGTAGTTGTTAGAGATGATGACGAAGAAACCTTGTATCAATAATAATGATGTTTTTGTTTATTCCGCCGTGCATCATGTTTATTCATTGTTTTTATTGTTAATCCCTAGTGCTTAAACGATCCATGAAGTTTTTATAAACTTCAAAATTAGTATCAGAGCTTGGGGAGCTCTTGATCTAGAGATTATACAAGGTTTTGTTGAAGAATGATGAAGAAAAATCGACTTTGGTTTAATTTTCTCAACTTTCTGCAGAGCTATTTTCTACAGGCGATTTCTCTTTCGTTAACCGTTGGATCAGGCTGAATTTTTTAATGAAGGTTCTTCATATAGCAAGGTCTAATTTCACTGGAGGGATCTTTAATATGAACATTGGATTGTAAGATATGATGTCTCAAATTCTGCTGCAGAACATTTTTTTCAAAGAAAAGCAGCTTTGGAATGGATGTAATCAATTTGTGATTAGGGTTTCACTGGTTCTTATGTAAGTTGAAGAAAACCCTTATTCTGATCGAGGTAGCTGTTGCTATTTCATAATCATGGTTTAAAGAAGATAACATGATCGATTAGGGTTTGTCGACTTTATTACGTTGATATTAATGTGTCACACCTCGCCAAGGCGGAAACGCGAGTGTAACTTCATGGATATCATCACAACACATGGTGTCTAAATAGAGAATTACTACATGCACATAAATAGAGCAAAGTACAGACACGAAGTGTCGTAACGATACCCCAAAAGAAAATAACCAAAACAACTCTCCAAAAGGTATCTTCAATAGAACATAAAGTACTAATCGAAGGACATTAAAGTATCACAATTCAAAATTAAACATATTCAAATCAAAACATAAAGATAAATCATTCTCAAATGCACCTAAGTTTCGTCTAGTCGCTTTCCTCTACCTTAGCCTTAGAATGCTCACCTGAAAATGATGCTTAAAAACATCAACATAACGTTGGTGAGGTTCATAGGTTTAAGACACACAATATATCTCAGGCAACCAGTTCACTGTGATTATAAAACATAGCAGGACAGTAAGACCAGTCATTATACTAGATAGCATGCATACTCAGTCATTCAACCAACATAAACCACTTAAGGGACATAAGGGACAGAACGTGCCCACGATCCAAATAGAAATATCCAACATCAATTGGGACGGAACACGCCCACGATCCAAGTTCAAAATAATGGGTAAACCATACCGTTTGATCATACCACACAGAATAATAGTAAGTAGAGCTTCTTGATGAAGCGAAAAGTGTACCGCTTTTAGGGGGTCATTTAAGCCCTAAATCGTATTTATTTGATCAAATATTGCCCTAAATCGTTCCTTTTGTCATTTTAGGTACTTTGGAGAAGAAATCTGGAAATGGGAGCATTTTGGACGTTTTTGGAGCATAAAAGTGAAGAAAACGACAAAGTCTCTAAAGCTGCTAGAAAAGTACACGTGACGGCGTCAAGGATTGCTCCTGACGGCGTCACGGCTTGGCAAAAGAGGTGGATATGACAAATACACATGACGCGCCAGAAAGTTTTACAAAGGAAATCTGACGGCATCACCCTTTAAGGTGATCAAGGCCGTCACGGTTTAAGTTAAAGAGAGACGGCGTCAAGCACAATTGTGACGGCGTCAACTCTTGACGCGCCAGAGTGGATTTTGGAGGATTAAAGAGGGACGGCGTCAGGAAGACCATCCGGGAACCCTAGCCGCGGCGAGGTGACGGCGTCACCTCCTACAACGTGACGTCCGTCAGCCCTAAATTCTATATATAGTTTTGCAATTTTTAGTCATGAGTGTGAAACTTTGTGAGGAGAAACCCTAAGACGAATTTTCTGCCATTTTTAAGGGTTTTATACCCTTGGATCTCTCATGTTTAATTGAAGATAAGTAATCAATTAATCATTCAATATGTCTATGTGTTGTTTGATTATATCTTGTTCTTGTCTTTTAATTAACATGCTAGGCTAGATTTATCTTGTGTTTGCTTAGATCTAATGAAACCTAACTATTGATTATTGGTTGTTGGTGTGTTATTAATTGTATTGGATGATTGTTTATCGATGTTAGGCTTAAGAAAACTGGCTAACCTCCTATACGGTAACTTGTTTGAACGTCTTAAGAAACATGAACCAATGCGTACTAAGGTTTTTATGGTTGTATTTAATGCATGAGCGAATTCTAGTGATCCCATGTTAGGAACTTCTTAGCCGGCTCGACATAGGAGTGAAGTAGGAGCTTGTAGAGTTGGGGAAGTACGTACGCCCCCCCACGATTGGTATTAAGGAATACACCCGTCATCCACGCAATTAATACACACTAATCAACCGGTAAAAGATAGTTAGGGAGTAAGGAAATCTAAAGTAAACACATTTCTCTCCATATAAGTTCCACAACCTTTTCATTTTCAGTTATTTTATTTTATTTGCAATTGTAGTTATTTGGGTTAGTTGACTAGCAACTAATTCCGCCCACTCCTTCAAACCCGAGATTTTACTTGCTTTCATAAAAATATAAAAATACAAAAAGAATCTTCCCTCACCCTTAGACCTATTAGAGTAGTTTTTCATTCCTAACGACACTATTCCCTAGAGAACGATCAATCCCCCGGTACTTGCCACTACACTATACTACATCGGTCAGGTACACTGCCTGGTGGGGATTGCAAGCCTCTTGAGATCCCTCGAGAGGTAAAACCTGCTGTAAGGTCGCAAAACCACGCATCAAGTTTTTGGCGCCGCTGCCGGGGAATAGTTATTGTTTAGGTTGAATTTTTATTTTATTAGGTCTACTCACTAGATTCCTTTCTAGTGAGATTTTTATTTTATTTTTCTAGGTTTTCTTTAGTCTATCTTTTTTCTTCGTTTCTTTGTTCGTAACCATTACCATCCGACATCATGGAAGGTGGTAATATCCTTGATCCCAACAACCCACCACCACAACAACACCCACCTCCTAGAGCCCGTACCTTAGGAGACTACTCCCGTCCTAGCCACCATGGCTATCGAAACACCATTGAGCTCACTCAAGGAGCCAATGTCACTCCCTTGCGATCCGACACCATCCGGTTGGTGCAAAGCGGATGCGCATTCCATGGACTTCGTTCCGAAGATCCTAATCAACATCTCAAGGACTTTCTCAAAATCGTTGATTCCATAGACCTTGATGTTGCCACTCGAGAGACGACCCGACTGCGTCTCTTTCAATTCTCTCTGCGGGACCAAGCTAGTCAATGGCTAGAGCGTCTACCCGCAGGATCCATCACCTCTTGGGATGATCTCACCACTCGTTTCCTTGCTCAGTTTTTCCCACCAGGAAGAACTACCAAGCTAAGGAATGATATCTTGATGTTCCAACAACGTCAAGGCGAAACCCTCTACGAGGCATGGACTCGATTCAAGGACTTACTCCAAAAAGTCCCTCACCATGGCATAGAAATTTGGCTTCAAGTCCAAATCTTCTATGACCACATCAATCTCTCCACGAGGCAAACCATTGACCAATCGGCCGGTGGTAAGCTACGTGATCTAGGTGCGGAACAATCATGGGCTCTCTTGGAAGATCTTGCTCTTTATGACAACGAAAGTTGGAGTGATCCCCGTGATTTGAATAAAACGGTCAAGGCAATATCTTTGCCTTCGAACAATTCAAGCACTTCCGACCGTAGGATCATAGAACTTGAAGACCAAGTCAAGTTTCTTATGAAATCCTACGAGGCTCCTAAACCTTCAAGCCAAGTGAACAAAATCACTTCTTCGTGTGAATTATGTAGTGGTCCCCACGACACTCGTGATTGCATGGAACTCCCCGAACAAGCTTTTGCGGACTACGCATCCTCGCGTACCGACGGAGCGGGAGACAAGTGGTATACTTTCAAACCCGAGCCAAACCCCTACGGTGATTCATACAACCCCTCATGGAAAAATCACCCAAACCTTAGGTGGAAACAAAACCAAAACGCACAACAAACCAATTCTTCCAACCCACCTAATCGTTTCCAATCAAGCGGTTCCAACTCGAACCGTGCTTTCAACAACAATCCTTCCAGCAATGGTAGTACCAATAACTTTGAAGGATTGATGTCCCAATTTATGGCATCTCAAGAAGCTCGTTTGGCCAAGTTTGAATCCGAATTCAATCAACAACAAACGGAGATGACCAATAAAATTGACAACTTATTGAAAGCCCTCAATAACCAAGTGCTATCACCTCCACATAAGGACGCTAGGAACACAAATAGCGGACCCCAAGTAAAAGACCCTTCTTCATCCAAACACGTCCACTTCGTCAACATTGTCACTATTAAACCAATTGATAGGAATAAGGATAATAGTGAACCTGAGGATGAGGTTAAGAAAGTCGAGGTTGATAAAGAAGTTAGGAAAAGTGAGATTGAAGAAGTTGATGATGATGAGGACTACTTCAATAGGCTACCCACTAAGGAAGAGCGCGCATATCATACAGACTTATTCGATGACCCCGAGACACCATACTTCCTAGGTAGACCAATTATAAAAATAGGCGACCCTTCTAATCTCAACATACCATGCAACATCGGACATTTACATGTGTGGAAAGCTTACATCGACCTTAGATCGCCCATAAACATCATGACTAGAGCCCACTACAACTTGATAATGAAAAATCAACTTGGGTATAGGATGTTCCCTGATAAGGGTTGGATGAGTAACTTCACGGGAAGAGTTAAGGGATTACCGGTTTATGTAGGAAACTTCACTTACGTCACCGACTTTGTAATTGTAGAAGATATCCGGCCAATAGTCGATGCATGCTTAACTCAAGTAGTTTTTGGAAAACCATTTGTTGAGGTCTCTAGAATGACTTATGAACCTTCCTTAGGGATAGTTAGATTTAAGGATGAGACCGATGAGGTAAACTACCAAATGCCATATAAGATAGAGCAATTCCAACACTTGTCAAATGTTGAGATGGAGCTTAAGCAAGCGGTCTACTATAGGAATGATGAGGATAGAAATAAAGGAGTAGACTATGTTATGGAAAGGATATCCGGTTTCTACAAGGATTGTTTGAAATTAGGACTGGAATATAAAACCGGAAATGAGAATGGCCTAGGAACCGTGACCAATGATGGAGTCACGTAATGTACGGTGACTTTGAGTCTAGCTACAAGACTCGTTAATAAAGAAAAGCGCTTCTTGGGAGGCAACCCAAGCTTTATTTGCTTTGTGTGTTTATTTATTTGTTTGTTTGATTTTATTTGCTTCCGTTTGTATGTTTAATTTTTATTATTATTGATTCATGTTCAAAACTAAATTGTGAAAATGCTTTATATTGTTTTTAACTTCGTCTTAACTACATATAAAGGTATTTTGCAAAAGATAAGTGTAAGGGAAATCCAAATCGGTTTATTAGAACAAATGAACATGAATCATAACAATACTAGATTAACATACATATTAGTAATTGTTTGAGTCAAATGCTTGTATCGTGTCATAATGATGTTTTGCAGGAATTCCAGGAAGTAAGGTATAGGTTTTTCCAGAAATTTTCCGGAAACTTAACATGAGAATTCTGTCAGATCATTTCTGATGGCGTCAGGCCTTACAACCTGACGGCGTCAGGTTTTAATTTTCTGAAATTTTTGAAAGTTTTGTTTTTCTACCGGAATCATAAAAAGTTTTTATTAAATCTCTAACTTATAAACTCCAGGAATCTGCAAAATAATCATTCCACAAGCATTATATCCTTATATAGATTTATCCCGCCGATGTTATGCAGGTTTTCGTGTTTGTTTTCTCAGGTTTAACAGGTTATTTTGGACAAGGAGATGTATGTGGAATCAAGCTTTTGGCGATGCTTTAGTCTTGGAGCTTCTACTTTCTCTTGGAAGAAGATCTAACCATGTTACCTCTTTATCCACCGAGCGAATCAGGGGAGTATTTGATTTCATTCTTTTACCTTATTTACTTTTACATCTTGTTATTTGAACATTGGGGACAATGTTCATCATAAGTGTAAGGGGGGGGGGGTAAAGTACGATACTTTAGAGAATGCTATTACGCTTGATTTTTGTTTGTTTAATGGTAGATGTGTAATAAAACTGAGAGAAATACTTGTTAAGGCAATTTTAGTGCCAAATTTAAATTTTTTTACAACATATAGGAGTGAAACTTTGATTTTAATGAGCGTCTCATGGATAGGAGTTATATGACTAGCACAAAACCGTACCACTAAAAAATTTTCCACCCCCAAATATGTGAGGTTCGCCCCTAGAATTGGTAGGAAAAGCATTTATGCTATGATGTGTGTACCGGTAGCACTTAGATTCTAGAACTTGCGTTAGGACCATTCCGAGGCCACAAGTGAGACTACATTTGTGTAGTTAGATTTACTACATGATAAGAGGCATTAGGATTAACCCATTGTTTTACACCTGTGTTTTTGTTATAATTACGTTGGCTACATTGGTCAAGTAATTCTCCCACACCCTTTGCGTTGTACTCATTTTTAGTGCACGATACCCCTAGTACACCCCTCAGAGCCTATCTTTTCGTTTCTAACTTTAAGCATTTTACTTAAAGTAAGAATTTGTTTACACCCCACTTAAATGTACACCCAAATCGCCTTAGCCTACCTTGTATGCACTCATTTTTAGTGCATTATTGTTACAACATTTGTTTAAACCCCAAGTTAATTATCTAATTAATTACATGGTTGCTAAGTCGAGTCATATCCTTGTACATATTGTTTTGGGACGATTGGGACTCATGGGTAAAGTACTAGTGTAATGGAGTAATGGGGAGGAACAACATTATTACCCCCATATGTGCTAAATATTTTAAAAGTACTCCAAGTGTTTCGATTATCTTAATTCGAGTCATTAGAATAGTTATTTGTAAAGTTATGTAAAAGTTCAAGTGTAAGGGGATTGCAACCCCCCTACGATGTATTATTTTGGATGGTAGGGCAAGAGTGTATGAAAAAGAAAAAAAAAATCAAAAAAATCAAGAAAAATACAAAAAAAAAAAAAAAATGAGAAAAAGAAAAGTAGAAAAAACATACGGACTACCATCCCGTTTCATTTTATGTTTGTTTTATGTTTTTGTTATTTTGTTTTTAGCTTAAGTTGAGTCTAGTCTTGGCTTAGCAACGCCATATTGTACATGTAATTAACCAAGATCTTTAACTCGCCACCAGTAAAATATCCCTTATCCAACAAAACCGTGTTTATCATATCCCTACACCTAACGTTATAACCCGTTTAAAATCCCTCTTTTATAGTTTATCTTAGGTGCTTACGCCTAGTGGAGGAGGTTTTTGACCCTTTCCTAAGCCTATGGTAATCTATTTGCTATGACAGGTAGTGAGAGATATTATTCATTTTCATTTATGAGATATACTTTTATGACACCTGAGAGATGTGAGTATCTAAACACTACTTGTGAGGTGCTAGTTTGTAATCTCCGTGCTTATTATGATTAAAGTGGAACGACTATTTGTTGTAATTACTTTTATATTAGCGTTAAATGACCCCTAACTTGTATTTTGATTAGAATAAAAGCGCATTTGCTTGAGGACAAGCAAATCTCAAGTGTAAGGGTATTTGATGAAGCGAAAAGTGTACCGCTTTTAGGGGTCATTTAAGCCCTAAATCGTATTTATTTGATCAAATATTGCCCTAAATCGTTCCTTTTGTCATTTTAGGTACTTTGGAGAAGAAATCTGGAAAAGGGAGCATTTTGGACGTTTTTGGAGCATAAAAGTGAAGAAAACGACAAAGTCTCCAAAGCTGCTGGAAAAGTACACGTGACGGCGTCAAGGATTGCTCCTGACGGCGTCACGGCTTGGCAAAAGAGGTGGATATGACAAATACACATGACGCGCCAGAAAGTTTTACAAAGGAAATCTGACGGCGTCACCCTTTAAGGTGATCAAGGCCGTCACGGTTTAAGTTAAAGAGAGACGGCGTCAAGCACAATTGTGACGGCGTCAACTCTTGACGCGCCAGAGTGGATTTTGGAGGATTAAAGAGGGACGGCGTCAGGAAGACCATCCGGGAACCCTAGCCGCGGCGAGGTGACGGCGTCACCTCCTACAACGTGACGCCGTCAGCCCCTAAATTCTATATATAGTTTTGCAATTTTTAGTCATGAGTGTGAAACTTTGTGAGGAGAAACCCTAAGACGAATTTTCTGCCATTTTTAAGGGTTTTATACCCTTGGATCTCCCATGTTTAATTGAAGATAAGTAATCAATTAATCATTCAATATGTCTATGTGTTGTTTGATTATATCTTGTTCTTGTCTTTTAATTAACATGCTAGGCTAGATTTATCTTGTGTTTGCTTAGATCTAATGAAACCTAACTATTGATTATTGGTTGTTGGTGTGTTATTAATTGTATTGGATGATTGTTTATCGATGTTAGGCTTAAGAAAACTGGCTAACCTCCTGTACGGTAACTTGTTTGAACGTCTTAAGAAACATGAACCAATGCGTACTAAGGTTTTTATGGTTGTATTTAATGCATGAGTGAATTCTAGTGATCCCATGTTAGGAGCTTCTTAGCCGGCTCGACATAGGAGTGAAGTAGGAGCTTGTAGAGTTGGGGAAGTACGTACGCCACCCCACGATTGGTATTAAGGAATACACCCGTCATCCACGCAATTAATACACACTAATCAACCGGTAAAAGATAGTTAGGGAGTAAGGAAATCTAAGTAAACACATTTCTCTCCATATAAGTTCCACAACCTTTTCATTTTCAGTTATTTTATTTTATTTGCAATTGTAGTTATTTGGGTTAGTTGACTAGCAACTAATTCCGCCCACTCCTTCAAACCCGAGATTTTACTTGCTTTCATAAAAATATAAAAATACAAAAAGAATCTTCCCTCACCCTTAGACCTATTAGAGTAGTTTTTCATTCCTAATGACACTATTCCTCAAGAGAACGATCAATCCCCCGGTACTTGCCACTACACTATACTACATCGGTCAGGTACACTGCCAGGTGGGGATTGCAAGCCTCTTGAGATCCCTTGAGAGATAAAACTTGTTGTAAGGTTGCAAAACCACGCATCACTTCTACTCTCCAATTGGATAATAGGAGCATAGCTACCCTCCAAATGGACCACACAAAATCACCACACAATAATCTCATAACTTGCAATACATGTATAATAACACTTACAAGTCCATGCATTTACGACCACATAATTACAGTAACTCAAAAATATTTCAACACAAGCATCATTCCCATCCAAAGTTAAAACAAAGTAAAAATGGGACTATGAAACTCACCTGAAACTTTGCAGCTTCTAAATTATCAATCACAAATCTATACAACAATAATAAGATCACATTACACGCGACCAAGCTAAAAGCTATAGTCCATGTAACACACATACAATGGATGTCTAAGGTTCATGTAAACCACCATGGATCACCTAGACTCCATACTAACCACTACCAAACACTTACACTCACTAAATCCCTTGCATACACTTTTTCAGAATTCGCAAATTTTTGGGGTACTTTTACCCACATGAAATCACAACAAAATAAGCTCTAAAACTCACACCAAAAATTCACCATAGTCTTTAATGAGCATACAAGCTTCTCCCAGAAGGCCATGCACTAAAAACATACACAAGTGCTCTTTGAAAAATGAAACATGAAAAATATCCAGATTCGGATCTGAACGCACACAAAAATATTTTGACCTAACAAACATATTTTCACAACTTATTAACGCATACCCTTCGCGTGGAAGTCAAAGGGAATATAGAACTCAATTTCTACAGAAGAGCTAACCCAAATTACACATTTAAAACCACTTTTGATCTCGATACTTTTAACCTAAATCTGGCCCGGTTTAACAGTTTTGACACCTTTACTTGCAAAAATCATTAGACAGACTTCCGAACCTTGAAATCGCTCATGGCCAGACTTTTTGGAAAGCACGTTCTCTGAACTATGATTTAGACTCAAGAATCACCAATTAACTCATCTCCATCTATTAAATATCTTCGTATCTTTACAGCACTATGAATCTGTCCAAACCCTAACTCAATAACTAACATGTTTTATACCATAATGTCTTCACCAATCATCATAATATTACTAATTATTGATCCCAACATGTTATACATCATTAATTTACAGAAGTAAACATAAACCCTTATCCATCATATTCTTGTTACATGAATTATAATAATTAATTGAACACATGTATTGAAAATTATACCTTGATCTTGATTTTTAGGCTTCAATAATAAAACCCTAATTTTTCTTCTTGCTTTCTCTCCTTGGTCGACCGAATTTTACAAAGAGAGGGGTGAGGGATTTTTGTTTTGTATTTATAATACCCTATGGTATATTCTAGATAACCCTTACTATTAGGAATTGTAATTGGGATCAAATTTGGTTTCCTTTTTCCCTTCCCCTACACTATTCGGCCGCCCCCTCCCCTATAATATATATATATATATATATATATATATATATATATATATATATATATATATATATATATATATATATATATATATATATATATATATATATATATATATATATTAATATTAATTATTACACTTAAAACCTTGTACTCTCGATATTTTATAAGAACCCATACGAAACCTAACGTCTTACGCGATAAACTTTCGTTTTTTACGACGACTCGGAAAATTATCATTTCAAAACAAAGTTTCCAAAAATAGCATTTCACACTTCTCTATGAATATAACCCCATAAAACAAACTCCACGTAACTTACTAATGCTCAAATACTTGAACGAAGACTTGTTACGCAAAACCACAAAACACCAAAACTACACAAGTCACTTCTACACCACCAAGGTAATTAAAATGAACTTATCCCAAAATAAATACTACTCAACTCACAACCATAAAATCTCACAAAGGGATTTAATGTCAACACACACTCATATCACACCTATATCACACATACATCGCATATACATCACGCATATATCACCCATATAACTCATCAACAACTAAAACACACCAACAAATATCAAATGAATCGAGACTATCAGTTAAACTAACCTACAAAATCACGGTTGTTACATCATCCCCCACTTAGGGAAATCTCGTCCCGAGATTTAGCTACTTGTCTCACCAACCACATTAGCAAACAAATTTAGGTACTTAGACCTCACCTGATCCTCGCGTTCCCAAGTAAACTCAGGACCACGCTTCGAATTCCAACGCACCTTTACTAAAGCTATCTTACCACGCTTCAAACTCTTGACCTCTCGGTCCATAATCTCAACAGGTTCTTCGACAAAATGAAGGGTCTTGTCAACCTTAATCTCATCTAATGGCACATGCAGACTAGCATCCGCCAAACATTTCTTTAAATTAGATACGTGAAACGTATCATGTACACCACTTAGCTCCTGAGGTAATTTCAGTCGATATGCCACATGTCCAATCCTTTCCGTAATCTCAAACGGTCCTACATATCTCGGTGCTAATTTTCCTTTCTTACCGAAACGCACAACACCCTTCCAAGGGGACACTTTTAGCATCACAAGATCACCAACACTAAACTCTAAAGGCTTACGGCAATTATCCCATAACTCTTTTGGCGATCCCTTGCTGCCTTAAGTCTTTCCTTAATCTGAAAAACCTTATCTGTAGTCTCTTGTACTAGTTCAGGACCAATTAGTTGGCTAGTCCCAACCTCTGCCCACAGAACAGGTGATCTACATTTCCTCCCATACAACATTTCAAACGGCGCACACCTAATACTGGAATGATAGCTGTTATTATAGGAGAACTCAGCTAAAGGTAAATGAGTATCCCAGCTTCCTCCAAAATCGATAGCACATGCTCTAAGTAAATCTTCTAAAGTCTGAATTGTTCGTTCACTTTGCCCATCCGTCTGTGGATGATAAGCTGTACTCATATCCAAACGTGTATCCAAAGCCTTCTGTAGCGACTGCCAGAACCGCAAGGTAATCCTACTGTCGCGATCAGATATAATAGACACTGGCACACCATGTCGTGCCACAATCTCATTGATATAAATTCTTGCTAACTTCTCCATCTTATAATCCTCACGAATGGCCAGAAAATGTGCAGACTTCGTCAGCCTGTCCACTATGACCCATATCGTGTCATGCCCATTACTTGTTCAAGGAAACTTGGTAATAAAATCCATCGTTATATTCTCCCATTTCCACTCAGGGATCGGCGGTTGTTGTAGTAATCCAGAGGGTTTCTGATGTTCAGCCTTAACTTTCAAACAAGTCAGACACTTACTAACATACTCGGCTATTTCCTTCTACATTCCTGGCCACCAATAAGCATCTCTAAGATCATAATACATCTTGTCAGATCCTGGATGAATTGAGTATCTCGTTTTATGAGCCTCGTCCATAATCAATCTTCTTACATCTCCCACCATCGAAACCCATATCCGATCCAAGAAATATAATCCACTATCCTCCTTTTTCTCCATTTGTTGATCCAACCCACGCAGCATCTCAGCTGTTGCGTTTTCATCCTTGAGGGCTTCCTCTTGTGCTGCCAATATCTTCCTCTTGATTCCCAATTGCAAGGTCATGCACATAGCTCGCACACGCTTAGGCTTAATCCTTTCCTTTCTACTCAACGCATCAGCCACCACATTCGCCTTTCCAGGATGATAGCGAATCTCACAATCATAATCACTAAACAATTCAATCCATCTTTTCTGTCGCATATTCAGCTCCTTCTGACTGAAGATATGCTGAAGACTCTTATGATCCATAAAAACAACACTCTTTGTGCCATACAGATAATGTCTCCAATTCTTGAGGGCGAACACTACCGCACCAAGCTCTAAATCATGAGTGGTGTAATTCATCTCATGAATCTTGAGTTGTCGGGATGCATAGGCTATCACTTTCCCTCTCTGCATTAGTACACATCCAAAACCTTGTTTCAACGCATCACAATACACCACAAAGTCATCTGGTCCGTCTGGAAGCGCCAGAATAGGTGCATTGCACAAATTATCCTTTAATGTTTGAAAAGCCATCTCTTGCTCCACTCCCCCGTCATACTTCTTATTCTTTTGGGTCAACAATGTGAGGGGTTTGGCAATCTTCAATTTTTTTTGATAAATCGTCTGTAATACCCTGCCAATCCAAAAAAAAAAGCGTATCTCTGACGGCGTCGTAGGAGCCTTCCAATTCTTGACCGCTTCGACCTTTCCAGGGTCTACATGTATACCTTCGCTATTAACCACATAACCAAGAAAATATACCTCTCTAAGCCAAAACTCGCATTTTGAAAACTTAGCGTACAACTTCTCCTTCTCCAGCAATTTAAGGACCAACTTCAAATGCTCTCCATGCTCCTTCTCAGTCTTAGAGTAGACTAATATATCATCGATGAACACTGTCATAAATTTATCCAAATAAGGCTTACAAATGCGATTCATTAGATCTATGAATACCGCAGGTGCATTTGTCAACCCAAATGGCATAACCGTAAACTCAAAGTGTCCATAACGAGTCCTAAAAGCAGTCTTCGGAATATCATCCTCATACACTCTTAACTAATAATAACCAGAACGTAGATCTATCTTCGAAAAGAATCGAGAACCTTGCAGCTGGTCAAGGAGATCATTGATTCTAGGAAGAGGATACCGATTCTTAACAGTTAACTTGTTCAATTCCCGATCGTTAATACACATCCGGAATGAACCATCTTTCTTCTTAACAAATAACACAGGTGCTCCCCACGGAGAATGACTGGGTCGGATAAACCCCTTATCCTAAAGTTCTTGCAACTGCGCGGACAACTCCTGCATCTCAGAGGGTGCTAAACGATATGGGGATTTCGCCACAGGTGCCGCTCCAGGAATCAATTCAATAAGGAATTCAACTTGATGGATTGGAGGCAACCCAGACAAATCTTTAGGAAAGACGCCAGGAAATTCACACACCACAGGAATCTCTTCTATTTTAAGTTCTTCGGATTTTGCATTCTTAAGGGATTTCAACTCATTCCCTAAGCATTCTCCTTGTATCCGAAGTATAACACCACTCTCTAAAGGAATAGGAACTACCTTTTCATGGCATACAACCTCGGCTTTATGTTTAGACAGCTAGTTCATCCCTATCACCACATCAAAACTCCCATGCCCAAAAGGTATCAAGTCAATCATAAACGGAATGCCCTCTAACACTATAGTACACCCACGAATAACCTTGTCAACCTCTACCTCCCTACCGCTAGCTATCTCAATCACAATACTAGACCTAAGTTCACTAGGTTCAACATTGAATAATTCAGCAAATTTAGTGGACACACAGAACGTTGATACCATTAGGCGCCGTTCACGAAGTTCATGAATGCACATTCATACTTAACACAAGTACTCCCCATCAAATGGGACGATAAATCACAAATATCAAGGTTAAACTTAATCCTACTACACGTAAGCATGTCATCATTGGTCAACGTAGCATTGGCCATAAGTCCACATGTGTCGTGATACATTTATAATTATGTTGGCCACCCATAATTATAGATGTATCCTTCCACATGTGTACTCGCTTCCAATACCACACTTAACAACAATAACACCACACAATTATAGATACACAAACTCAAAAAAATTATTATAACACACCCATTAATCACATATCACACACATAAAATATTCAAACTCGCTCAATCCTTATTATTAATTACTTGGGTAAAATCCCAGAATTCAAAGGAATTCGCGATCCAACACAATACTAAACATCAAAAGTCATCAGAAGACATCCCAAAACATAACACTAAACCAAACAGAATCGCACACGGCTCGAGCTCCACCCTAACGTTTGCCCCTCTCATTCAACTCGGATTAAATCTACTACTTGTCATAGACTCTAGATCTGAATCCACT